>OZ024913.1:47610969-47748469 GCA_964017125.1 Flabesymbios commensalis | reverse complement strand
TGATTGATTGATTGATTGATTGATTAATTGATCGATTGATTGATTGATTGATTGATTGATTGATTGATTGATTGATTAATTGATTGATTGATTGATTGATTGATTGATTGATTGATTGATTGATTGATTGATTGATTGATTGATTGATTGATTGATTGATTGATTGATTGATTGATTGATTGATTGATTGATTGATTGATTGATTGATTGATTGATTGATTGATTGATTGATTGATTGATTGATTGATTGATTGATTGATTGATTGATTGATTGATTGATTGATTGATTGATTGATTGATTGATTGATTGATTGATTAATCGATTGATCGATTGATCGATTGATCGATTGATTGGATTCCCAGTTTTAAAAGTAGAAAGACAGCTTATCAGCACACCTTCTAAAATATCAAATGGTTTTAAACAATCAATCAATCAATCAATTAAATCTATTTGTCAAGGATGGTCAATGGTGTCGAAAGCGGCCGACAAGTCAAGCAAGGTCAGAGCTTTAACCCTGGTCCATCGCTAATTAATGCTTTTTGGGATCTATTGGAGTAAATTGAGCAAGCACGGTACCTCTCGGTTACGGAGGCTCCCCACAATACTGAGTTTTACGAGTGGACGGAGAAGAAACATTTTTTGTTCCTTTTAAACCGCCGAGACCGGGAAACGAACCCCGGACTCTGGCGTGAAAGGCAGCGGTGCTAACCACTACTCTGGGGCCCTCGCCCTCTTCATGTTGGAGTTCTCACCATCCTCAGGAGGTTCTCCTGGCCCAGTTTAGCCTATATGTGCACAAAGGTGGCCTAAAGCCCGATTTCATTTCATTTCATTTTCTTCATGTTGGAAAGACATCCTGCATGCTTGTCACTCCAGGTCAGCGCAGACGTCATATCACCCTAGACCTATCATTAACCTTCAACAATAGTCATATAGGAAAAGGGTTGCCTCATTAATCCCTCCAAAAAACACGCAAATTGATGTTTTAAACAATAGTTTAGATTATTGCTGTAGGCCCTACTGTTTGGCAGTCACACGAGTATAACAAAATTGCAAATAATTGAAAATCGCGGTATGCGCATAATTTTAAACTGTCATCCCAGTACACACATATGTGACATGCTCTCTGAACTAAAATAGCTGAGTGTAAAACAACGAATTATTTGTTTACAGTTGTCATTTTTTTCAAAATTAAAAATTTAGCAACCACAAATTACATGTTTGACTGGTTTACATACCCAACTCACAAATACCCTACTCGATCATCTACCTCCACAAACTTCTATGTGAAAGCACACCCACAATCTCAAGTGGCACTCGCCACTGGAACAGGCTGCCCTCAACAATCCGTGAGACTTGTGCATAACCTGCAAAATTGAGCATTTCCAAGACAGGGTATGCAATATATCGATAAATGTTGAAAATCACCTAAATTCATGCCAGGGCCTTAATATTGGTCAAATTTTACCCACTCACGTACCAAATTGTCTAGAATGACGGACTGAGTTACGGTATAGGCATTAAAAAGACATAGGTACCAAAATAATTCTTAGATTTTGTGAAATGGGTGTGATTTGACCTATTTATTGTCGTTTTAGGTTTAAAAATGTTGCAATGTCAATATATTTGACATTTTTGAAGGTTTATATGGCCTGAAGTTGTATTTTCAAATTCTCATACCCAAAAGCAAAAAAAAAAAATTACGCGAAATTATTTCAAGATAAATGAACCTTCAGGGACCGTTTATGTACCCCCCCCCCCCTAAATTACTATCCCGGTCGAGTAAAACAGCATATCTTAATTTTGCTCTTGAAATGTGTTCCAACTGTTACTGTGGAGCTACTAACAACAATTTGGAAGTACAATTTGGCATGATGGTTCTTAAGAGTATGCTTCAGCATTCCATACGACAGCTAGCCCAAGATTGCGACTATTTTTCAAGATAGCCGCCAAATAAATTTCTAATTACAAATTTTCTAATAAATAGGGAGCTAATTCATGTATTTGATTCATTTTAGTGTCAAAACATTAGTTGTCTTACATGTCGAGTTTATTTTATATTCTTAGAATCCAAGATAGCGACCATTTTTTAAGATGGCCGCCAAATATACTTCTTCATTAATTGAATTATGTGACTTGTGTGATCTTTGTGTTAAACTATATCTGTTTTGTACGCCGCGTTAGTTTTTCCTAATTTTGAAATCCAAGAAGGTACCATTTTGTCTCACAAATATGGATCTTCTTAGCCGGTTTGAATGATATTGGTGTCAAATTGTATATTCTTTTGGCACCTCAAATTCCCTTTTCTAGTGCCAGATGACATCAACAGAACATTTTTTCTCCCAGATAATATTTATATCAGTGGTACTGGTATCAAATTATACTTTTATATACAGTATGCATCAAATTATGTTTGTATATATTCTGAATTTGTTTGTAATAGTTTGCATACACCCCAGTAGGCCTTTGATCACAATTCAGCTAACTACAATGCATTTTCGAAAGTTATTGAACTTGTCAATATTGTCTGTTTGCACGGCTTTGTCGCTACTTCGAAGCACATAGCAATAACTGTTAATAATGTATGGGGCTTAAACGAGTTTAGTGAGAGGTATAAAAGTATCTATTTTCGACAGTCAGCCATATATCCTCTGGCTGGACTGTGGTACTGGTGCCTAGCGCTTGACTGGCTTTCTTTAAACTGGTGAGGTTTATCACGAGCCAATAAATGGAAGTGAGACATCTGATTAATTAGTGACCTATGTTCCTTTTCTGGTGAGAGGAGTTGTAGTGTAGACATTGTCTCTCCTGACGTGCCAGAACTGACCGAGAGCCGCATCGGCTGGTACAATTTAAGATGGATAACTTTTACAGCAAGGGCATAATATAATTATAATTTCAACTACACTTGGCCCAGCTCTATCACAGAGTTCAATCACTGGACTGTTTAACAGGGTATGTGGATAATGCCAGCTAGATATACTCAGAGATTAACTTCGTCTGCATTTTAAGAATTCTGAAACTCACTCCAGTTTTTGACTGCATTATCATCCAGGTAAAGACTGCAGATTATCAGTGGAATGAGTGACATTACTGAAAAAGTGTACTTTTTGACTTGATTATGTATAGGATAATGCCCGAGGAACTCTTCACTCTTAGCTGTGAAAAGGGTCGAGGCCGAAGGCGGATGCCTTTTTCACAGCTAAGAATGTAGAACTACGAGGGTTTTAACTGACTTAAAACACATCCGAACATAATGAGGATCCCTCATAATCAACATCTCGGCCACACCTAACTAATTTTAATACCATAGGCCTACCATGATAATAGGTCTGTACTTGGTCAACAATAATTCTCCATTCCCGGCTTAGGATATAGCGGTTGGATAACGAAAATAATGTAGTGGTGTGTTTTAATCCTGAATAACTATTATCCACCCACCCGTCTTTGAGCTGAAGCGCATCAAAAAGGGTGAAATGTCCTGACATTTAAAAAGAATATAGACAAATTTTTCTCACAAGCTAACACATAAAATTTAGTTATCCAAAGGAGAAGTTTGCTGAAAAAATATGACGTGACATGTTGAAACATAATTAAAAAAAAAACACTCCATGTTATATTTCTTGATTATGCAGTCCCAGCATCGCTACTAATAAATATGTCTCTATAATAAAACATGTCACTGGTATCAATTCCATGGTACACAATGTTGCTGAACACGATAATGTCATCGGCATATCATACAATTAAGCCCTCAAAATTTTATCCCAGCCTGGAGAGGCTGCAAGTGGCTTAGTATGTGAAATGTGGCGTTATTCCAAGATCCAGTCATTTAAACGTCGTCTATAGGCTATGTGTCAAAGAAGAGAGTGTATGGGGGACTTGCAGCCCTTCTTGAAACATTTGCCAATGGTAGCATTGTTCCGATCCGCTTCGGAATTAAGTCGCTTCACCATGAGGTTAGTGATGTTCCTTGAGCAGCAGCATTTAAAGTGTATTAGGTCATATCACGTTTCAAGGATACAGCTATTACCAGCAATTTCACCTGCCGTGACGGCTTTTGATGAGAAGGTTTAAAGAATGCAAGCAGTATTGAAAGGGAAACCTTTTCCAATAGAGTAAGCTGACCTACCGGTAAATGACGTAACATCAAAAAGAACAAAGTGGTGTTGGCCTAATAACCAGCAGCTATAGGCCAAAAACGTCTGGTCCACTTTTCAGTGTTCCTATGTCTACAAGCATGACAATATTGCCAGATGTTCAAAGTGCTGAAAGATTACTGTCAGGTCTTCTCAAGATTATTCATGTCCTGTTAGATCAGACATTGTGAATTGCGGGACTCCTTCAAGCACAATAATCAAAAAGCTCCTGCCTGGCCGAGTGCAGAAGCCAGCTGACTCAACTGACTGTAATTCTTCGAATGCAGTGACTGCACAATATACAGGGAGATGTCATCATATTGATTGGTCAGCGGTGATAATAGTGTTCCAACTAATTTCATAACTAAAGCAGAAAAGACATTCTGTTGAAGGCTGAGTCTATAGAAAGTCGAATCTAAACTTCTGAAAGCTCAAGCTAGATCTAAAAGAAGACAAGGTATCAGTGCCAGAAAGTAAGAAGACCTTGAAAGACTGCAATATGACGACAACAGCAATACCGCTTAAGGTGGCAGAATAAACACAGTCGTCATGACAATGAGACAACACCATCAGCAACACAATGAGAAAACTGGATGTAGTGGCATGAATCAGACGACGTAGGCATGTATGCCTTAGAAAGTAGCAAATCAGGTAGAGGTGCTTTAGTGGTTATTCCAAATGTCAGTCATGTCCCAGAAACCAGCAGTCCTACTTCGGGTAACTTGGATGGTAAAAAGTAATAGTATATTTTGTTCCCACATGGGTCAGCTCATTAGGAAGTTATCATTACTAGGCTAGGAAGAAGCGACAGCCTCCATGACCTGATGACTCTGGCTATAATATTTGGGCGGATTCCCACATCGGCTGAAAGTAGGCTACTTACTCTCATGAGCTTCCGTACGAATGAATGCTTGCACTTGAGAGTGACGAAGCCACCAGTTGGCAACCATTTGTCCGGCGAGACCCCAGGTTGAGACTATTAGACCCTTGGATAGCGGAGCTGTTTGAAAGGCCCTATTGTCTTAGCATTAAATTGATCTGAGAAACATTTCAATAATCCACCATGCTCCATCATCCCATCCTTATATCATCATCTGTATATCATTCATTTTTCTACTACGGATTGCACTGTTTTAAGGTACATGTTACATGTTCTACTACTACTACAAGCCTACTCCACGGCGGTAACTGCAGATGGAAATACTTTCACACATTTTTCTCTTTTACCTACTGTTTTGTGTAGCTGTGTATGTGTGAACGGTGGCGAGAACACTTGGCTAAATCCACTCTGTGCTATATGTATAGATGTTAATATGATTGTAGCGAGATGGCAAGCTGAGACAATATATTTATTATGTTATGTTAATATTTCAATATGAAAGTGTGAGTCAATTTTCAGCAGAGAGATCGCAACCTAAGCAACTTTCTAAATGTGTTAGTGTGTTAAGACTATTATTTATTTATTAGTACGGTTGTCCCACTTATCTATGGTGGCTATATATCGAAAACAAACAGACATCCAATCATCAGTAGCGAGATCGTATTCTAACATAGGGGCCTACATTATACGTGGTATGAAGTATTAGTGAAATGGGATTGTCTAATTTGTATGTCAATCTGTAAATCATAACGATTCCTTTCCTTTATTTCTATATGTGAGTGTTTTGTGTATTGTGTTTTGTGTATTAAAAAAATATTCTTAATTGGATTATTTTGTTCATAAATGTATCTAATTAGTCATGTAGCATTATTTAGGATGGATGCTTTATAAACTTATAGAGGCAATTCATGGTGCAAAATCGGAAGAAAAATATATAGAATATGTCGCAATTGACTATAAATAGCATTAATATAATCGAAGGGTGAATACAGTATAACTACTGATGCATAACGAGGGATCATAACCAACAAGAATATGTGGGATGACACATTATAAAACTGAGGTAATTCCAGTCCTATAAGTGTAAGGTAGATGGACTATAATTGACAATTGTGAGTTTGTTCAAAATCTTTTGAAAAAAGTTTAATGTAGCTAAATTTGGAAAATTTTCGCTTTTTGGGGGTATTTAAAATCATAATTTGTACGGGCATGAATCAGTAATAATATGTGACCCGCCACGCGAAAAGGGCCATTAGGTCAAAATTTTCAAAATTAATTTCCATTGTTAATATGATAGCTGTGTCCATTCTGTTTGGATAACTAAAATAATTTGTGAAAAATATTCATAACTTTTTGTTTTATGACATTTTTTTAATTTTTAAATTAGTTATGTGATCATTAAATTTAAATGACGTCATAAATAATTTGAATAAAGCCGCGGGGATGTACCTTCTCGCGTGGCAGGTCACATATGGGAGTCTCATACCATAGTTTATACTTGGAGATGGTTCGATAGCGATGTTCGCATGGCTGCAACGATTTACGAGCCAGTGATGGGACCCTAAACGTTTGTAAAAATAGCCACCATATTGAAATTTTGACAGCATCACCTTGTGTATCATAAAAACTGATCATATTGGAAATTACTCAGCATACAGAAAAACATGTATATAAGTTTGAACTTTATTGGGCGGTACACTGCAAATGTATAAATCAGTGAGCATCCTAAATATTATGGTTATTGGAGCAAATTTGAAATCAGGGAGAGGGGGCACTATTTCATACCTTGAGAGCTCAATATCATTCACAGACATATAGAATTAATCTTATTGTAAAGCCAATAGATAGGGCTACAAGAATAATGCACAGTTTAGCCATAAAACATGAAAATCAGTCACTGCAATCTGAAACCTAAAACAAAATAGATGGATGAAAAAATAGCCCATTTCCCCCATTATCTGATAATTGTGGTAATATTCTTAATGTAGGCTGATTCTAATGGCTCCAGGTTGTTTTTACAGATATATTGAAACTTCAATGGCTGAATTTGGACGAGTATTTTTTTTGTGAATCTCATTTATCTTCTAATATAAACTCGCAATTTTTAATGTGATGCACACAAAACGGCTTGCAGTTCCTGACACCTAAGGACCTGTACTGATAGAAAATATGTTTTTTTTTGTTTGTAAAAGCACTAAGATGTCAAATGTCAAATGTCCCAGTACGCATAAAAACTCTTTACAAGTTTAATTATATTGATTGTAACACTTGGAAATATTGAAATCAATGAGTGTCTACAATTTTATGATAAGTGAGCTGAATTGGGATGTAGAGGGGGTAAGGTCACTATTTCATATCTTAAGAACTCAATATAATTCACAGATATACAAATGAGATTTTATGGCAAAGGTAATGCATAGGGCTACATTGAGACTGCATATTTAGGTCACGAGAACATCACAATCAGACACATGAATGTTAAAATAAACATTAACAAACCTAAAACAAACAAAAAAATGAAAATAATTTCTAATTTATCTACTGTAGTGGTTAAAGAGCATGTCTATGCGAGGGTATTGCTTACACGACTACTCAGCGTGTTATTACAAACAGTTTGGTACTTAAATTGTTAAATTTCGCTCGCTATTAAGGTCAGGACACGAATTTAAGTAATTTTCTTATTTTTTTCGATTTTGTGAGACATCATACACCCCCCATGTATAAAATCGCATTTTAGAATGCTATGCACAACGATGCACACCAACGGAGTGCAGTTCCTGGCACCTAAGAACCTGTACTAATGGAAAATCAAAGATAAACAATGTTTATTTTTGTTTGAAAAAACACCAAGAAATAAAGCTTTTCTGGAGATTTGCCGCTCCTCTGTATTAAATAATAATATATCCGGGAAACTTTTTCAGATCATTTATAATATGTATAAATCGGCAAAATCATGTGTTTCTGTAAGTAGTACGTTAACTGATAATTTTCCATGTATGATAGGTGTAAGACAAGGAAATAATCTGTCTCCACTATTATTTTAAATATTCTTAAATGACCTTAAACTGTTTTTAGAACCAGCCCACGACGGACTGAAGATTGTGAATACGTTGAAAATTCAGATCACGAACTTTTAGTATTTTGTAAATTATATATCCTGCTTTATGCAGATGACACAGTTATCTTGGCTGAATCGCAAGAAGACCTACAGCAATCAATTAATTTAATGGAGCGTTATTGTAGCATGTGGAAACTGAACCTAAACGTGTCAAAAACTAAAATTACTGTCTTCTCTCGTGGAAAAATAAGAAAAATATCTAAATTCTTTTTTGGAAAAAATGAACTTGAAGTGGTTAGTCAATTTATATACCTGGGCCTCATATTTAACTATAATGGAAAATTTACAGAGGCAAAAAAACAACTGGTTGTCAAAGGTAACCGAGCTATGTTTTTGTTACTACGTAAATGCAGACAGCTCCAGCTACCTGTCGATATTCATCTCGAACTTTTCGATATCTTAGTCAAACCTATTCCTTTATACGGTTGTGAAGTTTGGGCAACAGAAAGTTTCGATATTATTGAAAAAATACATTTGCGATTCTGTAGATATGTCCTGCAAGTAAACAAGTGAACTTGTTCCAACATGGTGTATGGCGAACTCGGCGTAACACCTCTTTTACTACACGCCAAGAGTAGAATGATTATGTTTTGGGCTAGAATATATAAGAGCAGCAGTTCACCAAAACTGTCAAATATTTTGTATCAATTAATTTTTAATTTATACAATCGGAATATATATAAATCCCTGTGGCTTTCAACCGTGAAAAATACATTGAAAGGGCGTCTGGGATAACCAACTCATCCCAGAAAGCATAAATTTATTCAAAAAGAAATTACAACAACGAATTAAAGATCAATTTTTTTAACATTGGACCTCAGAAATTAATCTTAACAGAAAGTGTTTAAATTACAGGATGTTTACTACAACACTAAATTTAAAAACATATTTAGTAAATTTGTCCTATCGCGAGAGAGGCATCATGGCTAAGTTTCGCTGTAGAAACCACAACCTTCCAATTCAATCAGGTTGCAGACAAAATATACCCCGCAACCTCAGAATATAATAAATAAACGTCACAGAAACTCACCTTCTCAGTTTAATTTGAAACACTAATGAATGTAACAAATAAAAATCAATTGTACAAATTATGCAAGTTCATTGAAAAAATCATTTATTTCGTAAAGTGAGTAACCAAATAAAAATAAAAAATGTATGTACGTTATATTATTAGACCATGATAACTACGCACCTTTAACATGCTCTCCTGGCATGTATTCATACATATCTATATTTTATAGGTATATATTTTTGCAGATGAAAAATAAACTAAACTAAAGTATAAACTAAACTATTGTCTATTGTCTATTAAGATTGAATGTCCGGTATATTAGTAACGTCGTTGGTGAAATTCATGCGGATCTGCGTATATCTCGATTTTTTCAATGAACAATTTCAAAAATAATTCAGATAGTGATTTTATATCAGAAAAACAGATGGAATAGATGGAGACCACATGTGTTCTGTGAAAAATATTGTTTATAGTTTTCCAAAGTGTTCGTGGATTATCTCAAGTTTAATTTAAGATTTGCCGGTTTTCTGTACTTGGATCGATCCAGACATGAATGACGTAGCCCCCCCCCCCTCTTCATTCAAAACCAAACTAGATGTTAATATATGAATATTTCTAAAAACTTTGAACGTAAAAACTTTGAACGCGTTTTTCTCAGCTTCACAACTTATTGTATGTAGCTAACATTTCTTGCATGTAAACCTTTAATGTTAAAGGGGTGAGCTAGATGTTTAACATATTATTGTTTACTACATATTGAACTTTCCCAAAATGACAAATCATGAAAAATAGACTTTTTAGACTTGAATCAAGTTAGCTCTAAGCCACTCACTTGTGTGGTTGAGATATAATTTGGCTGGTTTGCCAAACCATTGCACTTGTTAATTTAAAATGCTACGATACGATACGATTTGGTTCTTCCAGCTCAGAGCTCAGATCCGCTGTACAACATGGCGTTATCCAAACAGTTTGAGAACAGGTCTTTGTGTTAATTCGAGGAACACTGAGGCCATTTTTGTAGAATAACAAAGTTTGAATTGCTACACCATGCTAGAGAGAGTTACAATAATCGAGTCTACTGATAGCAAGAGCATAGACAACAGCTTTTGCAAATGACAGTGAAATATGGCGACGGCTTCTTTTTAGATCTCTGATGATAAAATTATATTTTATATATCTGAGAAATGTGATCTTTAATATACAAATTGTCATCGAAATCACACCGAGGTTTCTAACCGAGGTTGATGGGTCAGTTGTGTTGCCTATCAAAAGAAGAATCAAAAGAAAAAGAATCTGATCGTGTTTCGCTGAGCTACATGTATGAAACTCTTAGTTGAATTCAACTTTAACATGCTTTCTGTGTTCCAGTTGAGGAAACTCTTGGAGGCGACATCTGCATAAGGATCATGTCTTAGGCCGTGGGCTGATATAGTTTTACTGATTGTAAGCAAAAGACACATGATTCCTCCTGGTATCTTATATATTTATTAATTGTCTGTTTTTCTTGTCGAAGGGTGACAAAATAATCAATGTAGTACCATGCCCTTTATTCACTACCTTGTCTTTAAGCAATTGGCCAGACTATCGTGATATATCGTATCGAAGGCAGCGGACAGATCTAGAAAAGCGTAAGTGATAATTTGTCCCATATAGCGTTTGTAGTTGTGTACTTTGCAAAGAGCTGTTTCAGTCAAGTGAAACTTTTTATATGTAGATTGAAACTGATATTCCCAGACAATTTGATTTCAGATGGCAATATTTATTTGAGAAAATATGACCTCTGAAATTTTGGAACAAAAGGCCAGTAATTTTTCATGCTCTTTTCGTTCAGTGGTGTTTTATTTGAAAGTTGAGTACCATCCTTGGGCCGCAATTTCGCAAGAGAAGACAATGATAATCTTGTTGATTTCAGATACAGGTGTACAATTTTGTGTAGGGCTATGCCATCAATGGGATGTCATGAGATATAATATAGTTATTTCTTGAAATGACCGTGAATCAATTGCATCTTTTAAACAGTAAATTATATTTTGAACATGATTCACACAACGTTATTTGTTTCAGGCAGTAATGGTGTATAGTTGCAGTGTAGAATCTAATTCAATGTTTTTCACAGCCTACGTGGTACTCAGCATATTAATAAAATTGGCCTGGTGTGAACTAATTGCTATACTCCTCTAGAAAGTAGGTTGGGTTGATGTGAAATAACTCATTTAATGACGAATAAAAAAGTGCAGATTCCTTTCCATCAAACATGCTGCATGGCTAAATCAAAAGTGTTGGCTTAACCAAGTTTTTAATTTCCTGTGTTCTTCATTGTTTTAAAAGAAGACTACCGTTTATTACGTTTACTATATAAAAAATGGCAGTCGCAGAATCTCCTTACCAAACAAACATTTTTTTTAAATAATTATATTTTTAGATTGTCATGGCGAACCAAAACATCATAGTTTAGTATATTTTGCTATGATTTTTCTTCGATTTGTAATGATTATAAATGACAATTGAAAATATATGTAAATAATATACTTCTGTTATTTAACTGGTAACAAATTAGATCCAGGCAATATCATGCAAAAATGCATCAAATGTCATAACAAATAAACCAACAAAAACGTCCCATACCTATTTATTTATTTTCTGCGATATAACATGATACAAGGGTGAGCAATATGGGCAATGACAAAGAATGACATAGCCTGACCTTGTGACCAAAGGGTGTAATCTACAGCAGACTACACCCTTCAGTCACAGTGTCGTGATGTACACACATCTTATTTCAGGCAGGATGATTTGACAGAGCACCGAGCGTACAAAGAAGAACACAGGAAATGATAGAGCATGTTGAACAGGTGAACAGACACGTTATCACAATAGTCTAGCTGAATATTAGATGATGACCCTGCAAACAGAAAATATTTGTATAACATTTGTACAATGTTGGACCAACGTTATACAAATGTTTTGCGTTTTCTGGGAAGCGACAGGGAAGAACTGCAACTATGAAGCATTATATCATGTTAGTACGTGACAGGATAAATTAATATAAACAGGTAAATGGCTTGCTATCCTTGGATTTTCCACAGGTATGTCCACATCGTTGTCTGCTTGACGAATGAATCTGACCCTCCATGAATGCATTCCTGCTATTCTAGAAATACGGTTTTTGTATTTTCAATGCTCTATTTTCAATGCAGTAACAAAATAAAATATCATTTCTAAAACTTGTATGTGCAAAACATAAAACTATTGAAATCATTGATACTCTTACTAACTTTTTTCGCATAATAAAACTTTTAAAAAATTTCTGAAAATGTCGTATAGGACAACGCAAATCGATATAATTTTTAAACATACAACGTGAAAGCTTGTTTTGGAAATCACAGTATTGACAAAAATTAGAAACTACTTATAAAGTGTCATAATTATTTTTATAATCCATTTATGTGAATCTTGATTTTTTTTGAGCATTAGCTAACTGTTACATATGTATTAGTATGGTTAGTTACGTCTAATGTCATTTATCGTGCTACAAATTCATTTCAACACAAAATAATTTCCAGTGATAATAAAGTAACCTGGTACATATAAATCTATGACTTTTGCTGTAGAGAATTAGATACATTAAGGGCATTAATATTGCTGTTTTAGAGAACAACAATAACTATAATTAAATTAGCATATGATTATTTAGTATTGCTTAATTATATCAGGATTAAAACACAACTGTTTTATCAAGATATCGCCATCATCATATCAGATCTGAAAGTTACTAGTAGAAGTAATAAGCTATACTCTAGCCTATAAATAAAAAATATGAAATTATTCTACAACATTCAATTTTATATTATTATGCGTTATTAGCCATTCGTATCACATATGTGAACTACATAAATGAAACATATAAACATATAAACCGTTGCTTTATTCACAGCAACATAATGAAGATGGGTTTATGTTTCCTTGATACATTCAGGTTGATCGATATAACTTAAAAAAACTTAAAATAAAATTACAAATACACGCATGATTGTAAAATTGCAAATATGTATTACAGGAAGAGCTGGCTATTGATAGGTGGCTATTGAGTCGTTTCAAATAATTGTAACTAAAAATATATTTTTTTGCAACTGATTCATCAATTTCACACACTTGAAGGTGTGAATCGCGATAGCGAGACACAACTTCAAATGTGTGAAAATGGGAAAATAAATGTGTAAAGCAATGCTTGCTTGAAATAGCTTTACAATGCAACGACTAAATATTCGATTAGATTAATTTCACTCATTTGAGGTGAGATACATGAATGACTTGAAAGTATTTTTTTGCTTTAAAATGCCTAATGTTAGGATACTAATGGGACGCTTAGTATACAAAAAATCTGTTTTCGGCGATTTGAAATGTCTGTGACCAAGCAACAGAAACTGCTTACTTGATATGTAAGCTGTTACTGCTGCTTAACGGCAGAATTACTGTAAATATGTGATTATTATGTCAATATACTAATGACAAATTATGTTACAATAATAATGATATAAATGTTAGGTTAGTCTAGAAAAAATGTTATAAAACATCTTCAGCTTGTACTATGTACATTGTCAGTGAACAGCATAAATCGACTGTACAGACTGTAAGTATGTCAGTACAATGTGCATTGAATATGAATAATCTGTACACTCTGTCAGGATAAGACGTCAATGTACTGTACAATTATCCGTAAATCGTCCAATATCGCACGTACGTCGCCCAGTCTTACAATATTATCAATATATTTATATTATATGACCGTAAAAAATGTACTGCCAATACACTGTACAGTTTACATGGATACACTAACGATGAATGGCGCGGTTTACAATATGGGTCGACAATGGATGATGCGATTCAAATCCATGCCTAATTGTTTTCTCAATGGTGACCGAATTACAGTCAGATGGGTTTGTGATTATTCAATTTACAATTTAGGGTTTTCAAAAATAGTGGACGTTTTTTCATAACGTTCAAAGTAACCTTTTAAGCTTGTCATTACTTGGGTACGTCCAATTCAACGTCCGGTCAAAATTAGTGAATTTGATTCAATGTCCGTTATGTTCAAACCTCCATCGACAGTGTACATAATGCAATGCGTGCATGAATCTTTTGTCATGTTGCATTTGTATAGGCCATATGGGAATGAGGTCATGGATTTCTGTGTGAAACAGTACGTGTTATGTATAATATAATATTATGTACATTTGTTACATTTAATGAATCATATGAAAGACTATTTACATTGAAAGCACCATTCTAATCATCATACATGACATTCAACCTATTAAGGTACATGCAAATATGTCAATCTCGCAAACATAAACCAATACATGATTTGGCCTCATTTTGAATCTGCCACGTCATGTGATATGCTTGCTAGGAGCGTCCTAACTCTACATTCAGAAAAGTCAATAATAACGTTAACAGTTACAATCATCTGGAAGCTCACTAACTGACGGCACGGTTAAAATGCAAAATATTCAATTTTGCTTTGAAGACATTTGGGACTTGAAGCTGGGTGCTAATGAAAGTTCAGTACATTTATTCAAACACTTGAGTCAAGTTATTTCCATGTGTACTTCAATCACATGGAATTGATTATACAGATGTTAAAACCGAGAATGTTCAAACATGTACTTGAAATCGATATGGAAGTGAACAAATTGTTCACATTGACTTGACTTAAACCAAAATATTTACTCAGCCTGATCTCCGCCTGATTTTAATGACTCATTTTTGTTAATTGTCACCCACTTTAAGTTGTGTGTCGTGATAGCGAAACACAACTTTAAGTGGACGATATATGTAATCAACAATTATCTTGGCTATTAGTAGGCCTGATATTATTAATTAACCTTTGTTATAAGTTATTAGAATTACATAAAATGTCGACCTCAACAACTAAGTTGAAAGGATTCACCACTATCACATCTTATCGGACCGATAATGTAATAGCAAGTAACGTCACAAATAGACTCACGCTGTCTTTGTTTTGGTTCCTAGCTGCGAGAGGTGAATCCCAATAAATAAATAACATAAGACATTTTTTTTTAAATAAAATAGGTGGTTTTCGCACTCATTGCCTTATAATACGTATAATGTCGTCATACGAACGCCCGGGGTGATATCGTTATCTTGGAGCAGAAAGGGTATCTCCTACTTTGTAAAAGTGGGGAATACACTCTTTCATTTCCAAGGGGACGATATATTGAGACAAGTAAACTCGGAGAGATTCCTTGAATAAATGCATCCTCTCTTAATATGTTACGCACACCACACGAATATGTGGTGAATGTGAGTTCGAATCGAAATGCCTTCACAGAAGGCGTTTTTTCAAAGTGAGCCACTCAGATGTAGCATTTTGTTCTAGATATAGTACAGAGGCCTAATGTGACTACTTGAAGCTAAACAAAATGCAGAGCATGTGTGTGATACCATCATGTGAATGTGTATGTGCAGTCCTAGGTGTGTGTGTATGTTTGTCTGTGTGCATGTAAGATAATGTTAACAATAATTACGTTAGTAGGTAATCTTGTTAAAGTTTAGCAAGATTGCATGCTCGAGTGATTTGCGGACGATATTTAAGATGATGATTCTGTAAATCAATTAACCAGAGAGGATGCTCCCAGCTAGCAAGATGTGTTCCACCGTGTTGATTCAACGCTTGACCAACGTCTACGACGTTCGTCTATTGCTGATACAACGTTGGGTGACATATGACACCACTGGGTTGACAGACGTTCATGACACATTTCCACCACGTTCTGCAGGATCATCAGTGTTCTTGTGACCACAGTAAAGTTCATTTCTATGGTAACCAGATATTAGTCTACTAACAGTTACCTTTGTTTATGGTCCTTGCAACGATACATCGTATTTGTAAGGGGTCGGTTAGTATGTGGTTATTACTTTGTATTTATACTTGTCGAATTACCTGTACAGGTAAATTTACACCTATTTACAAATTCAAAACGTGTACACTTGTGCTCCACAACGGAGTACAACCACCTCTACCAGTATTATGTCGACTGTGACTACTTTCCAGATACACGTAAGCTACAAATCAATATTTACACAATGAACATTGCCTGTACACAAACATAGCCTGTACATAACATATGTGGTTATCGTATGGCTACATAATTTATGTTTTTTCTTCAAAACTTATGCATTTTTTTTAATAATTAAACTTACAAAATGCCAACCACGTCACTTGTGAATCTATATCAGATGTACTGGCAAAGATACATGTATAATATGTCACAGGTAATTATGGGAACACGAAGGCCACAAAATAGGTTGGAACGTAACCATTTCACACACGTTTTCATTGGGTAGCGTGTCATCACGTGACTTGATATGTACATGGCTGATTATGTAACACAGTTCGCGATTGGGCAGCCTAGCTGCACTTTACTCTGGTGTTAAAGTGACGTATCTGCCACTTAGCCACTTAAATCTGTGTCTCGCTGCCGCGACCCACAACTACAAGTGGTTAAAAATTACACACATTTGTTGAATTTGTTAACAGACATTTGCAATTCACACTGATTAAAACAATCACACCAATGAAGCTGTGTTTGATATGCCAATACAAAAAAATATTAAACACGATTAGGCCTATACCCAGCAAACACAAGACGTTGAATCAATGTTGGTTTAGTGTTGGTCCACCGTCTACGACGCTGGACCAACACTAAACCAACATTGGTTCAACGTCTTGTGATTGCTGGGTAGTCGTGATTTGGCGCGTGAAGAGTAATCCTGAGGTGACACGTGACTCAGTAAAGTAGGTCAGACGCCTCTGACAGCGCAGACATATAACTGATGGTGTCCGCCTCTGGAGGCTTGTTGGACTTTCTCGACAGAATCTCGTCCAGTTCTCGGTCCAGAGCCTCCGTGTCGAACGAGGGGTGATCTAGGTCGTCTCGGTGGTCCACGGGGGGTCCATGATAGTCCACGGGGGGTCCATGGTGGTTCATGGGGGGTCCGTTATCACTAATAACATCAGCCACACCCTGATCCTCCACCCGTTTGTCGATGTGTACCTTTTCTTTCTTCATTCCCTCATCCGCCTCTGCCAGTCCCATGAATGTTTTGTAGAGCTTGAAGGTTTCCTTTGTGCTCAGTTTTGGCATCCTGCCTCCCTCCCCAGAAGACATGCCCTTCTGACCTCCTCTCATAATCCTATCGTGGAGACGTCGCCTCTCTTCCGTAGCCTGTAAGTCTATCTGGATCAGACGGGTGACGATGACGGAGGACTTTTTAAACATGTCCTCCACCCCTCGGATAGGCACGATCCTCTCGCACCGCACCTTCACTGTCAGCTTAGCGTACCCGTCCTCCACTCCCAGATCTACTTTCTCGGACACGGTGTCAAAGTTGAGCATGCCCTCCGGGTTCTCAGCCCCGTCGGCGGGCAGGGGACCAATGATCTCCTCCTCCTCTCGCTCCACGTTGATCGTCTGCTTGATGCTATTTGGCGGCGCATTCGCTAGGAGGCGCGCGATATCGTACTCGCTGCTGCGGGACTCGTTTCTGTGGCGTCGTGGGGGTGCTGTGCGTGAGGTGGTGGTGGTAGTGGTGGTGCGGGTGTGACGCTCGTTCAGATTGTCAGGCTGGTCGTAACCGTTCACGTATGATGATGACGTGACGTAACTCTCTGAAAACATCACAGACACAGCAATATGTTAGTCAAAGTTGTACAATTTAAATTTCAACCCACTTGAAGTTGTGGCTCGCGACAACTTCAAGTGGGTTAAAATTACTTACACTTGTGCAATTTAAATCAAAACATATTCCAAACTAACCGTTTTAATGCTGTAGACGTGATTAGCACTTAAAGGGTTAACACTTTATATGCTAGTCAAGCACTTACACGTCACAGGCATTTAAAAAAAATAAAAACAATTTCAAAGAAAATGGTACAGCCCATAGAAATAAAGATATATTGAGCTCTCTTTTTGACATATCTTATTTTAGTATAATTTAGAAAATTGTGTAAATTTCAACTCACTCTGGTTGCAAGTATGACCAAATTTTTCGAGTAGTTAAAGGATAGTGACATTCTACAGTACAATAGTGCACCCAATAGGCAGAAGGAGATGTTTTTAATTATAATTATGTATTCACCAGGTGGCGCATATCAGTGAGGTGGACTAAATTGGCCTTTACATTTTGCGAGGTTAATATTAGTTGACCGTCATGCGACATTAGCATTTGTAAGAATTGAATGTTTACCCACTTGACGTTGGATTTGTAACCTTTAAGTACCAAAATGTTACTACTTTGGCGATTGAAAGTACAGAGACACAATGTTAACCATTTCAGTGCGGGGAACTACTTTAGACGTCAGAATCTGACTTTAATAGACGTCAGATTCTGACGTCTAAAGTCGGTCCCCGCACTGAAAGATTAAAATATTTATAATGGTCGTAGACCCATAACAAAGTTATTTAAATGAAGCGGAATGAGCTTACTGAGATATTTATGATGATTTTAAATTGAAAAAATCCTTTGGTATCTTGGCTTATATAAATATATCAGCGCTTTAAGGATTAAAGAAAGAATCATAATCGCGAATAGCACGTGACCTAAGAAACTTAACCCTTTAACCGCCAAATTATTCTATTGGAATTATCACTCACTTGAAGTTGTGTATCGCTGATTTGACAAAATGGAGGTTTCCAAATTTCAAATCATGCTGATTAATGTCACTTTTTATATTTAACAGGTTTAAAAGCTGATATGTAATGTGCTAATAAAAAATGTGAAAAACGAATATGGACGGCACCGGCGGTTAAAGGGTTAAAGAGTATTGTGTTACAAGAAAGTATAAGGAAAATCTCGCTATGCAATTTGTTTGTCATATATCTATATCATGTATCTTCTAACCGATCTTTTTCACCGTGGTGACTTCTCTACTACCATGACTACTACTAATAAATTATTATTTAACTCCTAAGATTTAACCCTTTAACCGCCGGTGCCGCATATATTCTGGTTTTCATTTTTTATTAGCACATTAAGTATCATATTTTACATATGTTAACATATGTTAGCCAGCAAGATTTGAGAAGAGTTGACCTCAAATCTGAATAATTTTTCACTCACTGGAAGTTGTGGATCGCGTCAGCGAGCCACAACTTCAAGTGGGTGAAAATTCAAATTGAATAATTTGGCGGTTAAAGGGTTAAGGGAACTTTCTAGAGCCCAAGGGAATGGCAAATGATAGACACCCAAGTTTATTTTCCCTGATTCACAAATCTATTCTCTGATACATAAAAATGAAGCTGTCATGTAAAATAGGTATGACCAAGTTTTTCTTATAAACTTTACAAACATATATACGCTTGAATAAATGAATAGTTCTAGATTTGTATTGTTTTTTTCACTATTCAAAATAATTCAAATACATTCAGACATATATGCCACTGTACATAGTGACAGACTAGTCTCCAGATCCACTGACAATCATTTCTGACACTCACCTGATGTCTTGCTTGACTTTGGAGGCTGATCTGTAACATATAAAATAACAAATAGCCGTTAATAAAAATGTGAAATCCATTTTAAAGCACCAGCAAAATATAGCATGATAATATATTCAAGGATTTTAAATTACCATCGTTATGGTAAGGCCTACTCATCCAATATGCATAATCTAAACAACTTTTTCAGATCAGCCAAATTCGAAATTTATTTTTAGCGAAAATAAATATTGTGTTGCTGTATGACATCACTTAAATAGGCCTACATCATCCTGCTGCAGCTAGTGCTACTCTCTAATAACTAACATAATAAAACTGAAAGAGATTGAAAAAAAATACTGTTCCGTATATAATATTATGTGATGGTAGTGATGCTATAAAAATGGTAAATTGCATGCCAAAGGCAATAACACGTTAATGGCATAACGGTTTTCCCGTTATGGAATGTTTTAAAATGTTGTAAGGTTTACTTCCACAAAATGTATGCAATCCCAAGGAACTAACAGTCTATTTTATACAAGATTAAAATAACTATTCCATAACAAATGGAACTGATAAGTTATTGATTAGTAAATAAATAAAAGAGCTTAAGACGCTATCTCCCCAAATAAACCAACAATGATACATGCACGAGAACAAATACCTGAAATAATCTATCGTTATATTTAGTTATGATTCCATTTGCTTATTTATTTATTGCACCATATACCACTTTAATGATCACATAAATTTACTGATCAATTATAGATTGATTGACAGAAGAGGGCAACGTATAACATATTTGGTGTTAGACAGAGTAACCATTTGCGCATGCCCGCTACTTTAAGTTATGTCTCGCGAGCCACAACTCAACGTTGGTGAAAAAAACTCAAGTATCTTTGTTTAATTTGAGACAAAATATTTGTAAATCTTGATGTTTAACCTTTTAGCCACCAAATTATTCAATTTAAATTTTCACCCACTTGAAGTTGTGTCTCGCTGACGCGATCCACATCTTCAAGTGAGTGAAAATTATTCTGATTTGACAAAATGAAGGTCAACAAATTTCAAATCTTGCTGATTAATATCACGTTTTATCTTTAACAGGTTTACAATCTGATATGTAATGTGCTAATATAAAATGCAAAAAAACGAATATGGACGGCACCGGCGGTTGAAGGTTTAAGCTCTCCCAATAGATGTGATTTAACCTGCTAATAAGTATACGATAGCGTAGCGATATTGAAATATAAGGATGACTGAGAACAGTAACAGCTTACTGGGAAAGTGAGCCGTTACTACTATTTGCTTTGCGCTGAAGAACTGATTAACCCTTTAACCGCCGGTGCCGCATATATACGGGTTTTAATTTTTTATTAGCACATTAAGTACCCCCCATTAAACATGTTGAAGATAAAATGTGACATCAATCAGCAGTATTTGAAAACAGTTGACCTCCATTTTGTCAAATCTGAATAATTTGCATTCACTTGAAGTTGTGGATCGCGTCAGCGAGACAAAACTTCAAGTGGGTGAAAATTCAGATTGAATTATTTGGCGGTTAAAGGGTTAAGCCTACTTCAATGCAAAGGCAAACAGCCTTTGTGCGGCTGCGTACTGTGTACATTCGATCTTTTTTTATTATTTAATGGAGATGTAACTTTTGCGCAGTCGGACTACTGTGAATTCTAAGTTACTGCCGAACGTAATACGACAGGATAATTATAGGTCGACATATACGGAAAGGGTATTAGATAACATCACCATATATCCCCCCACTATATAACCTATGTAAAAATATATCTGTAAATTGTTCAGTTTGTGGTAAAGTTTGGTAAACACTAATCATAGAGACGTAAAAGTATCATTTCACGTACTTTATTCGTATTTTATGCGTCGGCTTTATTACCAGCACAATGTTTTATATTTAGTTTAGTACGTAATATAAACCATGTTAATGAGAGGCCTAATTAGGCACAGCCACATGGTATTACTCTCATACGACCAATACTATGTTTACAGCTGTGGTGATGTAACCTATTTGTACCTGTATGAGTACATATTGCTAGTGATGCTGTATGAAGTGCACAATGCCAACAAAACAGACAGATGCAAAGAGGGATGAATATATGAAAGAAATGGCGGTGTTTTCGTGTAGGTGTCACTAGATACTATACATCAAACCCACACTGGCCCGTTGTTGGGCCAACGTCGGTGACGTTGGCCCAACAACGGGCCATGTGTTGGGTAGGTGTTCATTGAACTACTCAGCGGCGACGAATCCATGTAATCATGGTAATGCCTGAATACATAGGTGGTCACTGTAAACAGTCGGAATATGGTATAGTGTTAAAGCTTAGCCCTTACAACGCTGAAATATTGTTATAAAATTAAAGGCCATGGAGACCAAAGGGTTTTTTTTCAATTTGAAATCACCATAAATGTCTTTCTTTGTTCTTTCCGCTTCATGTGAATACCTATGTCGGCCATTATAAATATTTTAATTCGTTCAGTGCAGAAATCGTCTTTATACGTCAGGATCTCAGACTCTACAGACGTTAGATTCTGATGTATAAAGACGGTGCCCGCGCTGAAAGGGTTAACGTTCCAATCGCGTAATCAAGGTTATGTAAAAAAAAACCCTGCAAAAATCATTTGTACGTCATCCGTATTGGTGAGCTATCCGTCACAGTCACAATCGTATACGTATACGGATAACTCACGGATGCGGGTGACATCCGTGAGTTATCCGTATACGTATACGATTGTGACTGTGACGGATAGCTCACCAATACGGATGACGTACAAATACGGATGACATACATAGACATGGATGTTGTTCCACGTGAGTTTTATAGTGTATCACAGCAAACACGCCACATAGACCCAGTATTGGTCCAATGTTGGGCCGACGTCGTGGACGTTCATACATTGTTTCAACGTTTGTTGGCAACATTGGTCCAACATTGGGTCTGTGTGTCTTGTTTGCTGGGGTGGTGCGGTTATCCGATACGGCGAATCAGTACTGTAGTAATGCAAATATTATAATAATGATCAATATTATTCCACGCAGCTCATTATTATCTATGACGAGAATACATAAAACAGTCCATGTCTTTTTGCCCGTGATGTGAATTATTCTGTCACAATAGTTAAATTCGTGAGAACTTGCATTTATGGTATCCCCACCTTGGTATTAAAGGGTCGTTTACACCGCTTTGGTAGAAGGCTTTCCATGTACATACGAAACATTGAAGTTTGGCAACTTCACAAGTACAGTACATTATACCGCTGATTTCAATGGACACAGTAAAGAGTATAGTGCCCCTACAACAAACATGAAACGTTAGTTCTATGCTTGATTAATGCTGGCCCACCGTCTGCGACGCTGGTCCAACATTAAACCAGCATAAAACCACCATCTCGTGTTGAGGTTGTGGCCAGAAGCACTGACCGGTGCACTTTGCAAACGTTGTTTCTCTTCCGTCCCAACGTCGCCAACATTGGCACAACATTGAAACAACGTCGGCCTAATGCCCTTCTTTACTGGAAATCGGTGAACTAGAAAGGCAATAACATGACTTTTGATGCTGCGTAGATTTAGCTTCAAACCTGTACTACACTTTGTAATTTACGATAACGGTTATGTAGACTTTTGATGGTCATAGCCTGTAAAATATAACAATGGCTGAGTAGAGCGGGGGTCCTGGTGGACTGAGAAAAAAATATATTCAAAGCGGAATTCTACCGAAGGTTGTTTGTGATTTTCGTGTTTCACATGCACCATATAAGTGTCACTGCGTTGACATCAGACAGTTTCATTCAGTTGAAGTTGCAAATTGCTGACGCAATTGCCGGCCTCATGCAGGTCAACTGAATGACAAATAACCCTATTATGTTTAAAAACTAGTTTACAAACTTTCTTTTTACATATACATTTCGGACAATTATAGTGTGAAATAAGTTAAAAAAAACAGCTCGAAATGTGTTAATCGTCGATGGTACTGAAAGGGTTACAACCATTTTGTCCAGCACTACAACTATGTTGCCCAGCGATATTGATATTTTTTCTTGGAAATGGAAAGTTGTTTTAATTTTGTAACTTTACCCCAATTTAGTCCCAGTATCATAGCCCATGTACTTTTAACTAACCTGGCATTTCGTGTCATGTACATGCATTGGAAGACGTGAACTGCTATCGCAATTTAATTACCACCGTAATGTTATAAATGACTGGGCGTTTTTAAATACTTGAGTTTATTATATACATTAATAATGGACCAGCCCACTGAAAACTTTAAATGAGGTTCCCACAAATTTAAAACTTTCCCCGGTGTTTTAACGCTCATTGAATTTTAATTTGTATTGTCTAAACACTTTAGTCCAATAATAACTTAATAAGAAAAAAGTAACCAACTGTTAATGAGCGAAACAAGTTTAGAACGACAATTAAAATCAAGTGGTGTGATATTCCATTTAAGTCTCAAAATGTACAAGTGCAGGCTTAGGGGTTTTGCCACGTTAAAAAAAAATCAAAAAAATCCGAGAAAAACTCGGAAGTGGATTATTTTCTTTATTTGGAAATTTTGAGGTTTTTTTGTGTTGTTTTTTTGCTGTTTCACATGTTTAAAAAAAAAATATATAAAATCGATAGAGGGGTAGGTGGGTGTCGTCTGGCTAATACGAGTTTTTCTCGGATCTTTGGATTTTTTTAACTAGAAAAGATCCCTTCACATAAAATATGTTCAGTACACTAATTCAAGCTACCTATTTCACATTATGTATTCAAATGAGTTTGGCGTGTCTGATCATTGTGTCAGAATTCACAAAACTGAATAACAGTATTGGCACCCCTTTCCACACACGGGCTGGGGAGTGTGGAAAGGGGGTGTATATCATCAGAGCCAACTGTTGAATCCTAAATTTAACCCTTTAACCACCGGTGCCGCATATATTTTGGTTTTCCTTTTTTTTAGCACATTAAGTACCACATTTTAAATATGTTAAAGATAAAATGTGACATCAACCAGCAAGATTTGAAAAGAGTTCACCTCCATTGGGTCAAATCTGAATAATTTTCACTCACTTCAAGTGGGTGAAAATTCAAATTGAAGAATTTGGCGGTTAAAGGGTTAAAACAAAATGGTAAATGATCTGTCAGAGTTGATCGTCCGGCCATCAATGACATGGTTATGACATAACGCTCTTTTTTCAATTCCAGCATGACGTTAACATAAGCTTTTCCCGGCCACTCAATCACGGACACCGGTGGACGTAGCCATGTAGTCTGATCCCAGCAAACACGTGACGCTGACCCAATGTTGTTTTAATGTTGGCTCGACGTCTACGACAACACTGGGTCAACGCCTCTTGTTTGCTGGGATGTGACAGCCAGCCACTTGCCAGCATGGCCAGAAGCTCATGGGGGGGGGGGGGGATGAATGAGATGACACTGCCCTCCAGACCCGTCCAGACACATGATTCGAATTTCTAGCCCTGGCGGTCTGAGGCCGAGAACGCTACCTCTCGGTCACGGAGGCTCCCCACAATATTAAATCGGGCAGTTTTAACCACTGCACCAGGGCCCCCGCCCCTACCCAAGTCACACGATTCAGTTCATCTCGGATTAGATAGTATTAATTTATTTATCTCTGGTTTCCACCTGATAATTTTACTGGTGCTTTACACCACGGTTACTGGTCACACGTCATAACATTAGAGCAGATTTAACGGGTGGTTGATTCCATGCCTACTATTTGTCTTAAACATTTTTAACACGTGATAGTTATCCCGTGACGAGCCGTGATGAGTTCTTGTAATGTGATACGATGATACTATTTCCAATTAAAAAGGTGCAGAACAATATTTGGCATGAAATAAGGTGATGAAAGATTATGTTATTTAGATGCTACCAGAGACATGAATGGAAGTTATCATCTTCAGCTGACAGATCTATATATGCCTGATACCAACTGCGACCCAGTAAACACAACACATTTGTATAACATTTATACAACGTTTTGTGTTAACTGGGGAGTGGCAGATCCCTTTGACTACTGCAGTGTCTGCATTCATATTACGCAATTGCACGAGCGGCTCGGGTGTCGTATATATTACTCGGATAAGAACAAACGACGTAAAACACTAGTCCACTAGATTGCCAGAACACAACTCATCGTACCTAATGCTGGCTAACCATTGAACCGGTGTCTTGGTCTGTAGCTCTTGTTTGCCAGCTCTGTCGTTTCCTGTGAGGATAATGCCACACAACGTTTTTTCCCGGGAAGCCATTGCCATGGCAACAAGATGGTGGACTGTTGGTGGTCAATAATAATGATATATAGCTGGCTTTTTTCCAAGCTGTAAGAATACATAATTTGGTGTCTTTGATATTAACCCTTTAACCGCCAAATTATTCAATCTGAATTTTCACTCACTTGAAGTTGTGTCTCGCTGACGCGATCCACAACTTCAAGTGAGTGAAAATTATTCAGATTTGACAAAATTGAGGTCAACTGTTTTCAAATATTGCTGATGGATGTCTCATGTTATCTTTAACATGTTTAAAAGGTGGTACTTTAATGTGCTAATAAAAAATGAAAACCCGAATATATGCGGCACCGGCGGTTAAAGGGTTAACGGGTGGTTGATTCCATGCCTACTATTTGTCTTAAACATATTTTTAAACATCTTTTTCACGTCAGAATATATTTGTAGATAAAATAAAAAAATTTAAGTTAAATAAAAGTTAAATGAGGGTGTTCCCGTTCATTTGCAGGCTTAGGTAAATAGCTGATTGTTGTTTACAATCTTAAGTAAATAAAATTATTCACTTATATGTGCAAGCACAAAGGGTATTTATGGGTATGTGCAAATGATATAATTTTTTACATTATATGTTTTTTCAACTGATTAATAATTACTTTGTGTGGAGCTGTTTGGACTGGAGGTCTATAATGTACTTAAAAACATATAGTTTTACTCTCTATTAATTCCATGATACGGCTGCAACGGCGAGCAGTAGTAATTACGTGGAAAGTGAGTAGTTATTGTTGTCTGTCAATGTATGTCATTGTATGTGGATGATGAGCTCAAGAAGAAGGAGGTCCGACTAGTAAAATTATAATGGCATTCTCTTTCCACTGTTCCCCAAGGTAGCAGACGGACATTAGTATCCCAGCAACGGGTTCCCATGCCAGCTGTAACCACCAGGGAGGAGGCTGGGCCGGGTGCCATGGGTAAATGCACCCGCGGCGGATGTATACTCTATTTCAGTAGATACCCCATTGTTTTAAATGACTTTAATGACTGAATGATCCCAAAATTGTTGTGCAACAACTGCAACAACTGGGGAACTACAACACTTCATAAAATTAATATGTTATTTGTGTATTGGTGAGGGTTTGTCTATAATCCAGTGATCCAGCATATTCAGTTTAGTCTGCTCTGGAAAGCCAAAAAGGCAGAAACTGCTTACTTGAAAAGTGAGAAGTTACTGCCTTTCGGGTTTTACATGACATGATTCTACAATGTACATGTCGACCCTACCTGCAGCATGTACACAGACTAATATCAGTCACTGCTTACTTTTTTAAGGTTGTCCGTGCAATATTTCAAAAAATTCAAAAGGAAATACTTCGATAACTGGTTTCAGACGGTCGTATTTGCCCCTTTTTCAAGTGCCGTCTGATACTAACCGTCCCGAAATCTGATCTGGACACTTAAATTTCCTTTCAAATTCAGTGCAGTTCATGTTGACAAAGGGAGGAGACAGCAGACGAGTGTCGTAGATTCCGATTCGATGCGTAACCTGGACATGGGCACCAAAGGCATTCCTCTACATACTAACCCTTAGAGAACTAACGGTTAAATTTGAATTTTTAGTCACTTGAAGTTGTGTATCGCTACCGCAATCCACAACTTCGAGTGACTAAAAATTACTTGGATTTGTGAAAATATAAGTCACAATCTATTGTCGCTGTTACCTATTATTTCAAACATATAAATTACTTTTCCATAATTATTTGGAACGCATAATTTACTTTTTTAAATTGTATATCTAAGTGCAGATAAAACACAGACACACCACCACAGACGCACCCAGTGGGCTAAAGGTTATATAAACAATGTACAACCCTTTGATTCCTAAGGTATGATTTATAGATGTGGTGCAGTCCGTGTGCCATATAATACTGTTTGTGACTCACAAAGTCATTTTTTGGTCAGTCTACCTTGCGAGCTGCTCCATAAATTTGTTTGACTAAAACTTGTGAATGTGATTCTCGTTAAACGAGCTCACTGTTTGCCAAGCCAAGTATTCTGTTCGTTTTTTTTTCATTTTTTATAAATGCATTAAATATCAGCTTTTGAACATGTTAAGGATGAAACGTGACACCAAGCAGCAAGATTTCGAAATCGTTGACCACTATTTTGTCAAATCTGAATAATTTTCACCCTCTTGAAGTTGTGGATCGCGTTAGTGAGACACAACTTCAAGTGGGTGAAAATTATAATGAAATAATTAGACGGTTACAGGGTTAAACCTTTACCTAAGCCACCAATATCACAGCGTAGTGAATTGTTAATCGAGAGATAGGAGCTATGACCATGGTCATGTGTATTGTAAAAGTGTGTTAAGATCTCACTAAAAAATATTGTTTGTTGTAAGACTATTTTACTCGTTGGAGCGCTATATCCACGTTGTTGTGAATTTGGTGAATCATTGTGCATGCTCGGCAAAACCAAAATAAAAACAAAACGACATCATTTGGGTGATTGATACTATAAGTGGCAACAATCTCAATACTAACATATTGCGGGTCACACATGTGTCTACAATCGTCATGTATTTTGTACCACGCCTGATATGCCTTTGACATGCATTATTGACTGATTGATAAACTGCAGAATAACAAATATTACTACATAGCAGATAAGACCATCAATTATATAAGAGTGAGATAAGCGCTCAATTAGAAGTAGTCGTGCACATTTTTGTAATAATGAGAACAATTCAGAATTGTTCAAAGCCGAAAACGAAAAAAATGTATTCATGGCGGAAGCTCACTTTGATATAATTATATAAAAACATATTTCTGTAACACTAAAATGCACACATAGTCTGTAATTCAAATAGATCGCAATGTTACGATATCCGCACGCAAAACCTACGACTAGAAAATTATTGTTTCGAAGATATTCATTCACGTAATGTGAATGAATATATGAATGAATGCATATAGGAATGAATAAATGCATGAATTAAAAACTGTGTGAACGAACGAACGAATGAACGAACGAACGAACGAGCGAACAAACGAACGAAAGAACGAACGAATGAATGAATGAACGAACGAACGAATGAATGAATGAATGAATGAATGAATGAATAAATGAATGAATGAATGAATGAATGAATGAATGAATGAATGAATGAATGATTGAATGGCCACTTTTGTGCGCATTCATGCTGAACTTAGCCACATGCATGTTTTTCTTCAAATTGCCCTCAAAAACATATTTTTAATATTATTTCTTCCGGCATAGTTATAGCAAGCTGTCTCACGACCATCCCCGCAATATTTTTGCATACTAAAAACTAGTTCGTATTAATCATCAGGTTACAAAAGCAAACTCGTATCGTATTATAATAAGACGTAGAGATGTTTGTCACAAGTCAATAATGCTGGTGACTTTATACTGACATTGCTTTACATTGCTACAGCTCTTTTTCACTCTCCATAGCACACAAACCATTCACTGCCCTTTATATAAGGTACACATATAAGCTGATAAGGATGCAGTCAGTTATGTCGTGCGAAGGCAAACAGCAGCAACTGTTTACTTTTCATATAAGCGCTTACTGTTATTTATCTTGGGTCTGTGCAGCGCCCACCCACACTGTCACAATCGTGAAAGAATCTGTAGCTACTCCGCGATGCTAAAACAAACTTTCAAGTGAGCAGTCACTGTTCTTTGCCTGTGCCTACGTTACTGCAATGTTGGTCACCAGCTCACAACCTGCACTACATACGTTTTATCTGAAAGTAGATTCGCATGACGTTTGATATTCTGGTCACGTGATGTATAGTATGATTACCGTGGCAACCACCTTTTTTTCTCATACACCTGCACTGTCTACACGTCTACAGTTTCAGCTTAAATTGTGTTTTAAGCACTAGAAAACCCCAAAATATGTTCTTATTGATAAACATCATGATTACTGTATGCAGCTCTAAATACAGTATAAAAATATCGTCACTGATCTAAAATTACAAAGATAATGCCACGTGATCTGCGGTGATGCATAATACAAAGTAAATTTTACAAATTTAATCAGGCTAGGTGTACACAGTCTATTGTCCGTCCGAATTCAGGCCGGTGGCAGTAACTGATACTGCTTGGAGCGGATCAAATGGCGGGTTAAAGCCCAATATTTTCCTTAAATTAGTATTATTGATTGTTTTATTGTATTGTTACTGTATTATTTGGTATTATTATGTACGGTGTACTTTCTCTATGTGTATATGTACAGGAAATATCTACGTGTAGGTAAGCATGGTGTTAATTTATTCGAATTTTCAACCACTTGAGGTTGTGTCTCGCTACCGTGATCCACAACCTCAAGTGGTTTAAAATGACTCATATTTGTTTAATTTGAGACCAAACATTTACAAATCTTGATGTTTAAACAACAAATGTATTCCCAATATCAGTGATTGGATAGAAAAAACGACAATAGTCGTGATCAGCAGGATGAGGGTTAAGATTATATAATTTGTCCAATTTCCACAAATTTCTCTACCGCACCTGTTACATGTAGATCTAATTTAGAGTCGCCCCCCCCCCTTGGGTAGCGTATGCTTCGCCATCGATCCCAGCTCTGGCTCTCTGAGATCACCAGTGAAGATTCACAGATCTCCCAGTAAACACAAAACATTTGTATAACATTTGCACAATGTTGGACCAACGTCGAAGACGTTGGGCCGACGTTGTACAAATGTTATTATTGCCCGCAACGGTAATACATGATACAAGATTGTCGCGGTGGCTCAATCAATTTGTCTGTAGATTCGAATCATGGGGCGGATGCTGGCCAATTCTGCGTGCAAAGCAGTATCTGCTAACTTTTTAAAAGAGCAGATTCTGCCTTTTGGCTTTCTAGACCAACGTTGAACCACATGGTAAATTGGCAGATCGATTCTTTATTCCCCAGGTCACGATTTTTGAATACAGTGTTCTCCCTACGCATGCAACTTATATGTACAGTCAATATAATTAACCAATTTACAGCGACAATCTGAGCCCCTTTCCCTATACGCTCCATTTCCAGTAAACATGAGACATTTGGGCCAGTGTTCGTTTGACGTTGATCAAGCATCGCAGACAGTAAAACAGCATGGTGTCTGCATGGCATGTGCTGTGCAGTTTGTAACTCGATCAAGTATCGTAATTCATAGTGTCATTCAAGTGTCGCCTCTAATGTACCATTAAAGCTGATATGCATGGTGAACACAAAACATTGAACTTAGCCTGAATTTATGTAGCCTATATACTGCGCACAATTTTCATTTCTTCTAACATTTTGTTATAAGATGAGCCATGCGATTTGTGGCCTAATCTGAAGCAGCATCAGATAAATTCTGTTTAGCGTTTTTTCGCAGAATCCATTCTGGGGTTTCCAGATGAGCTTGTGTGATGAGCTTGTGTAGCAAACGACATAATTATAGCAACTTAGTTGGGTCATATCCTTTGGTCCCATGACCGTGGAGTTCAGAACTAGGTTTTTTGTGAATTTGTCATCTTTATCATTTATGGCCCTATGTAGACCCATCTCCGAGCAGTGTGGGCGGAATGCCTGGTGGCACTTTTTAAAAATGGCGGCCAACACGAATGATGAAATTTAGAAAAGCTGTCATGGTTTATCAAATTTTTTAATGAAAAATTCACATAAAGGTGCTTTTAGTGTCACAGAATTCATTTCTGCAATACAATATTTCCTGACATTCCTTGATATACAAAATCATATTCATATCCCAGATCAATCACAACTAAAACTGTATGAAAATCGATTTAATTCTTTGATCCTAAAAAACCCTTGTGTTTTTTTAATGCAAAATTGTGATTAACCACAGCTTTTCTTAATTTCATCATTCGTGTTTGCCGCCATTTTTTAAAAGAGGTACATTATATGGGCCGATTTTCGTACTTAGCCCATAAAGATGACAATAACCATCGCGCATCGACAAACCTAGCTCTGAACTCGACGGTCACGGGACCTATACTAGGTATATGGCCCAACTAACTACTTAAAAAAGTGTCCAATCAAATATGGTGGACGTATCATATATGAGATTGTTGCCGACAAAACCACTCAAACATATTTATCCAATATTATCAATATATAACGCACTGTCACTGATTAACCCTTATCCTACTAAATTAAACAATTTAAATTTTCAAGTGACTAAAAATTATTTATAATTATTTGTTTAATTTCACACCGAAAATGTGAAAATCTTGATGTTTAAACACTTTTTTATTACCAATAATAATCAGTGTATTAAACGCTACATTGTGATAAACCATAGTAGTTTGGGCGGGCAGTGTGTTAATTTGAGCCCTTCTTGGATAATGTTAGCCCTACCACAGTCATCTTATCCTTTGGGCTCAATTTCCCCAGTTTTCAATTATTTAACACATTACTCTCTACGCTACTGTTATATTAACGTCATCTTGGCCGGCCAGAGCAAAACTACTCTGATGAAAGAGAATACAATACTCACAGTGCCAAGATTAATATATAACGTGATGAATTTAGTCACTTTGGAACTGTTGGTGAAGCGATTGTCGATGTTTTGACCTACCTGCCGCAGATCCTGATAATTGCTTTATCATGATCTGTAACAGGAAGCTACAGATCCCCAATAGTTTCACCAATAGTTCCAAAGTGTGTCATTTGACCACGTCCTAAAACCTCATTCAAGCTGGCCAGACCAGTTAAGATAATAAACGTCACAGTGACCAATTGCCTAGAAAATGACATACGTCGTTCATTTTAAAACTCTGCTACATCATCCATTCACTCATTTTGACCGCCAACATGTATATAGGCCTATGACTCGTCAACAATCAACAAGCGCTAGACCAAAGTCACCTGTTAAGGGTAATCACCCACTGGGCACACGACGTTGTTGCGACGTTGAATCAACGTCAATGACGTTGATTCAACGTCGCAACAACGTCGTGTGCCCAGTGGGTAAGTGTGTAGGTTGTAGAGTGAGTTTTTGATTCTGGGTTTGGAATGCAGATGCGCTAGATGCTACACAGCTAGATTTATAATATGATCAACGTACTAAACACGCACGTAAATAACGTATTAAATACACAAAATAGCACAATAGTCTGTCAATTTGATTCACTCAATCTGAGGCGAACTATATTGATTGATAGCTGCAATAATGTTTGCTGTTTTTAATTCTTCAGAAAAGACAACACTGGCAAGAAAATTACTTTAGAAATTTACCAACCGTATAATAGATATATCAGCATATAACTTAGTTTACATAAACACTTTTAAATAATAATTGTTTTCTAAAATAAGCAATGGGCTAAATGTGAACAACGATTGATAGGAATGTTACAACTATGTTAATTCAATTACTACAAGTACATAAAAGTATCATTAACTTTTGTCATGGATATAAGAATGTACATTTTATCGAGTCTTACTATTGGCATAATTGATGGGTTGTTAATTTAAATATTTTTATGCATTGTTATAACATTATAAAATTATGATAAACATATCCCATGCATTTGTAAAGCTGTAAGCTATATAGTAGATGTCTCATAAACTGCAGCTGTATGTCTGGTTATAAAACAAAGTCAACCGCACCTGGGATCGAGCCCACAACCTTATGATTCAAAGTCGAGCTTTTGATCGAATGAACTGTCAGTATAAATCTGCAGGGACCTAAAGGGTTAATGCCAGAATGTCAGTTACATCGTATGTTATGAATGACCATTAGGCCCAAAGCGTCACCATCTGGCTATTTGTCAACGTTTTATACACAAGGGAGCAGTCATTATGTCAGCATATTAGAGCGAATACAATGTCCAATGTTGGTGTAATGCTGCACCAACGTCTTATGCATTGGCACAACATTACCGTAACACTGGGCTGACGTTTAATCAGGTAATTAGCATGTTTGTCAATAAACCTGAATATTAATTATTCTGGTTAAAACAATTATATTAAATAAGCATGCCATATTACTTGCCGATGGTTTTCATTGACGACTCCTCTTATTATTCTTGCCTGTAGTATGCAGAGGGTTACCATTAGCAGAAGGTGCACATACAAATATATATATTATTCATTATGCATTCATTATAAGCCTAATTACTTTACACCAGCACACAATTATTGCAGCAGGGAAGTATACAGTGAAGCAGGTGATGTAACACATCACTGCATGCAATGATTTGCTTGTTAAATAAAGCACATAATACCACTACTACACTATCGGATACCAATTTTTCATTTGTATCACTTTTACCCAATTTATCACAAATACGAGGGTAAATCAGCTCTGAGTTTACAATCAAATCTGGACAAAATATCACATTAACCTTATTTCTTCATAATATCCAGTATTTGCCTGGTAAATTGTTGCCCTTTCGGCATTTTTCCCGGTTACTTTAATTACAGTTACGACATTTTACCTGATTTGGCTGCAGCTAGCTCAATTATTAATCTAAAATGCCATATCAACTTAACTTATGGTAAATGAAAACATGTTCAATGGATTATAACCCTTGAAGATGTGATTTAGAATATGTATGCCTTAGTGAAAGGCCGCATATATTCAGTTTTCCTTTTTTTATTATCACATTAAGTACCACATTTTAAATATGTTAAAAATAAAATGTGACATCAACCAGAACTCATCTGAATAATATTCACTCACTTGAAGTTGTGGATCAAGTGGGTGAAAATTCAAATTGAATAATTTGGCGGTTAGAGGGTTAACGCTCACTTTTAGTTAATTTCAATATAGCTTCGTCTAATGAGCGCCAACTATATCGGTTTAATAACGTTCAAATCTTGATATCCGTGTCATGACCATGATTGTGAAAGGTCCATGACCTTGTGGGTCTAGACAACAATGTCCTGCAAGGGAGGCTTTAGTAGCGGCTTACTTTTCAAGTGAGCAGTTACTGTGTTTGGCTTCATATGTGAAAAGGAAAACAAAAGTAACTGTTTACTTCTCCAGTGATCAATTATAGCTGTTTGCATTTGTATTAGAGGGGATATTACAAACAAGCCATAGAACGCTATATATACAATAGCAGATGAACATTTTCATGGCCGAGAAATTGTCTCGCTTGCTAAACCCACGGGTTAGTAAGTCTGGTGGTACACTGAGATGCCTAACTTGTCAACTCAAATATTCAGTTGGAGTAATATATAGTTTTAGTATTATGTAGAAAAATAAGACATATAATAAACACACTATTTATTGTGTCAAATCTCTCAATTAATTTTGTGAGGTTACCACGATTGAGTGACTGAAATTAGTTAGAATGGCTACATTTAGAATACAGCATCTATTAGTGTCAAAGAAATAAATGCATAATAATTATCTGCATATCATTTCAGCGTTTGTTATAAGTACGTGTGCAATAACTTTGTAAATTATTGCCCTTTAAAAACTTATTGCACTCCTGCCTAAAAAAACGCAAAAATACCTATAGTATATTCCACATCAGTACTCTAGAGGGTAATGACAGGTCAGCGTCGAAGACCAACACAACAAAGAAAACAGAACAAATACATTATATTTTCGGCGTAACAGTGATATCTTGTGACATCGTCATATGTATGTAAGATGTACTGCCGAGCAAAGACAAACAACAGTAACAGCTTACTTGAAAAGTGAGCAGTTACTGCTGCTTACTTTTCTATGTAAGATGCAGGAGTCACTGATGATTCATAAGATGATTCTAATTAATGTTGATTACGCATACTTTCCTACGTGTTTTGGCATCGTCTCTGTCACAAGCCACGAGGTCGAGATGTAAATGAAAAACCCTTTATTGCTGAGGCTATTGTATGAATTCTAGGATATATCTGACAATTCAATGCGGTGCCTCACTTATTTTGATGAATCTTTGTTCCAAAAATACGTGTTATGATAAGATGAAAACATAAAAATGTGGTTTTATAATGATTTCTATCTAAGATGATGTCGCGCAGTTCACAGCTAAAGGTAAACTTTTATCACAAAAATAAGAATAATAGGGTAAATGTTATATAACCATGATGTTTATGTCTCATAAATTATATACCATATTAGCATAAGTGGTGGTAATATTTTGAAGGCTAGCCAAGAGCATGTAGTGTGCTAATAGTAAACAACAACAAATGTTACACCTTTTGAGAACAAGTGTTCTATTTTTTTTAAATGAATGAAAATTTTACCCCTTTTAAAATCTAGATTTCTCTTCATGATCATGTTTGTCTTATATTTCATTTGCGATGACGCAATTCCCACCTCAAGGTGAATGAAAATAAGACAAAAGGTTAGATCCATATTTTATCGAATCTCCAAATATATCAGCTCCAGATGGATTAGATCGTTTTGTTAATTAATTATTGTTATTCAAAATATGACAATTGGTGCATAAATGTGACAAGGGTTCTGACAACGGATTACATTTGTCCGATGTGCTATGTTCTTTGAGATTTGACCCTGAAATGACCTTGACATGAATGTCCTTCCACAGCAGATATCACTATCTGCTGTGGAAGATTTTTATGTTGACACAATGTTGTTCCACCGTCTGCAATGGTGGTCCAACAGTAAAACAACATTGGTACAGCGTCCTCTTTGCTGAGTTCATGTATGTTAACATATGTATCTGGCCGTATACATAATCTGTATGCTCTCAATCCCCCGCCACAGGGATTCAGTGGTTAATACGTTTCGTGACAGGTGTTCAGTACCTAAAGTGTTAATGACGTAATTCCGCGCCAGACCATGTGATAAACGTACTGCGGTCATGTGATTTGCACTTCCCAACACGCGTGAGATGTCCGGCCAATGCTGGTTTATGGTCAGGCCAGCGTCTCCGACGCTTGCCCAGCAATAATCCAACATTGGCAGAGCGTGTTATATCTGCTGGCTTGGCAAATATTTTTTTTTTACTTTTTTAACAGTTTCAGAAGAAAAAAAACTAGCAGAAATAATTTCCACAAAATATCTTACTAATGTCATTATTTCGATCTCCTTCATAGTTACTATTTTTTAAGATGATGAGTAAGACTACTTTAAGTTGGTTAATCCAACAATTCTAATTTCCTGAATAAATATTCATTACAATACATGCTTACTTACGTTTTAAACACACGCAATTTAATCGCATAAGAATATCAATAGATAGTGGAAATGCTATCTGTGAAAATATAGTATTTATTGTGGACAAACAGCTTTCCTGAAAGAAGCTGCATTCATAGTCCATGGTACCAAATATATTACAATATTCATAGGTTTAGTCACTCAGTTTTAGTGTCAGTGAGTGTGTGAGAGCTGTCACAAAAGCTAGAACTGCCGGCTGAATATTGGCAGTTACTTTTATATAACTAGCGGGTGGTAGTTGTCTTTTTGCCAGGAGCTAAATGCATTTGGCTTCAACGCAACAATGCTGACCAGCTGTAGCGTTAAGAGATAGAGTGCCCTGAATTGATATATATTTTAAAAAGAGCCACCCATGTGTAGACTAATTGTGTATGCAAAGTCTAGAACACACCCCTATATCATCGTCTATGCCGCAATACTATCAATATATATAGCTAAAACTACGAAGAAATAAACAATCTGGTTTGATATAAAATACACAAAATGTAAAGATTTTGCTATTTGCTTGCTAAAAAACAGATATGATTCAAGTATGAATGAGAATGCTTGGAAGTCATAATATCATGTTCCTACAAACACTTTTGGGCGTTTTCGATTTTTGTATTCATTTTACCATTATTATTGAAGTTTATCAAGTTTATAAAGCACCAATTTTCAATTATCACACATTTATTTTTTATACATACGGTTTATTTTAATTCGTTTAAGTGAGTTAATATTACTTTACGTCGTTTTCTGCACATTCATGGCAATATCGCGACAATATCAAGACTATGCCCTACTCTTTTCGAATAACTTCGAGGTTTTTAAAGTCGTATTTCTGGCTGTGCCATTGGACGTGACATTAGAGTACACAGTTTCACTTACCCATGGTGTATACTTATTCTAGTACTGTATCTTATTGTTATACATACACACAGAAATCCAGTTCCAGTGCCGACATGTATTTATATATAAAAAGTGTCATTCACAATACGCACGGGGCTCGATCCCAACGCTGGTTTAACGTTGATCCACCGTCTACGACGGTGGCACAACATTAATCCCGCATTGGTACGATGTTTCGTGTTTGCTGAGTTATTGCATTGTGGTCCAGTACAGTCAGTAACAGAACATGCGACCAGTACGTGCCAGTCAAACCCAAGAACCAAAATCAAAGAACAGCAGTAATGTGAACTAGACACGCGTGAAAAAAAACGTCAATGTGAACATTATTTTAAAAAAATAAGACACAAAGCATCAAATTAGAAAAAAATACCGGGTGACGGCTTAATGTTGTGCCAACGTCACAGACGGTTGTCCAGTATTAAACCGGCACTAGTTTGACATCTCGTGTTGTCTGAGTAATATAAATGTGAAATTTGTGTATGAGAAATTTATAAATTATTATGTATAAATCGAGAAAATCTAATTTGTCTCTGGGAAAATGGATGTACGATATAAAAATGTGGCCACCAGCAAAATAAAATCTATCAAATTTTATTGAAATGAAAAGATAATTTAGAAAATGAAATACCAACACAACATGCATAAGCAACAAAATAAGCATAAGCAACAAAATAAAATAAAGGAATTAAGCAATACTTGTCCACATAATATGTGCATATTATTCATATTCCATAATTAAAGTTATTATTTTTTGGCTAATTTATGGGTAGTAAATTTATTTATTCTACTTTCAATAAATATCTTAAGTGGATAGAGTCTAATTTAAGATTAAAATACATATATATTGAACTCAAGCTTAACAATTAAACTACATAATTGACCACACTATTGGTCACAAACATCACAATATAATTAACATGATTCTTATTTCAGACCTCATGCCTGTTTCGGCCGTGGAGCAGGTGGCGTTACATATTGCCTATTCTCTGTATTACATTATTTATGCGCGTCACCCCGTCCGTCCGTCTGTCTGTCTGTCTGCCCATTGTCTGGTGGTCACCATCAATTACAATATGTCAGGAACAGTCTAATTTCACAGAGTACCACATTTTGCGAATTTACACAATGTAATAACATTCGCGATTTCGAATTATTTACACGGGCGTTTATTATTTTGCGCTGTTTTTTATTTCGGTGTATTACGCAAGAGCGAAATTTAACAAAATAAAAACAGCATGAAAATGCCCCCACTTACAGTATATCGATTGAACAAGTTATTTATGACTGTGTTAATTGGCCCATTGGGTGGTCAAGGGTTTACATTGTAAATTACGATACATTCCACAGAGCAATGTATCAATGGTACATAGCTACATGTAAAATACAAACCTCCAGAACAATCAAACAAATAGAAAACTTATCTGATGGTAAGTAATTCAGAATAACAAAATTATACACAGTCAAAAAGTGGTGAAAAGTATAGCTATATGACTACGACACGCTGGCAGCATTGAACTAAGCATATGGCCAATCTTGTTGGTTTATTTAACCCTTCGACCACCGGTCCCAATTATATTTGTTGTTTTTTTACATTTTTGTCAGCACATTAGCCTACATATCAGCTTTTTTAAACATGTTAAAGTTAAAACGTCACATCAACGAACAAGATTTATGAATAGTTAAGCCTCATTTCGCCAAATCTGAATAATTTTCACTCACTTGAAGTTGTGAATCGCATCAGCGAGACACAACTTCAAGTGGGTGAACATTATTCAAATCGAATTTAGAAACATGTGACTAGATGGCAGTGTCATCTCATTCATCTCACTATCCTCCAGAGATTATCCTATTGTGCACATAATTATAGTTTAGGCACTTTAGCCTATATGTGCACAAATGTGGCCATTCATTCAATTATTCATTCATTCATTCATTCATTCATTCATTCATTCATTCATTCATTCATTCATTCATTCATTCATTCATTCATTCATTCATTTATTTATTCATTCATTCATTCATTCATTCATTCATTCATTCATTCATTCATTCAGGTAGTGGCTACTGCGACGATGTATAAACGCAGTTAACATGGTTAAAATCATATAATAAAATGTCTTTAAAAACGTATTATAGTAGAATGCATAGATTGGCTCTCTGATTAGACAAATACCTAAATAATGAAGCTAAAATACAACTCTAACAACATATTATAAACCGTCCAAATGTGAATCTATATAAACAGTCAAAATAAACATGTGCAAAATCGAAATGACTTATAGTGTCGATTTGAACCAAATATACGGTTCCGGCCCGTCATTTCCGTAAAATAACGTGTCATGAAGTATTAATGGATCGTATCTGCCACGTTATCACCTTAATCCAAGTGCGCCATGTTACGATTAACTTGGCATTCCTCATTACAATTAGAAACTGCAAGTTAACTGTTGCACCATACAGGTTTAAAAAATGTTGTAACTATTTAATAGAAGACATATATTATTAGAGCCCCCTTAAAATTTAAAGGGCGTGTCTGCCACTCGACAAAGTAACAGACACACCCTTTAAATTCTAAGGATACTGGTGTTGATTTGGAACTGATCTGCCGATGTGGATCACTTATCACCTTGTCGCTCAGGTCGTAAACATGGTAAGCGGCAATTCAAATAAATACGCCCAATTACAGGTACCAGAGAGAGAGAGTGTGACCTTATCTGATACGACAAATAAACAGTCCGTTAGGAGCTGAGTATCCTGACATTGAGACAGGAGGACTGGCACCCCCTCCAGTCAATATTGACTCAACTAATAGCAGACAGGTTTCCTTAATAGACTAAACGGTGGTTCTCAGATCTATTTTCTGGAAGCAAATATGATTATGATTGAGTTCTTATTGGAAAAGTTTGCATAATATATGATCTACCCCACATTAATTGATATATGAGGCACCCCCTTTATGGATGGCGACTCTATGGATATGTTTCTTGTAAAATTGGTAATATGGATGCGATATAGGCCTAAGAGGAGTTTCCGGACTGCTGCGCTGAACCCCTTGCACACACCACAAGGTGTCACGTCAACGTTTTGCCAGTACTGTGTCAGCTACATACCCAGCAAACATGGGACATTGAAACGATGTTGTTTTAATGTTGGATCAGCATCGTAGACGTTGGCCCAACATTAAAACAATATTGGTTTAATGTCTCTGGTTGCTGGGTAGTGCTCACTAGTGAAGGTGTGTGCCGTGATTTTCGGTGTCCGTTTTACCGGGGAAAATCAACGTTTTTCAACATGGCGGTGACTGAGAGCGATCTCGATCCCAAGGTCCGAAAAATGCCCGTAACTGTTCAATGACGTTGCGATTAATGAGCTGAACATGCGATGCTGTGAGATATGACCGTCGTATGAAAAATGTAAGCGTATCCAGATATATAATGCTGTTATAATACATTCATCCTGCTCCTTACTCATCGCTACAAAAAACTTGTAAGGCCCTATAATCGGGGCATAGTGGCTAGACACGAATTTCTTGTTAATAATCCACTGTTTTAATTGTTACCAGGAATAAATTTCCCCAATGAGAAGATTGTCACAAGATTGCTCCTTCCACCATATTTCATATTCCATAAAGAACATGTCAATATATTTTTTGTAGGTGAACAAAGTTAAGAAATCATTGACATTGACAGTCTAATTCTATCAATAGTGATGAATTTATCTTTATTGACATTTAGGCCTTGTGAATGAGAAATGAACATTTCTTCATTGACAGAATTTTCCTCTCAATAGTCTGCCTATTATACTATTCGTACAAAGTCAAATAACAGCAACGTATTGCTTTTTAATTAAGCAGTTACTGCTGTGTGCGTTATTTTAGATACGTAAAAGACAGAGACATGCTATGTACATAAAGACATATTCTCAGGCCTTTCCCAAATGTTAAGATTGTGTCAAGCTGGCATGTGGTTTTATCCTTATATCTGTATTTAGCTGTCATCTGCTTGCTAAGCATATGCGATTGTTCTTTTGAAAACATCAGTGGTATCTGAACTTTTGATGTTAATGCTATCAGTGTGTGTCCCTCCGAAGTAAACATATTCAAGGTGTTTTCATACAGCGTTATGTCAATTATATGTGGATCTAGTTGGTAACTCGGTAGAGCTCAAGGATACTCCTTTGTATGACAGTCTATGCGTGGCTGTCAAACACAATAGTCCCGATTTTAATAAATTCTTGCCAAACTCAAACTCTTGCCATCGCTAAGGTGTATTTACCCATTGAAGCGCTAAATGAAATAATTACATTGTCACCCATTACCGCGACCCACAGCTTCAAGTGGGTGAAATCTGAATTTAAATTGTTTAATTCGATACCAAACATTTGCAAATATTGATGTTTAAACACTTTTTCCATTTCCAAAAACAGGGATTTAAACTGCTAATAACACAGATTACAAACGACTATACTGCACTGCAAAGCCAAAGGGCAGTATCTGCTTACTTATAAAGTAAGCAGATAATGCACGCTAAGAGGGTTAACCCTTTAACCAAATTATTCAATCTGAATTTTCACCCACTTGAAGTTGTGTCTCGCTGACGCGATCCACAACTTCAAGTGAGTGAAAATTATTCAGATTTGACCAAATGGAGGTCAACTCTTTTCAAATCTTGCTGGTTGATCATGTTTATGTCACATTTTATCTTTAACATATTTAAAATGCTGTACTGAATGTGCTGATAAAAAATGACAACCCGATTATATGCGGCACCGGCGGTTAAAGGGTTAAAGGTTAAAACGTTTCTCAAATAATGTATATCTATTTCCATCACATCACTCAACTGAGTGACACATAGGAAGGACACTTCATCTTTATGGCTTGTTTCGGCCCTTTAATTGCTCACCTAGTCTCCAGTATCAAATAAACGAAATATGTTCATTTAAAAAATACAGATCACAATAATAATCATTATGTTGGCTGAATTTATGTGTATCCGAAGAAGGCTCAGGCAAGGGGCATGTTCTAAAACGACCTGTAAACATTTTAAAATTATACAATAAGCTAAAAAATTATAGTTAAGTCCATCTTACCCAGTACCTTCATAATGCTTAGTCATGTGCCCGGTTTCACGAACAGACTTAAGTTGAAATGCTGATTTAAATATCGAGAAAGAATCAGCCAGAGATTTTTTGACTGACTTAGTCTCAAATGTTAGTGAAACAGGGCTCATAACTTAACTTTGGAGATAACACTAATAAGTCGAATAACACTAATCAGACTGTAGAGAGGGTCAGGATGTGCCATTTTTAACATTCACCCTTCATATGACAACTGACCTGAACCGTCAGGCTAAGATCGCTGACCTGATCACGCCTACGCTGCGATGCACAGCCAAAAGGCAGTAGCTGCTTACTTTTCAAGTAAGCAGTTACTGCCTTTTGACTTTGCACACCAGGAGGTTCTAAAACAACACAAATCCAAGGACAGAGATAAGTCACGTAAAAATGTCTAAGTACACTATAAATGTATTTCTCTTGTCCAGAACGGAATTTCACGAAAGTATAATAACCTCATCTTCCTGCGCAAGGCCCGCTACCCCCGACGTCGGGAGGAGCGGGCCTTGTGCAGGAAGAGGAATAACCTCAACAGCACAGTTTCGACGTAATAATCTCTTTCACCAAGTCAGATCACATGGCGTGATAGAGCCTTCAATCATTTGATATTGATAAAATTTATCGGCTCATATTATTATTAAGATGTACTCAATTAATTTGATTCCCATACATTACAACAGTCACCAATCCCAAGATTGTTTCAAATAGAAATAAAACAGCTGCACCAGAAATAGTAGTCATGGAGGTCGTTTGCTTAACGTTGGATCATAGTTACGGAACTTGTTGAACTAAACACTAAACATTGCTAAATTATCTGAGATCCGCAAAATGTAATGGTAAGCAATATGTAACGAGGTTCGTCTGGCAGTGTGTAACCCAACTAACACTGAACCAATGCCGGTTTAACGTTGGTCCATTGTCTGCGATGTTGACCCAGCATTAAGCCAACAACGGTTGGACGTGATCGCTGTGCATAGTTTTGCGAGGCTGTATACAGCACCGTAGTCTGGGCGATAATAAAGGTTTATGATGGGCGATATTACAGGCTCGTAATTACTTGCACCAGAATACCTTTGTCGTGACACACATTATGTGACGACGGTCATCAGACACGGTGACACAGTTTTGTCACTCTATGTGACCGTAATCTGTTCTGCAAACCGAAAGACAGTAACTGCTTACTTGAAAATTAAGCAGTCACTGCCTTTTGGCTTTGCATGGAAGCATATGTGTAACGACATGGTATTCTGGTGAAAGTACTATATAACATGGAACCATTATCACCTACTAGCAGCCAAAAGTAGCAAAAATGACAGTTTGGCTGCGAGGGGACCATATTAATAGTGTCACGTCAATTGTGTCGCTATCAGAATGTTACAAGTACGACGGTGCTGCAAGGCATCATTATAGTCGCGATCCATTTTTGTCATTGACCGATATGGATGAATTTATACGCTGCGTGGGTCGATATAAACAAATGACCACTGGAAAAAAACTTTTACTTGAAACATTTTTTTTTTGTGATTTGGAACCATAGCGTAGTGCCATGTCACTCTCACTTCACTTCACACTCTTGCGTTCAATGTTTGAACGCAATGAAAAGTACGATTGATAATGATAATAAGTTATTGATAATCACAAGTAATCACATATATTATCATGCAAAGGCAAACAGCAGTAACTGCTTACTTTTCATGTCAACAGTTACTGCTGCTTAATTTTGCATTTTAGCATTGGCGTGACCCACAGCGACTGTTGTCCGATATGATGGCGTGGATATATGAACAAATGACCCCTGAACAAACAATTTTGAAATACGTTTATCAATCTGAGTTGATTTGCATCCACTAACTGCCGAGTTAATCTTGTAGTTATTTATTTCAACAAGAACTCGTGGAAATCCAGGCATTCCGTGGATCATATCGGCATATCACACAGGTAAGAAGCGTGTTCAACATGGATGAACACACGGCCACTCTGAACCTCTCAACGCCCACAGAAAACTCATCCTCTAGTTTTTACTGACGTAATGTGTTTGAAGATACGCACATTATTTGCAGATATTACATCTCTGGATCAACACTGGGCCAACGTCGTAGACGTTGACCCAGTGTTGATCCAGTGATGAACGTTTGCATAATAATCATCTGCCTCTGGGTCACAGCACATGACAGGCGCTGGCCTAACGTAGATTCAATGGCGGGCCAACGATTTCCACATTATCTCAGCATTGCCCTTGTGTTTGTCCGTTATTTTTTGCTGTCTGCCTCTCGTTTTGGCAGTCGACCTGGACAAAAGCCTTCACTTGTGAGAGAAATGGGCAGGGTTGACTGCTATAGTACAATCTTCAAATCACAATATTCATAAGTTTGCCCGACCTCACGACTTCACTGACCCGTGGGGGCGCCAGTTGTTCTTTCCTCTTCAGATAATAAGTTTTTAACGTTTTAAGCTGGGACAAAATGTAAGAGGGGGCACAAGTAGTCCTGATTATGTGGCGTGGCTGCTTGCTTAGATAGACACGCTGATTTGTTTTATAATATGGAGGAGTCAGCATTCTTATATCGTCACTCCCCTCGGAAATGATATGAGTAATAAGTGCCACTTTATTAAGCTTAAGTGCCACTTCATCATAGGTCCTAATCTTGATAAATGGCGGTGATAATATGCAAACGTTTAACATTTGACATTTTGTTGCTCATACCATTATTTCCATATTTCTACATGACTTCAGTCAATGCCAGCGTTTAAAGAGGAATTTAGGAAGAAACTAAAACGTTCCAAGAATACTATTATGTGTAACAAAAACGTATTGGCAATATTTTGCCACCATATTGATCGTCACAGTCCTGTGTTAAAAGGGTTGTATCTGTCACTTTGTGACAAAGGCAGATACGACCCTATAAATATAAAGATGGTATATGGCACTATATTCAGACTCGACAAGGGATTTTGTGGAGTGTACACAGTTCTGATAAAACTCAGTGAAATAGCGTGAATGATGTCAGTTTTAGAACACCCCAGTATACGCACAATATGTGGTTAGTCTAAGCTGATACATTGCCAACGCTAAAAGACATAATGTATTCTACGCCTGAGAATTCAGCCGAACAAACAGGTCTAGGATATGTTAGTTTCAAAACACGTTATGCAGAACGAGAAAAATAATAAACTATTGTAACAGCGTCAGTCATTATGGTGTTCTATTTGATGTTTTTTAATCGCCAATTGGACGCCTTTATGCACAACTGAACCAACCCCCAAAAATGAAAAATGACTTAAGTGTGCCAAGTGAGAGACATTATGCATAACCTTTATTTTAAAATCAGCCGCTCTTCTATAAATTAGCAAATATCACCTTTAACAACAGTTATTTGATGCGTCCATAGGAAAAGAGTAGACACAATTATTAAAAATATCTACAAGTAAGCAGTTACTGCCTTTTGGCTTTGTATATTCGTTTTTTCGGGCTAGATGGGCTGAATAACTATTTGTATATTTTTAAAAAGGTTTGGTAATATATTTATTATGTGCATTACATATATATTAGTGGAAATACATAATATGTATTTCCACTAATATATATGTAATGTACAGGAACAAGCAACCTCCACATACATTTTCATAGCCAATTAGATCGACCCCTGTGTGCGAGTGATGCCACAACCCAATAACCACTCTCTGAACGCAAAGCACGAGTATTCTCGCGTTTTTAATCCTTTAACCACCGGTGCCGCATATATTCGAGTTTTCATTTATTATTACCACTTTTAGTACCACATTTAAAAAATGTTAAAGATAAAATGTGACATCAACCAGCAAGATTTGAAAACAGTTGACCTCCATTTTGTCAAATCTGACTAATTTTTACTCACTTGAAGTTGTGGATCGCGTCAGCGAGACACAACTTCAAGTGAGTGAAAATTCATATTGAATAATTTGGCGGTTAAAGGGTTAAACCTTCTTTATTGCAACCCTAGTAGCACATTTATAATCTGAAATATGCATCCGATCAGCATTAAATAACTTGGCCTCGACTTTGATGACAATTCTAAATTCTAAATTTTCAAACAATTGATATTGTGGGTCACGTCAGCGAGACATATCTTCAAGTGGGACGAATTTGACGATCAATGGGTTATAAAGACTGTGTGCTTGCAACTAATATTATATATTTTTTCTAGGAGATGCTCAACGTCTCGATTTTCCATTTTAAACCTGAAAAGTTCCATACTTGCCAATAGGTAGGCTATCATGCACGTATTCGAGAACGTAATACAATCTGTCAGTAGATGGCTAACACAACGTAAAATCGTTTACTTGTCCCACTTTTCAACCCTTTAACCGCCAAATTATTCAATTTGAATTATCACCCACTTGAAGTTGTGTCTCGCTGACGCGATCCACAACTTCAAGTGAATGAAAATTATTCAGATCTGACAAAATGGAGGTTAACTCTTTTTAAATCTTGCTGATTGATGTCATATTTGTTCTTTAACATATTTAAAATGTGGTAATTATTGTGCTAAGGAAAAATAAAAACGCAAAAATATGCGGCACCGGCGGTTAAAGGGTTAAGCCGATGTGAGATATGTTTTGACTTTGCAATCTCTCACGTAATCATGGATAATGTATGCAAAAATAATGCCTTTACTTGTATAGAATGTAAATAGCTGTGTTGTTTTGTCAATTTTCATCTATCATTATATCTTCACATTGGCATTGAAATGGTGTCTCACCCACTTTGTAAAGAAATTGGGGAAGACACCCTTTCAATTCCAACGACACGGTATAATCTGCAGTAGCCTATGTATTGCAGACGGTGACACTACCTCGTAACTCTAACATGTGCATCACTATCGATTTACCATCTTGAGAGTTTATCTAGGGTACAAGGAATGTGCGGAATGTACCGACAAATACATCAAGTATACACTTCTGTGCGCTACATTCACTTGTCCCAGTACTTGTGACATGGCGCACGTTGCATTACCTTACCAAACACTGTTCAACAACTCGGGAATATCTTTTTTTTTTAATTTACAGCGAGTGTCACCCCACAGTCAATAAACTGCGTGCGATTTTATAAAATACGAAATTGATCATAGCTAATCTCCAAAACCTCCTGATTTTGATAAGAATTATTTATATATGCAAAATTAGTCGACAATGTGCGACATTGGGCCCTAAAGAGTTATTAAAACAACGTTCTTTTATTGAGTCTCAGATTCGTAAATAGTAGATACGGCGTTTGAAGTTGTCATTGATGAGCCATATACACTCTTACATGTGTCCAGCCAGTCAAGGACATCATCAAAACAAGTTAAACTCTTTGTAGTTTATCGTGTATAAATGTTTGTACATGATATGCATGGTATCAGAAATAGAAATGATGCAGGAAATATATTTAGTGAGTGAATAAAATGTACCAATTATGTACTGAAACAACGTTTCAAAAAGTTCTGCAAAATGCTATATGGCCTAACTAAATATATTTGTTAAACAAATACACATTATTAAGCATGTTCACTGAATGGTTCAATATAGATATTGAATAGCTGACTTTGTGATACAATCTTCATAGATTTGACTTGTTTAAAATGATTAACATGATTCGGTTAACATGGTTAAGAGGAACTGCCGAATTGGCATTTAAATGTCCTTGAACCCTTTACATGCACCACGTGGTGATCCATAAGCGATATAACCATGGACAGAACATATAATCTAGAACCTGATCCAGTTACACAACACCATCGATCTGTAGTACGCAAATTGTTAATCGGCTCTGCCAAGCAAACGCGATACGTCACCCAATGTTAGTTTAATGTTGGGCTAGCGTCGCAGATGCTGTCTCAACATCGGTTCAACGTATGTGTGGTAGGGTATTTTTTACGGCCACTACAGTTTTATATGTGGTGTATGCCTACTCCACTCTATAATAACGTGACAAGTGTTTCTATAATATACACGATAAGTTCTTAGATAAACCACTAAACCAACCTCTGCAGGGGAGATCTTGAATCCAGCCTCACCTACAGGTTGTTGATGAGCTCGTCGGGTCGAGTTGGCTGTATCAGGTTCAGTGTTATCCGGATTTCGGTTAACAAAGCTACTCTTTGTCATGCAAATGTCAACTTTGAGCCACCAGATGACAAAAAATATCTCAGTGTAGCACTTCGTTTCGTGCAAAGGGAGAAGTTTTGATTTTTGACTCGAGATAGGTGTACACCCCGCTAAAATCGCCACGTTTAGTGTACAAAATTATGGCTTATAATTGTGTTTAACATAGCATATTAGGGACCATACTAATTGCACTGTCTGATCAGTTTTATTTTGAACAGAAGTATTGCATTTGATTCACATCATTTTTTGAGCCAAAATACCAAGATTAGAACTACGTCTCATACTAAGTCTCATACCCTATGATAGGGAATTTGAATTATTACTAAGATCATTTAGGATCTAACATTGCTCATCTGAAGAAATAACCCTTCGTTTTGAGAAAAAATGATGGGGCGCTTCTGTCATACTGCGGGAGACAATATTATTATTTTTGTTAAAACGATTTATTTCGATCCAAACCATATGTTATTGTTTTTTTTAAGTTGTACATGGACAACTTCCTAAATATGGTGGGATGAATGAAATAACATTACCCTGCAGATATAAGTTTTTAAATTCCAGCCCTGTCGATCTGAGGCCGAGCATGATAAGAGGCTTCTCACAAGACTAAACCATCACAACTGGGTGGGAAGACATGTTTTTCATTAAAATCCTAATACCAGAGCAGGGGATGATCCCATGGAGTGCGCTGCAGGACATTTTTATAAACATCACTTTGCCACCTTGGTTTTTAAAAGGTCCTATCTGCAAATTTAGTGACATACAAGAATCTTCAGTAACAAGGTGACGATATATCTAGAAAGTATGGACCAGATATGAGATGCATATTTTGTCAGATTGTAAATAACTTCAATAATACAGGATGTACAGAAAACATTAGTTCAAAGCCAGGCCAATGTCACCAGTATGGTATAGGGCCAACGTCATTTATGCAAGAGATAGTGACTAAATGTCGGTACAATAACGGGCCAGCGTCTCAGACGCTGGCCCGCTATTGTACCGACATTGACCTGGCGTTTTGTGTCTGTGAGCGATGATATGCCACGTTACGCAGACAACGGCGATACCCCACGTCACGTGACTAAGCCAAACCAGGACGAGCACGAGGGGTTAAAACGCACTCAATAAATCATCAATAAGATTTACAAGTGATCGATATTTGTAGCCAGAGATCGATACTGATCCGATACGATCCGGGGGAGCGATTGGCGCGTGCGCACATCGGCGGTTGTGATATCTACGTGAAGTGCTCAGTGGCCTCTCGTCCTGGTTAGAAGTGGTGCGAGACTTCAGCGAGGCCGGTACAAAACTGGTACAGATACAATCCAGCATGCACATCCCAGCAAACAGAGGACTTTGACCCAATGTTGTTTCAATGTTGGGCCAGCGCCGTAGGCGGTGAGCCAATATTAAAACAACAATGGATCAAGTCTTCATGTTTGTTGGGATGTGCCCAACATCATCAAATATACTGTATGCATGCAAACGTAATAATAAACAGTAACTTCGTACTTAAAGCGCTTAAATAATGTTCAAATAAACCATGGAAACCAAAGGGGTTTTTTCAATCTGAAATCATCATAAATGTCTTAGTTAGCTCTTGCCGCTTCATTTAATTACCTATGTTATGGGTCAACGGTCATTAGAAATATTTTAACTCTTTCAGTGCGGAGACCGTCTTTATACGTCAGAATTATACGTCAGATTCTGACGTATAAAGACGGTTCCCGCACTGAAAATGTTAACAATTAATAAGCAGTTAATGAATTGACTTTGCAGAGCGGCATAAAAACAAATAGATGTGAACCTTGACTTTATTTAACATTAATAAAAACTTATATAGATAAAAACTAATGTGAGGATGCTAACACGATAAGGATCATGTTTGTGCCGATACCACAGTTACTACCACATGCAGTATTGTGTAGGCCTACTTCCAGGCCTTTGAAAAGTTGCATCACTGTTTCTGCCCACCCAAAACACCCGGCATCACCTGGATTCGAAGTGGACACCTTGAGATTACAAGTATACACCCGCACAGAATGAGCCATCGTAGTTGGCCCACTAGTGAAATGACAACACAGGTATTTCCAGCCGATCACCGGGTTACCTGTGTATAATACCTGTCCACCAATCAATCATAAAGATAATCGATCGATCGGGAATGGTATCTGTGATAACAAATCGACCATCGGCTGACCTCACAATAGTTGACCTTTTGACCTGTGGTCAGACCATCTATACAACAACATATATCGTCCTCTTGGTTTTAGATAGGACCCTTTCACAAGGTGACAACTCATCGATTTGATAAGTAGTGTTTTCAAAACAAAACATCTTTTCAGCACTGGGCAACCGTCTACGACGCTGGCCCAACATTTAGACAGTGCTAGACCAGCGCTCGACGCACTGTATCATTTAGAAATATTCAATATAATTGAACTGATATAAAGTAATGTGATTATGTTTTTATCAACTGTTTATTTACTATGAGGAACACGTTCGTAGGTCTATCCCAGTAAACAAAAAACATTTGTATAACATTAATACAACGTCGGCGTAACGTCTTCGACGTTGGTCCAACATTGTATAAATGTTATACAAATGTTTTGTGCTTACTGGGTATTCCTGTTATTATGAAAGGAACCACTGCCTATATCTCCAGCATACAGTCGGTGAGGAGACGTTGTGATAACACATAATCATATATAATCACAAGTTAATACGTGCTAATATGGTGATAACGATAATAACACACCATTATCATCACAATTACGAAGGAATAATTTATATATTGATGGCAATTTAACAGTTCACAATTTAACCACAGGTTAAAATCACCGCGATTAATTTTCAGATAAAGTGTAATTTTATGGCAAAATACCAAAACTAAGACGAGAACGATATATTTGACCACCTCGGAGTTAATGGTCAAGGTTATGTAACACAACATATAGATGGCGTCCCATCGCAAAGGCGAACAGCAGTAACTGTGTCGTTCCAAGTAATCAGTTACTGCTATCTGCCTTTGCATCGTAGTGATACTTGATCAACGTGTCATGGCAAAACTGCAGTCCGTTTCTAAATCATGAGAACATTGACTTAATATCATAAACAATATTTCTGCACAGATGGTTTCATCTCCCTTACCTATGATCACAACTTATAATATTATAATCTGACTCTAAATCACAACGCAAGAGAGTGGAATAGGAAGTATTTTCAGCATTCAATGTGGACGATAATATTCGGCTCCAACGATATAAAAGTCGAGCTCATTCTTCAACACTTCACTCTACGTGCACCAAATGTCACATTAGCTTTTTTAAAATCACCATGTGACGATTCACTCAAATTAGTGTGGTAAGTGTCACTCAAATGGGTGTGGTGCGAGCCACTCAAATGAGTGTGGTATGAGCCACTCAAATGAGTGTGGTATAAGACACTCAAATAAGTGTGGTAAGTGTCACTCAAATGAGTGTGGTGTGAGCCACTCAAATGAGTGTGGTATGAGCCACTCAAATGAATGTGGTATGAGACACTCAAATGAGTGTGGTAAGTGTCACTCAAATGAGTGTGGTGCGAGCCACTCAAATGAGTGTGGTATGAGCCACTCAAATGAATGTGGTATGAGTCACTCAAATGAGAGTGGTAAGTGTCACTCAAATGAGTGTGGTGCGAGCCACTCAAATGAGTGTGGCATGTGTCATTCAAATGAGTGTGGTGTGAGCCACTCAAATGAGTGTAGTATGAGCCACTCAAACGAGTGTGGTATGAGCACTCACATGTGTGTGATATGACCCAGTCAAATGAGTGTGGTATGAATGACTCAAATGAGTGTGGTATGAGCCGCTCAAATAAGTGTGGTATGAGCCACTCGTATGGGTGTGGTATGAGCCACTAAATGAGTGTGGTATGAGCCACTCGATGGCTCTAGACGTCGATATAGGGAATGTGATGAGGGCTTGCGTGATTGAAATGGTTTATTTCTGTCGCACCACAGGGCACTTCAATGTAACATAATTTTGGATGCAGGCATCCAGAACAACACAAGTTAATGGACAATCATGTTATCAGGTGGTTATGACATTATTGGAGAAAGTGGACATTGTCCGTCTTGGCTTAGCGAAAACTAAGAGGTGTTAGAACAAGGTTAGCTCAATGTTGAATCAACGAGTAAGACACTGGCCCAACCATGACCATGTTTTGCACGGAACGAAAAACAACAGTAGCTGCTTACTTTTCAAGTAAGTAGTTACTGCTGTTTGTCTTTTCACGGAATCGCTGATCCATATAATGAGTACTGCTGTCACGGACTGGCCTGCTGATCTCTATAATAAGCAGAACAAACGAGAAGACTGTCGTGCTCAAGTGCCAGCTAAATGAGGCTTCACATACTGTGTCGCATGCCGCCAAAGCCAATCACTTCACACAGCTATTTCTGGTAAGAACATGTCATTTTCTTGTCATTGAGTGATCAGATTTATAAGGCTATATTAAAGACAGAAATAACATGTATAATGTAGTATCACACAGACATACTGGTTTGGTATAGGGAATTGTTTTATTTTACAATGAAACAAAAAAACTAAAGGTGTGTCGAACCTTTTTCAAATGTGACAGTCTAAATACATTTTAATGGGACTAACTATTTTTTAGATCGTAAAGCTAGTGTGGATGTGGGATTATTTGAAAATGTTTTTTTCAGCCGAGATACATATCAATCATCAGCGCGGAAAATAATTCTGAATATTTTTGATTAAATATGTTTCCTGTGATTGGCTACCATAGGAGACAGGTGAGTATAGATTTCAATACGAATAGGTGCTTGATATAGTAAAAAAGGCGTTCAGTGATTGTGAAATCTATTCTTATTATAATTATTGAAATAATGCGAACCTTCAGAAAATTTATAGTTCATGTAATGTTCGCTAAAACTGATACTTTAGGTAATTTATAGACATGTACTGTCAATCCATACACTCTGATACAATGATCATAATATTATTGACGTCTCTATTGAATACCAAGTTTCTCAATTCAACTACAAATATTTATCTATCAATTATTGTATGTTAAAGTTGTCACCATACACAGTAGATGCCAGCGTACCATGACGGCACTGAACCATTACGTCGTGTATATCACTAGAATGAAAAACAAAGCGATGGTAACTGGCCGTCACACAGTGTGAATAGGCCGAGCAGATAAAAAAAATAATAAACAGGAAGGTGACGAGAGAAGCATACACTAGACAGTCTGTAACAAAAAATATATAGATGATCATCCACCTTGATAATACCTACTCCTTATTTAAATTACATAATAGTGTATTATGGAAACAAAACTTACTGTTCAACTAATTAGCAAAAGTTTTATCTCTGAATTTTCATTTTCGTTGACGTGAAATCCGACATCAATTTACACATGCAAGAAAATGACAATAGTTAGATTTGAATATTTAACCTATAATCATAACATATACTTTGTAGATATAAAAATACAATATTAATTGTCAATACTCATTCCACAGTGTTCTATATTTTTTTATGTATCATGTAAACGATACGGACTCTTTAACTACCTATGTATTTATTCTCATTTTCATTCAGATGGAGGTGTGAATTGCTGGCGCAAGTGAATGAAATTACATGATTTTAGTAAATGCCTTGTAACATATGAAAAAGGAATATCAGAACATCCTGATTTTGATGGAAACACTAAATCATTTGTCATTGATATATGATGTAGTGTAACTTAATGATAATTACCAATGCTTAAAGAGTTACTATTAGTATACTATTACATGTATTATCCTATTTATAAATGTAATATAGTTTTCATTTAAATCAAGCTGTAATTTGCGTCGGCAATGTTGGCTTCATGCCAAGTGAATGCCGAGTGAATAAAAAATTATCGAGATGTAAATACATGAAATAGAGCATAATAGATGATCATCCACCTTGATAATACCTACTCCTTATTTAAATTACATAATAGTGTATTATGGAAACAAAACTTACTGTTCAACTAATTAGCAAAAGTTTTATCTCTGAATTTTCATTTTCGTTGACGTGAAATCCGACATCCATTTACACATGCAAGAAAATGACAATAGTTAGATTTGAATATTTAACCTATAATCATAACATATACTTTGTAGATATAAAAATACAATATTAATTGTCAATACTCATTCCACAGTGTTCTATATTTTTTTATGTATCATATAAACGATACGGACTCTTTAACTACCTATGTATTTATTCTCATTTTCATTCAGATGGAGGTGTGAATTGCTGGCGCAAGTGAATGAAATTACATGATTTTAATAAATGCCTTGTAACATATGAAAGGGAATATCAGAACATCCTGATTTTGATGGAAACACTAAATCATTTGTCATTGATATTTCATGTAGTGTAATGTAATGATAATTACCAATGCTTAAAGAGTTACTATTAGTATACTATTACATGTATTATCCGATTTATAAATGTAATATAGTTTTCATTTAAATCAAGCTGTAATTTGCGTCGGCAATGTTGGCTTCATGCCAAGTGAATGCCGAGTGAATAAAAAATTATCGAGATGTAAATACATGAAATAGAGCATAATAGAAAGTTATAGACACAAATTATGATTATTTTAACTTTCCCATGTAGACAGGTAAAACGTAGACATAAAGTGGTAAGAATGCAATGACCACTGATGACTGGTTATGGAAACGTGCGGCCTAATGTTGTTCGTTACAAAACAAACAATTATGTTATAAACAATAACAAATGGAAGACGTATATAGATAAATGTTTGTCTTCAGCCACATGACATAGTGGACGAGCGACATACAAGGTGCTGATATGCTACATCATTTTACATGTCATATATTGTCAGAGAATGATCGTTTATTTCACCTGAACGTGAAGGCTGTATTCAGGGGTGAATTATGACCCCCCCCCCTCCCGCCTCAACATCTGACCTGATGCATTAGCCCAGCGTCGGCTCAACAATGGGCCAACGCCTGAGACCTTGGCCCATTGTTGAACCAACGCTGAAATACTACATTCCATATGCGATCTATTGTGTGGTTGACTGGATATGAGGCATAAAGTCACCTAACAGGTTTTTATACAGCAGATCGTCAGATCGTCCACCCTTTCGATACCAGTGACAATATTGTGATATTGTTTTTGGTCCAAGTATTCTACCCCTTGTTTATATATAACAACTGGATGACGGTCAATGATCCCGTCTTGTAACAGAATGAACCACTCTCTATTTGTCAGAGGGATACTAAAACCTCATCAGTATTTTCGCTGCTTCACTAAAATTAATTAAAGGAGTAGTCCACTTTGCACGAATAGTGGGACAAATCTGTATCCATAAAGCACCACTGAGATACATAGAGCTAACCAGAAACATACATAGAGTGGTATATAGCTTCAACCCTTTAACCGCCAAATTATTCAATTTGAATTTCACCCACTCGAAGTTGTGTCTCGCTGACGCGATCCACAACTTCAAGTGAGTGAAAATCATTCAGATTTGAAAAATGAAGGTCAACTCTTATTAAATCTTGCCGATTGATGTCTGATTTTATCTTTAACATATTTAAAATGTGGTACTTAATGTGCTAATAAAAAATGAAAACCAGAATATATGCGGCACCGGCGGTTAAAGGGTTAAATGTGCGGGTGCAGCTCCCCCATACAAGACTATGAAAACACCAACTGAGAATGAGAACCGGTGCAGCCGTTTCAGCGTACCCCCCTTCCAGCATACCGGGGGGTACGTTGAAACTAGTTTCAGCTTACCTAGTTTCAACGTACCCCCCGGTACGCTGAAACTGAAAAAAACCCAGTTTCAAATTACCTCCGCTAGTTTCAGATTACCCCCGGGGGTAACCTGAACAGGGGGGTAATCTGAAATTGTTGCACCGGGATTGCTTTTGAATGGTGTGGTGTTTTGCATCTAATATAATTCCTAGTTCAAATGAATGGAAAAGGAGTGATACGGCGGTGTAACCATGTAAACCATTATAGCGCCGTGTCACACTTTCTTAGCCGATATGTGTAGAAACTATCACTATAAATACTATATTTTTTGGATTAAAGTAGCTCTAACATCTGCTTTGTTATTTGTAGATACAAATAAAGAATATCATGGCTTAACCGTGTAGTGGTGGTAAAGTGGTAAGCTGTTATACACATCGAAACCGCCCATCGAATTAAAACTGACATATAATTTTGAATCACGACAAAGAAATGAAGCAACCCGTTGAGAATTGATCTTCTAAAAGACAGATTCCGTTAAATATATAAACAAAGCAAATGTCAGATAGAATATGGAAATACAACGATATATTGGTATTGAAAGTTTCGCAGCAAATTTGAGAGAGTGAAACAATGGTAGCTTAATGTTAACCAAAATCTACAACGTTGACTCAGCATTACATCAACATAGTGTCAGTATATCCTGTGTGTAAGGTTTGCATATAACATGACGCTGTATGATGTATCTATACAATAGAATCCTGCTATAAAACTGTACTGGGGAAAAAAACAGACAATAAGTAGCTTGTCGCTGGATTAATGCAGGGGCAACGTTGGAAACGTTGGCACAGCATTAATAAAGCGACGAGCAAACGCGTCTTGTTCCTGTGTTCGGACCGAAGCTGTTCCCTCAGGCGAAAACGAGGCTGGTGGTATAGGCACTCTAGCGACTGGCGAGTACACCATGCTGCGTTTCAATCAAAGGAGATTCTGTGTTGAACACGACTGTTAATTGAATTGTTCAGCAGCGTGAACAGAAACAACTCGTTGAGCACCACACCATTATAACACCTATATATGATCGACCCAGTCTTAACAATAGCTGGGTGTAGTGTTATGGAAAGGCAAACAACAATAACTACATAGTTGAAAAATAAGCAGTTACTGCTGTTTGCCGCGGCACTGCAGTATAGATACAGTTTTATCAGTTGATAATAATATTATAAGAATACAGTACAGACTGTAGCCTTCTCCCCAGCAAACACGACAGACCATGTCTTGGTATGAAGTTGGTCCAGCGTCGTAGACGATGGACCAACTTCATATCAAGACTGCTTCAACGTGTTGTGTTTGCTTGATCACTACTCGGGGATCCGAGCTCACAGGCGTTAAACAGAACGTTCTGTCCAAATTTGAGTTTGTGCCTTAAACAACACAGCTGCTTTAAGGTGAAGAAACTTTTTGAACAGTTTATATTTGGTGTGATTGAATTTTTTTTTGACGGTTCAGAAACAGAAAGAACCTGTTCCCGGGCAAGTATCTTCTCGCAGCTGAAAACCTATAGAAACCACGTTCAGTTGGTTACATTGTCATTCAAGTGAGCAGTTACTGCATTCTGGTTAAGCAGATGGATTAATGGTCTTGTGGTAGGCCTACTCCACACCCATGCGGTCAAAAAGTCAAAATACAGTAATTGTTTACTTGAAAAGTACCATGTTACTGATTTTTGACAGTATCTTGTCAATGGCGTGCTATTGACGGGATCAATGGCTCGAACGACAAAATCAGCCGCACCCAGAAAGGAGTGCGCATTGTCAGTGCAAGTATTATAATACCAGTTCCTATGCGCTTACGGTTAACATTTTACTATGTAATAAAGAGAACCACATGGACTGACCAAATGATCTTTCACGGTGAATTTCACGCTGAATTTCAAAGATCTCCAATCAACTGATTTACTCCTTGAGTTTGAGATTGTTTTTCCTCCAGTCTAATATTGCAGGTACTATTCAGCATTTTTTTTGGCTGCGCGACGGCTATAAGAGCTGACGTCAGTAGATGCATTCTAGGCTTATAGCATTACTTTTATTTAAGGATGTATGTAGGCCTATGTTAAAATTGAAAGTGCCATAAGCTTTTACTAGTTTTTCTTTACACATACCCTAGTTGTATGTCCTTTTATATAATAAAAAAACTAGAGCATTTGGAGGTTTTAATTAAGTTTCTACGCTTTCCAGAGTGTCCTTTTTTGCTTAACGGTGTAGAGCACAGTGTAGCTATTCTATCTCCGGTTTTGGTGCGGGAAACAGATGAAAGACAATTGTCGGTCATTTTATTTTATGTGTACATATCGCAAAATTTATAATCTATACTATGTACATTTTTAAATAGCATTTTCACAAAAACATTTCTATTTTAAACACTGGATATGACGCTGCCTTACATGATAAGTATGGCAACACCTATATGAACAGTTGGTTTTATATTATACTGTCATATTATTTTATTATATAATTTTAATTCACTAATATGGTTGACAGGCATTGTAGAGGTCGTCTCGACCTGTTCCCGTCAACAAAAGTTAATAACATGTTCCAAAAATACCCAATTAATAATAATGATAATGTACCATTTTTCCATGTTTTTAACTGGAAGTCAAATAAACAAAAACATAAACAGTGCTTCCCGTCAACGGCAGATACCAGTAACTGCTCTCTTTACATTGTAAGGGTTGCCGCTGTTTGTCTTTATGTTGCAGGGACTCAGTCATGGTAAGCCTACTGGTGATCAGTATTAGTATTCAACATTCTTTTCTCAGCGCAGTTAACATTTTTATTTTTATTGGCCAGCATAAGTGGTGAGACAGCACTATTAAGATTGACTTGCATTCTTTCTCACAGCTGGAATTATTGATTGGATATAAATTGAAACTAGTTCTAACACTATGATTATGTTAGCCCTGGTGTTACACTGGTATCGCCTGTTTTAAGATTAATTTCAAAAAATGAAATAATCAGCCAATCACAGATATGCAATGATTACTTGCAAAGAAACAAAATGTGTCTTCCCCGCTCACTCGTAAAGATTCAATATTGTGCTTGTGGAGCCTCCGTTACCGAGAGGTAGCGTGGTCGGCCTCAGACCGCTAGGGCTCGAATGTCGGATTCTGTGTCTGGAGACAGTGTCATCTCATTCATCTCACTATCCTCAGGAGGTTCTCCTGGCCCAGTTTAGCCCATATGTGCACAAAGGTGACCTTAAATCCCATTCATTTCATTTTTATAATGATTCCTCTTGTGAATTTCTATATTTAATTTACAAATAGACCCACTGTTGTGTTATTCATGATAATTATGATTTGTTTTATCATGTTTATGTACGTTTCACCTCACTTTAACTGTTTAATATGGACATGTTTGTGTATTATGTGCACAAAAACCGTGTAGCAATTAAAACTGGGGCCTTTAGGTCAACCATGTTACCAACCGAGTCATTCCGGCGCCACGTTACATCATTTTGTTAGAGCGTTGCGCTAGCTCAGGCATACCACTTCTGCCACGCAAATGCAAACAGCAGTATCAATTTACTTGACAACTTGGCAGTTACTTCTTTCTACATTTGTACTGCAGCATACATCATCTTTGCTCATACAGCCCATCACTAACCTTGGTAAAACAGACAACACCATTGATGCCGAGTTTGCCGAGATTAATTTGAACAAATAAGTTTGGCAGAAAATATGTGCTCTTGTCCACGGTCTGTACACATTGCGTAGAGAATGCCTGTACATGCGTGTGTTTGTACGAGGCTGAATAACGACGATTTGTGTACAGATGTACAAATACAGCTAAAGAAAATAGGAAGGTATGAAATAGTGTTTGATTAAGATGCGATGTACATGATGTAGAAGAGAGAATAGCAAATGCGCAATGTTCCTTCTATGTTAGTTGAACTCTGAGCGAGCTAGCGTCGTCTTGAAACCACACATGAAACCTCTCGTTTTAGCAGCTGGGACACAAGTGTTTGATCAAGATGAGATGCCGATATAAGTTTAGGGCTGCAGAGGAAGTAATTCTACACCAGTACTAATATAAGTTGACTATAGATATGATCATATGTAATCAGAGTCAATTGTCGAATAAACATTTTTCTTCTTTCTTCTTCTTCTTCTACATTGCATAATAAAGGCTCGCTGATGAATGTGAATCGTGCATTTTTTGTGATGTTCATCGTTACGAAACACTGATCATAACAATGACACAGGGTGATCCGGGTGTGTGCATATGGAAACATATGGAAGGATGCATCTAGCCATGTTGATATGTTGTTGTTGTCATTAGAAGGGACATGAAATTGAGAAATCTGCCCTGAGACGACATCTTAACATTTAACCGGGAGCGATCATTACCAAAGCTTTGGTCAAAATAATGTACATGTAACGCATAGGGAATAATTTAAACATTGCACGAAATGTATTACACTGTGTTGTATTCGCTGCCATAAGGGGCGCAATAACATATGGCGGTGAACGGAGGCCGTTATTCTATATATATAGTGCATCTAGGTCAGCACAAACTAAACACGTTGAGCAGATGCTGGTTTGATGTTGGTCCACCGTCTGCGACGGTGGTCCAACATCACACCAGCATCGGTTCAACGTCTTGTGTTTGTAGGTAACATGTAGGTGTTCATTGAAGATGGGCTTTCAGGTATGTCCTTGAACAGATCTCATTGAGAGCGATGCGCGTGGGTGATCTGTAGCTGACCATGTGAGACCATGCTGGACATAAAGGTGGACGAAATGACCATTGTAAACTCACCTTTTGTATATACATGGTATATTATATGCTATATAATGTGGAATCAAATCACACAGAGGCTATGTTTGATAATTATAGTTTCCAATCCCGTACAAATGAATAATCGGCTTTTTTACAAATACAATGAAAGTGATCGTGATTGAAACAAACTTTTTGTCAGCAATGTGTTTCTATAGAAATGTTCAATAAAAACAGAAAATAATGTCATATAAAGTCAGTGCACTGCATGAATCGAGTATTCAGTCTCTTCAAGCAAACTAGAAAGGTTGATTGATAACTCACTGGCAGAGACATTGCTTTAAGACTTTAGGGTCAGCTATTTGAATGTGGCATTGCCGAAGCAATTGTCAACTTCAAATAGTTGATAGACCATACGCTTGAAAGCTTAGTTTGAGTGCCAATGAGCTTTTCTTTCAGTACTCGTGCTGTTGTGAAAAAGACGCTTAGACTAAGACACATATAAAAATACTGTGACTGTGGTGTAAGTAATGCTTTCGGATAAAGGATCAAGTCAGACAGACATAATGTGCAAACGTGAATGGCATTCAACTACACAGAAATCATACGAAAAGCAGCACAGCTTGTCAACATCCAGCATTGCCTGCAAGCCACATTGTGTTATGTAGCAGGTACATATACCTCGACAAGTCACTGTGGTACAGTTTCATGTTAAACACTCGTGTACAATGTTACTATCAATGGCGTTTTTATAGTTTAGTTGGTTGCACATGTACATACTAAACAACACAGTTTCTTAAAAAGAATCACTTTGCAGCCTACTTGCAGCCATGCAATTCTGCCTGGGCTATGTGCTAGATTATTGAGGTGTCTCTACAGAGAATATTTTAGGAACCGCTATTTTTGGAGTGTCAATCCTAAATATTCCGTTTCAACTGCATCCTCCAACGTCGAAAGTAGGTATTTTCTCGATTGCGAAGAACCATGTAACGAGAATATGAACTTTGCAGATCCATAGCGATCTAGATAGGTAATTTTATTTATTCTGCTTTGATTATTATATAAACTCGAAACAATTTTAACAGAACGAATAAACTTTTGTGTCGTAGTATCCTGTAATTTAGGATATCGTCCTATAATTATCGTCCTATAATATAATACCAGTAGGTATTCTGTCCTTATTATTAGTTAGTATTGTGGGGAGCCTCCGTGACCGAGAGGTAGCGTGCTCGGCCTCAGACCGCCAGGGCTCGAATTTCGAATCCTGTGTCTGGAGGACAGTGTCATCTCAATCATCTCATCATCCTCAGGAGGTTCTCCTGGCCCAGTTTAGCCTATATGTGCACAAAGGTGGCCTAAAGCCCGATTCATTTCATTTTCTGTCCTTATTGACATGACAACATGTATTTTTTTTATGTATTATGATGCTTCGTTTGTCCTGCCAACAAATGTATTTGAATTTTTATGTAAATTATCATGTAAAAGCGAATATTCTGGTTTTCTAATCACTGTTTATTTCAGTAATCATGGTAGTGTCGGAGAATGTCAATAATGTATTCTTGTCTCGTGTATGCCTTGTGCACTTATTCAGCATGAATCAACAGGGCGCATAGAATAATCACCACTCATACTATACCCTGGGAAAATAGCTGTGACCTTACTCCCACAAATAGCACGTGTCTTATACATAGTGACTCGTCTAACCGTCTGGAAATATGTAGGTCTGTAACAAGGCCTGATATTTACTTCACAACAGGTAATTGAGAAAAAATGCATACTGTTCAATCAATCAATCAATCAATCAATCAATCAATCAATCAATCAATCAATCAATCAATCAATCAATCAGTCAATCAATTAATCAATCAATCAATCAATCAATCAATCAATCAATCAATCAATCAATCAATCAATCAATCAATCAATCAATCAATCAATCAATCAATCAATCAATCAATCAATCAATCAATCAATCAATCAATCAATCAATCAATCAATCAATCAATCAATCAATCAATCAATCAATCAATCAATCGATCAATCAATCAATCAATCAATCAATCAATCAATCATTCAATCAATCAATCAATCAATCAATCAATCAATCAATCAATCAATCAATCAATCAATCAATCAATCAATCAATCAATCAATCAAGCAAGCAAGCAAGCAAGCAAGCAAGCAAGCAAGCAAGCAAGCAAGTAAGCAATTGAACATTAAATCTTTGAAATGCCAGCCAAAGCTTAACAGTTCCATTACCTATCTCATGTCGTGCAATGATACGTCCCATTCAAATGAACACCTCCCCAAACATTTATTTTACATAAAATTATGTAGAAAGGCATGTTTTCGTTATTATCTAGAAACTATATTATTATGACTATCGCTACATAACGAATCGCTAGGAAATTAGTTTGTGTTTTATTGGCGAGAGGAAACCAGCATGTATTACATATAATAGTTGCGTTTAATTTGCCTGGAGGATCGTTTTTATGCCTGGCTGGCTCCGCCATGTTTAGTATTCGAAGTCACATGAATGGTGTTTGTATGTGCGTACACATCGCTAGAGGCCGCGATTCATGTGAAGTGCAGTCTGGGGCGATCAAACCGGAATTGTTAATGTTGGGCTAATTTTTACCAACAGTTTCTTGTAGGCTTAGCATTGGATATTTTTGATAAATATAATATAATTATATTCATTCATACTAATCATCTCCTACAATAATTAAATCATGCACTTTGTAGTGTGTCTCTTTTCATTTGATTGTTTCAGAGTGGTGTATGTAAATGGTTGTACCCTTTACATACACAATGGGGTGACCCACAAAGCAGCATCTCTTCAGATTGTTTTTGTGGATTATTTTCAAATCGGCATAAATCTGTTATGTCTGGCAAAGGTTCTTGTCATCGCTCAATAGCTGAACATTATATTATTGCAGGCCTATTATTTATGGACTGTGGCCAAACATATTGAGTTTCTTTGGTTCTTTCTCGTTTTTATTCCGCTATGTCCAAAAATTGGAGTGCTATTTCTCCCTGAGTTTTCATCCCATCAACTTCACAGCACAATGATCATTAGGTATTGGGAAAGTGTGTTATATCTTTTTTCGAGAATTCCCAGTTGTTTTTCCGGATTTGTTCAGGATTTTCTAGATCACTATGCTGATCGATGTCGGTACAATGATGTACATGTCGACAAAGCCCCATTCATTGTACAATATATTTTGACCAGTCAATAGGGGCTTTTTGTAATAGGCGGCTCCATACCGACACCCTTTGAGCACCCCTACATAATAATAATTAAAATTCATTTATCCAGTAACGTTTCAATTTTGAACCAGCGTCGCAGACAGTGGCTTAGCATTAAACCAACATTACATGTTTGCTATGGGCAGTATAAACTTTTGAAATGCTACATTGATTCAAAAATTAAAATAACAGTTGCAATTCCATTCAAACACGAAACGTCGATCCAATATTGTTTTAATGTTGAGCCAGCGTTGCAGACGATGATACACCATTCAGCCAACAGAGGGACAAGTCAATGTGTTTACTTGGGGCCCTCTGAATGTGTTTCCATTTGCCAAATAGATATATATATATATCTATATAAAAGTACAAAAGCTAAGTGGGGACTTTTGATCTCTGAAATTTAAAGGCTGAAGTCCGAATTCTGAAGTCTAAAATTCAAATTCAAAATGGCTGCCAAAAAACCCATAAGCAAGATTTCAATCAATCTTTCACAATAAAAATACCCAACAAAATGCAAAATGGCTGCCAAAAATATCATAAAACCAAGTCCAAACATTATTACTTGAAAAGTCACAATTCCCCTCTAGTATGTTATTGGTACAGTGCTGTGCCCATGTTGTCTGACACATCATGTCGGACCGGAAAGCGTAATCTAGTCCATTTTAGTTGCGATAAATTATACGTCTGTAGAGCTCAACAAATCGACTGTCAACTTGGCAGTCAGTCTGTTGAGCTCTACTTCCAACTATTGTTATAAGTCAAAGAATTGTAGCATCTTTATCGAGAAGATGCATTTGATCATGTTGACTTGGACCGAAATAAATCATCCATTTAATTATTCGATAGATTGGCAATGGTATTGTGTATTTGCAAACTTGACGCTGGGTGAAAAGGTTTGGAGGGTGATGTTGTCTAAGTCACAGAAGCTCATATAATATCATACATTTTAGAAACGGAAGATTGGTCCAACGTTGAACCAACGTCATTGATTTGTTCCAACACTGCACCCATGTTTTCTCAATGCATTTTTTTATCATATGGAACGTTATTCAGGACGTTTGATCAAATTGAGTAAATCGTTCTTGGTTCAGTGATCTGCATGGTAGACCACAATAAACAGCATAATACTTGTCAAATGTGACATTCACCACCTAATATGAAACGTCAAGGTACGCAGCTAAAAAGATTCGTATATAGATGTATATAGAGTATATTGATTTGGTCCAACACTGCACCAATGTTTTCTCAATGCATTTTTTTATCATATGGAACGTTATTCAGGACGTTTGATCAAATTGAGTAAATCGTTCTTGGTTCAGTGATCTGCATGGTAGACCACAATAAACAGCATAATACTTGTCAAATGTGACATTCACCACCTAATATGAAACGTCAAGGTACGCAGCTAAAAAGATTCGTATATAGATGTATATAGAGTATATTGATTTGGTCAAACACTGCACCAATGTTTTCTCAATGCATTTTTTTTATCATATGGAACGTTATTCAGGACGTTTGATCAAATTGAGTAAATCGTTTTTGGTTCAGTGATCTGCATGGTAGACCACAATAAACAGCATAATACTTGTCAAATGTGACATTCACCACCTAATATGAAACGTCAAGGTACGCAGCTAAAAAGATTCGTATATAGATGGCTTAGTTCCCTTGATGAACTCACTCCCTGTTAAAAATATTATTTAAATGTATTTCAGCTAGTTCATGTGGAAATAACAGTAACAATATCTAACCATGCAAATAGGGGCTGGAAGTTATATTAAGCTCATATGAACAAGACCTTTGGCTACAAAATGCAACCAAATCCGACATTACGCACCAATAACCCTCTCCACGCTGTAATTCAACTTACAAAGGCAAGCAATTGTAACAGCTTACTTTTCAAGTATGCAGCTATATACGCAAATACTGTATAAATTACGTCACCTTATAAAACTAGTAGCACACTGTCGTGCAAAACCAAAAGGCAACAACTATTACTTTGCAAGTAATAAGCAGTTACTGTCTTTTGAATTTGACAATCAGTACAGTGATAGTGGTATAATTAATGATGTTGATTACAACTGTATCAGCTGTATATTTCGCTACAGCCGGCGGTATAGAGCAGACCATATTATCGCCTAAAGATATGTGAAGAATTCACCTAGCCCATTAATAAAGGTACATGTAAAGTAGACTTGTTAAGTAGACCAATACAAGATTTGTATTTATATTTTCATACACATTCAATCACGTATCGCGACAGCGATGCGCGATTTAATGTGTATAAAAATTACTCATAACGAGCGCTGGATAAACTCAATAATGTATCAAAATTAAATAATGAAACAAAAATTACCCCAAAAAATATCTCATTTCGCAAAAATGGAGTTATAAATATATTAATCACTTTGATAATATAATATATCAACTCGAACTAGATTCTAGCAGACAGAGTTAAGATCTCAGGTGAATTGGGAGTGTACCTTGAACATAGCGATAAAATAATCTACGGACTAGGGTGGGAAATCGGAAGACGATCGTCACTAAATCCAACAAAATTGCCACTTGTAGTGGAGGCTGCGTCTTCAACTTGACTCCTCCGCCATCATCCATTTGGAGTATCGGGCGGGGGGATTGAGCTCATCGTAAATAATTACTCAGAGTTGGTAGTTGTTAGTCGGACTAATCAAGAAAGCAATTACCCTTGGTTGTTCGTGGTATGTTAACGGTCGTGCAAAGGCGTTGATAGGACACCCCCTGGTCGTATGACTACACATAAAGCAGTGGGCGATAACTGGGGACTTCTCAGCGGCCATTCGCGTGGCTATGAAGAGGCCACTTGATTTGCGAAGAAGAGCAAGACTGTTACAGTACAGCCGAGGTAGACATCCCCGGCAAAGATGATACGCTGCTCAATGTTGGTTCATTGTTGGGCCAGCGTCTCTGACGCTGTCCCAACAATGAACCAACGTTGAGAAAATGAATCGTCCATTGGATACGTGCCCGACATTTCTGATCTTCCAGTATCTATACATACCGCGTATAGTGCAAATAGAGACAGCTGGTCATGGTGGCTTATCTCATTGGAAATAAAAAGTAATCAGGCCAAATCAAATATCAGTGATCTCAGTTAAATTGAACAGAATATATCAATGTAAATCTTTGAATTCCCAAGGCTGCTCGTAAAATGATATATGCGTCACCGAAATTAGAGTCAGATACATAGGCCTACAACACCTAGGTTGCCGGGAGACGATACCTTACAAAATCCACAAAACAAAAGAATGCGAAAAATCATAACATGTATCTGCTTTTCGTACAGTCTAAAATAATATCTGATGTACGTGACACATAGAGATGGTTGCATATACACACAAACAGATGTTCATCTGTAAAACTTCTGTGTATTATATACACAACGACCAAGGACACCCCTGTACATTTCTGCAACGGTTTAGTCAAATTCACCTGTGTGCAACGTGTCTATGGTACACAAAGGGTGGACATATATATAGCGGTGACATGTATCTTTATGTATTGCTGAAGGACGCAAAGGCCACCCACAAGAATACCAGAGGGGTTCAGTGTCACCACTCAGTGAAGAAGATGTATCGGCCAAGCTTTGGTTCAATGTTGAGCCAACGTTAAAGACGTTGGCTCTACATTAAACCAAAGCTGGCCCAGCATTGTCTAGTTATCTGGATACTCGCCAAACCTGGTTAACATAATAGATCCTGAAGCTCAACAAACGACTCAAGTCACCGGCCGAGCGGTGAAAATAATCTATGGAAAATGATATTTATTGTGTGTCTAATTTCGATATAATATACTTATCAATTTGATAGGTTTACACGTTTTTTCTCCCAGGCTAGGAGGTTTAAAGGGTGCGGTTGAAGGAATGGCCGTCCTATAAATCAGCCAATGAGGTACATATATTACCATAACGTTGTTCAAGAGGCGTGTCCGACTGTCACACGCCTCGTCATTCAACATGTTTACCAAACTGTGTTTCTCAGTCTAAGAACACTGAGTAAAACATCTGGTAAAAAATCATATTGTATTTTAATCTGAGCTATTAGGGCGAAATATGTGTCCCATCAACAAGACGTGAACATGTTGAAAGGCCCCAACTTTGACAAATCCTAATGATATTCACTCAGTTGAAGTCGCGGGTCGCGTTAGAGAGACCCAACTTTAAGTGGATGGAAATTACAATTACAACTTTGCTCTTAAAGGGTTAGATTACGTTTCAGCCTATAGCTGTGTCTGGTTTGGCAAGATATAAACTCAGATAGGACAATATACAGACATAACATTGCGACTGTTTTTGACGTGAATATTTATGTACGCAGAAATAAAACTTCTTCCAATCTTTCTTTGGAGTTAAATGTACCATTTACATGATTTAGAATACCTCACCAATGTACTAAATCAAACGACCCCTCGACTCAACATTCCAACATTTACCAACATCACGTATATCTTGGTGAAAGCAATTTTTCCCCGCCAACATATTACAAGACGTTGGCTCAAAGTAATCCCACATTCAGGCAGCACTGAGCCAACATCCATTATTGGCAGAGAGCCGTTTAAAAGGCTTGTAGAATTAGACGTGAATAATTCCAAATATGATAACATAACGTTGTCTTATCTATCCTTGCAACCTGTTAGTTAGCCTTATTTTTATTCATCTTGAGGTGTGAATTGCTGTCGCAATAAAAATGTCCTAATCGTATAAACATGATAAAATATCCTAGTATATATCTAGTATGATATCGGAGCGTTGTTGTGGATTATTCATTTTTTCTTTTGATATTTTCACTCAAGATATTGTCACGTGGTGCATAAATAGGACGGCGGAGCTTAGAACGTGGTAAATGCTTGGGTAATCAGGTTATGGATACATATAATTGTACATGTATGTGTTATTACCTGCTGGTCATTTTTATATTTTAAATCATTAGATAAGATGATGGGTAACTTAGTCAACTTTACAACTTTACTAGACTGGAGCAACCCTAATACATTATATAATAACCAATGTCAGGGCTGTTCCAATTTAGTGTCAGTCCCCTGTTGTTTTAGTCCCATACAATATTAATCCAGTCTCCCGACAGATAAGATACTTTGAAGCAACATCGATTTTAAATAAATATATATATTAATAAATTAGCGTGAGCACCGTAATGTTCTATACCCAGTAAACACGAAACGTAGAACCAACGTTGTTTTAGTGTTGGTTCACCGTCCGCGACGCTGGCCCAACACTAAAACAACATGAGTTCAACGTTTCGTGTCTGCTGGGATATAGAATCAGAAACGTTATAAATATATATGTTTTTGTTTTTGGCTCCACCTCTTTCTTTGACAAACATTGTTATACATAACAATGTCTGGTATGTGCCTTATGATATACATGATATACAATACACGTGTATTATGTACCACAAAGTGACATTACAATGCTCATGCTCTAAACAGATTCGATGGTAGGTTCGACTAAGAAACATTTTGCTCAACTTTCTTGTGCATGTCTTGACTCATGCGACCATTCGCTTGAATCAATGCTTGCCTGGGGATATAGGCCCATATTACACATGCATATTCGTTCTGGTTAGCATACACAGAGACAGTGAATTATGTAATACATGCAAGCCATCTGCAGTTTTATTCACAGAAAGCATGGAACGTCGAGCCTATGTCAGATTGATGTTGAACCACAGTCTGCGATGTTGATCCAACATTATTTTAACATTGGATGCATGCCACGTGTTTTGTCGGCTTACTGAAGCAAGCACATTTATAATACTGGAAATTGGCGAATGAAAGTCACAGCACATGTTATACAGAGGTACATATTTGCTTGATAAATGGCATTCTAGTACTCCACCCTATCAAATGAAATACATCGAAATGGTAAAGTAGGAAATCGCAGAACCAAAATGTATGACAAAATTGCGCCAGTTCATTGTACAAACAAAACTGAGGTAAAATTCCTGATATCCAGATACCTGATTAATTTTGTCAGATATTTAAGTACTTTTGTACAACATGACTAAGAAAATTCGAGTGTTTGTGGATAGAAGTAGGTCAGAATAAGGTTATCATGGTTATGATTATGTCCCAACTATTGAGCTGTAATAGCGGTATATAATACAGTTTCACTATTATTTAATATTTAATTAATTTCAAACATTTTAACTGGCCTATATAATTTGAAAGATAAAGTTGCATATAATTATATAGATGATATACTTGCAAAATTATTAACTTTCATTGTGATGAATATTTAGACATATGTTTGTGTTAACACATTAGTTGTTTTGTTCACTTGAATGCGGTTATTAAGCAAAGAGGAATAAATCTATTATTAACTGATGTACAGCTACTATTTAACTAAAGTTTTATTAATTGTACAGTTATCAAGGTTATGGATAACTGTTATCAAGGTTATGGATAACTGTATGGATTATTTACAATTAACCGGACACGAATGTGTATACTGCTAGCTGTCGATAATAAGGTGTTAAATTATCGATATGGAATGGTGAACAATCGATGACATAATTATCGTTATACAATGTGTATTACAATGCCGTGGAAATGTCGACTTAATGTTAGCCCGCCGTCTCCGACGTCGGCCCAACATTAAATCTGCATTGGTTTAACATATCGTGTTTGCTGGGTACACATACTTAACATGATACATAGACGTGAAATTGAACAACAATTGTCACCAGATAAAAAGAAGAAAAATCAGATCGACATGATTATCGTATCCAAAGCCAAATGTCATGTGACAGCTGTTATGTGTAATTATGATACACACTAATATAAGTAGAGAACAGCACATAAGTTGAAATAACAGACCAACTATGGATGAAATTGTTCAAATAAACCAAGTCAAAGATGATGTTATGTTTTACTTTTATTTTAAACTGTCCTGCTTTAAGTCATGTACGTAGTGTTGTAAAATTGTTAAATAATTATAGTGACATGCGAAATTGTATTAGTAATAATAAAAACACAAGTGTTATTATTCATGTTTTGTACAACATATAACAAGTAAATATTATACAGGTATAAGCGAAATAATACAGCGTTTAATACAACAGAGAATGTGCACTAATAGTACTGAATTGTGTATGATACAAAATCATGCAATATTTTTTATTGTAAATCAAGCACTAAGTGGTCATGCATTTCTACAATTATTAATTGTCCTGTGCAATAATAGATGAATTGCTAATTATTTGTTATAGACATAAAGTTGTGGCTTTCTGTACATATATGCTGTAGCAAGCAGCAACTTGAAGTCTATGCAAATTCACTATGTTAAATCCTTTCAGTCCACGTGAATTTCATCTTGCCACATATAATATTTACCATTACTGGTATAATGTCTTTTAGAACACCCAACTGATCAAAGACAACTACGTGTCAATGGAAAATAATAACACGGAACATTTTGAATCCAGTGAAAATTAATATCCAAGTGACACATTTTAAAAGTGAGATAATTTATTTATGTATTTGAAAAAATAGTTTTAAAATGATTAAAAAACGTGTATATGATTGAAAGGGTTAGTATATAGCGTGAGTTAGTAGACAGTATTTAACTTGTGTTTCATTAATAATATATAGACAGGATGTGATTTACTACACTGCAGTGTAAAACCAAAAAGAATTAACTGCCTACTTTTCAAGTGTGTAGTTACTCCCTTCCGACTTTCCAGATCAGTATAAACATGATAAACACGACACGTTAAACCAATGCAGATTTAATGTTGGCCCGCCGTCTCCAACGTCGGCCCAGCATTAAATCGGCATTGGCTTAACGTATCGTGTTTGCTGGATAGTATATTTAGTACTGGGTGGTGCAGTGCACGTTCAGAGATAAAGCTTCATGCGCATTTAACTAGAAGCATATAGTCTCTACACTATCTGATAGTATTATACATATTTGACCACTGACCTGAGGTCACCCTGATTTCCCTATACTCCTGGTTATCCAATCCGTTTAGTACGTGCTCCTCTGACCTCTTCTTCCTTTTCTTCTTCTGCTTATGTCCGTCATCCCCGTTGAATATCTTAGTGAACGAGGGCTTCATTTTTTTCTCCTTCTTGCCCAGGTGAGAGAGGTCGGGGTCACTGTTATACATGGGGTTCTCCCGGGCCTGGAAGTACCTGCCGTGGAAGGGGTTCGTATTGTCTTCCACCATGACCTCTTCATCACTGTCAGAGCCCTCCACCACATCAATAACCTTGGCAGCTCCTGTAGTGTCGATGGCATTTTTGATGAGTATACTGCCTCTGACCACCTGGGGAATCTGTTCACTGTCGTCTGAGTCATTCCAGTCCTCCTCGGCCGGGGACATGTACTGGGCCAGGTCGTCTGTCTCCTCCACCTGATGATGGCTCTCCATCACTCGCCGCCGTGATCCTCTCGGCAACGCATCTTCTGTCTTCACGTAGACAGTGGACTTCTGCAGGTTTTGCTTGCCAGCTGCACTGTGCTGTTGTGTAGTGTCAGTCTGTCGACCGGACCTCTTCAGATTGATGTTAGTGACATGCCGGCCAGGTGGGGGCACAGGTTGTTTATTCTCTTTGGGCATACAGTCCATAGTCATTGTCTGATTAATACTCATAGTATAGTCTGCCGGCTGTTGTTGCCCTCTGGTGATCGATCTGGCGTTACGTAGCTGTTGTTGCTGTTGTTGTCTCTTTATGGTCTCGTATTCCTCTTTACTAATACTCTGCTGCTGTCTTCTAATAGCCTGGTACTCCTCCCGGCTGATACTCTGTTGTTGGTGTGTCTCGGCATGTTGGGACATACGGCTACCTGGTCTACTCCCTGAAGCATTCAGCTTCAGTGAGATGTGGTACTGGTGTCCATCACCTGTAGCATCCTGTAGTTCTGGATCCACAGCCGTGGGTGATGCTGGTGATAGTGGGGGGCTGCTCACACTGTTATTATAGCTCTGAGAGGTCACCTGGTAAACCTTCTGCTTCTTCTTATATTGCATATCAGGATGAGCATTCATGGAGCTGCTGTAGTGCTGCCTGCCCAGTCTCTGCTCTGTTACCTGCTGAATGTTATATTTACCACTATGACTTCTGCTCATCTCCTCAAAGTCTACCGCATCCAGCCTGTTGGCATTAGCATCCACTTGGTTATCCATGTTTCCTTGTCCGTTTGTACCTGTGTGTACCGTTAGTTGCTTGGTTTGAAACTTTGGCAAGGTTCCTGAGCGACTTTCATCCACCTTGAGGAACCGTGGTGATGGGATGTTTTCTATGTTGACGTCATAAGAGAATTTGCTGCCCTTGGCAGATACTGTTGGTGTTGGTAAGGTGTTGTGGTGATGGTAGGTAGACCCTGGTGATGTTGGTAAGGTGTTGTGGTGATGGTAGGCAGGCCCTGGTGATGTTGGTAAGGTGTTGTTGAGGTGATGGGGCTGGGCATGGCTTCTGCTGCTGCTCGCCTGGTAACTGCGGGTAGTGGTGCTATGACTGCGTACTGATTCCAAGGTTGACATGTTGCTGTGTACTGGTGGGTGGTGAGGCGTGATAGCCTGGCGCTCAGCCGTGGAGCCGGGGTTCCGGGACACACGTTCTGACCCGGCTACAGACAGGGTAGAGTAGGGAGAGGTGGGTAAACTACTGGGGTACGTTCTCATCTCGTTCTGCCCCGTCTGTGTCACGTGATCTATGCTGATAGATAACGGTTTGAGATGTATGATAGTACTGGCTGCTGCACTGCTGACGCTGGTCACGCTGGTATCGTCACGGTCATCAAAATGATGCTGGTAAGGGGCACTATCACGGGTTGTCTTCACATCCAGCCAACCTCCGTGATGATCATTATGAGACTCCCCCTCTGAGGAGGTATCTCCCTCCTCCACCTCCACATATACAGAAGGTAAGCCCTCCTCTGTCACAGTATGCTGAGGCTGGAGATGGTGAGGAGATGGTGCGTCAGTCACATCGGTCAAATCAGCTACCTGATCAAGTACTGAGTCCTTAGTGGTAGTTCTTGTCACACTCACCTCTACATAAGGGGAGCTGCGCCCACTCACTGACACATCACTACCCACCAACACCTCAGATCGAGGACTGTATCCCCCACCAACCCTGCGCCTACTGTGAACACGCGAACTCTCGCGAGACCTCCCCAAATCCCGTGTCAATATTTTCGTATCGTGAGGTTTTATGTTTTTCCGGCCAGTGTATCTAGGCTTCGTGACCCGGGCTCTCCTTGCCTCATTACGAGGAGAGGAGCTGAACACGGATAACTTTTGTCTGTTGTCGTTTGTATTCCACGACCTATCATTTCTGTCTTTGTTACTATTGTAGAGTATAGGGGTGGGGCTGCTAGCAGGGGGGTAATGACGACTTGTAGACTTATTATCAGATACCAGAGAGCTGCTATACACATACACGTCACGGCTTCTATTATTTCCACGCTTCACCTGTTTTGATTCATAATAAGGAGTGTCTGTGTGGATTGAAGCCACAGCTTGATTGCTGTTGCTAGTTATTGGCTCAGCTGCAGGCCTTGAGGCGCTGGTAGTCACATATTTGTGGTGGCTACTGTGTTGACGACTGTCATAACCTGTGATCACTGGGTCGTGACGGCCTGTGTTTGCAGCCAACTCGATGTGACTGTATGCCCGTGACTGTGGCCCCGTCATGATTACAAAAGTGTCCTCCTCCTCCTCCTGCTCCCCTCCAGACGTGGAGGAGGTAGATAGCGTGCTCACACTTTCATCAGACGGAGCTGGGCTGGGAGGCCCTCTAGCGAACTTGTTAGTGACTGTGGATGACATGGCAGGAGTAGACTGTGCTGCAGGCCGGTCTGCACTGGCAGCAGATGTGACCAGTCTGCTATCTGCCTTAATGCTCCTCTCTCTGGTCACTGACGCGTGCAGGCTACTGGATGCCTGGTTGCCCCGGGTAACTGGGACCCCGGGGATATCAGCATCTGGCTCCATGCTGTATCTACCCACTATTATACTAGTTCTAACTGGTTTATCACTGTCTGAGTGCTCACTAGGTGGGGTTGCAGGTCGGTGTATTGACTCCTGTCTGGTTAGTTTCTGTCTGGCTTGTACCAGTAGCTCTGACTCTGCATGGATCTCTCTTGTTAACCTGTGTTCCTGTACACTCTCTTCTAGAGCCTCTACATGTTGACGTGCTTGTACAGTCTCAGCCTTCTGTACCAACTTACTCACCTCCTCTTTATCATCTATGTAACTAAAACCACGCTTTTTAATCCCCCTTTTCATCGAAAGTGTTCGTTCATTTTCCTCATCTGCCTCTACAAGGGGACCTCTTAATTCTGGAGGCAGTGGAGGAGGAGGTGGTATAACACCTGGTGGAAGAGGTGGTGGAGGAGGTGGTGACAGTGGACTAGACACCTCTTCTATCTCATCATCTCCCTCTTCTTTCTCAGGTGCCGGGTAGTCTATGCCCTCAACTAAAAACTTGAATGATTTTCCCTCTTTGTCCGGTGAATGAACAGCGGCCCCTTCAGACTTTGTACGTTTCTTTCTCTCTATTGTAGCAGGGTCAATTGAGCGTCCAGTTAGATTAAGATCTTTAAAGAGATCGTTCACGAGCATGCCAACTTTACCCGGCTGAACAGTCTTCCTGACGTGGGCCATGGTGGATGGCATGGTAGAGGCGACTATCTTCTCATCTCCACCCTTACCCTCTCTGGGGAAGGTGAAGCTGTGTACCATGGTGGCTGGAGCTGTCTTAGGTGTATCCACATCTATCTCTTTAGTAATCACAGGACTCCAACCTTTATCGTTTTTTTTAAACTTATTACGATACGGAGAAGGGGTTGTACTGTCAATTTCTGGTGTAGCGATGATAGCACTCATTTGTGATAAAAAATTCTTATCTCTCATTGCCGCGCTGCCAGAAATATCCAATTTGTCAGTTGTCATTTTTTTACTGCCAGGAGTTATGCTGGTTTTAGTGACTGTCACGGTTTCTGTGACGGTCTTTCTCGTGTCTGTCACAGGTCCACTTTCAGTCACGGTGACTGTTTTGCTGCTGTCACTGACGTCACGAGAAGATTCCCCGGAGACAAGCGCAGCCTCAGCATTGTGATGCTTACTCTCAACTGTTTCTTCCTGAACAGCGACATATTTGTTTTCAGTATTTTTATCATCATACACGGTGGTAGATGGTGCCCCAGCATCCACTGTATCACCAGACAGAGCTACGCCTGTAGAATACCTGCTCTTACTCTCTGTAGTAGATGTTGAAATGACATTTTCTTCCCACTTTTTCACTTTATATTCATTATCCACAATATATTCCGATACCTCATCTCCTTTCATTTGATCCTTTACACCACTGCCAGAAATTATATGTGTATCTGTTTTTACAGTAGAACCTGATGTAAGTGTATCATCTTCAACTGGTGGAGTTGTATTTGTATTGGTATAAAGAGAGAAAGCTGATTTATGTGTGTCTTTATATAAATTAGAACCTGAGTTGTTGTCAGTTTTATTCACTACAGTGGAACCTGTTTTTTTAGACCCACTGACTGCACTTACATAATCACTAGTTACAGTAGACACTGTTGTTTTAGTTTCTGTGGTCACAGTTGAATCTGTTTTATTTTCATTTTGTTTTGCATCTGATTCTGATACATCTGTGCGTGCTGTGGCTAACGACAATGATAATGATTGGGTAGATCCCGGATAATATGATCGGAAGCCGAGAAAGCCAGATTTACCTGAAGATTTACTGCTGCTCTTACGTACTACACCAGATGATTCTGACGATCCTATCACATCTCCTGATTTTTGTTCTGTTTTAGTGGTTGTGTTTTTTTCAGTGACCTCTGACCTGGACTCATTGTCTGGTATAAGAGTAGAGGCATCACTGTCTGACGTTCTGAGCCCCATGGAGCTTATTGAGGTAAATGAGCTTGTGACGGAGCTGTATGTAGAGGGTTTATCTTGGCTGCTGCTGGTCACTGTAGTCTTACTTGTCTTAGTGACACTCACAGGCGCTTTCTTTTCAGATATTCCCAGAGAGCTGATAGAACTATGTGAATCAGCTATGCTCTCTGTCTGACGAGTATCAGTATGACTACTAGTCTCTCGATTCACCTGTTCTGGCGGTAAGCTCAGAGACTTTTCACCATAGATAAATGATTTTCCTGATTTCCTCTGATCAAAAGATTGAATAACAGGCTTGTATGAAATATTTCCACTTTTCGAGGCGGCTTTAAACTGATATTTTTCACCTCTTTCTGCAGATTTACTTCTATCATTACTGCTGGTGTCAGCGCTGCCACCTGGTGAATGTGATGAATTGGTTTTATCCATTGTGAATTTATATTCCGTTTTCTTTTCGTTATTGCTTGTAGTCGAAATTTGAGTTACGCTTTTCTCAGTAGAAATTACCTTTGATGCTGAGCTATCTGTCCCTTTGGATTTACCAGCTGTCGAGCTACTTCCGGTTAAAAATGAAGAGTCGAAATTGTATCCTGGTCTATCCAGCTCTATGTGAGATGCACCTGACATGACTTCCTCCACATCAGCATAAGCCTCCGTGGTGCCATGAACTGCGTCACCATTTGATAAGCCAGAGCTTGAAGACATCCGGGAGTTATCCTGACCTCCAACTATGCCTTTAGTATGGATGCCGGGATTATCTGACTTGCCTTTCTGTGAGGTACTTCTCTTGACCTGGCCTACATTCATGTACACCGGGTCAGCTTTGTCTTTTTTCTTGACCTTTGCGTACACGGGTTCATCCTTGGATCCTGATGAGGTGTTCCTCGTGGCAGTGATCACCTTCACCTCGCCCTTCTTGCCCCCGTCCGGCACTGTGGCCACCTCATACATGGACATGGTGAGCTCTTCATCCCTGGCCAGTGTGGCCGACGTTTTGGGATCCATGAACACAGATAGTCCGCCTATAGAGCGGGAAGACTTGGTGGATTTGACAGAGCCGGTGTTGCTAGAGCTACTACTTTGTCTCTTCAGCTGATCAGAACTGAACGGCACGTCCCTGCCTGAGGTGTTCATGATGACAATATCCGCAGCCCGCAACATCTTGTCTTCCGGTGGGTATCTCTCTATGACCTGATTGAACCAGCAGAGCCTTCCGGGCACAGCCTGTAGGCCGGAGGTGACAGCTGGGAAGACCTGATTCACCAGCACCAGCCGATACAGTGTCCGTCCGCCATATTGGAATGTTAGTGTGGGGGCACCGTGGCGTGAACATGGCTGAGGGTTTATGTCAAGTTACGATCACGGTCCAATGCTTCTGCACCCCCTCCTATGGGCAATGAACGTTTCACGGTAGGCAGTTAGGGGCTGTGTGCTAAGGGTCACTCCCCCTCCATCGCTATGTCTTCAGTCTGCCGCCTGACCTTCCAGTCGCCTCGGGTCACGAAATCTACAAAAAAGGGTCACACTTTTAATATGGAAGTCCTGTGAACCGTGTATTCTGTACTACACCCAACAACATACGCCGAGCAATGGCGCCTCAATGTGACTCCAACGTCTCCGACGTTGGCCCCACATTGATGCGCTATTGCTTATGGTTGCTGGGGTACTGTATGTCACATTTGTCAATTCAGACATGCCTAAGTTGTGACTAAGATACATCCGCCTGCTCATCCCACCCCTAGCAGCCAGAGGGTCGCATGTGCCACTCAGATGAGTGGCACATGCGATCCTCTGGTTGCTAGGGACGAATGTAAGTAACATACGTAAAGTGCCAAAGCAACAGCGTACACATACAATTATTGTAAAACGCTCAGTAATAGCCCCTATTAATGAAGACAGTCTGGCTATTTATTATTTGCAACACCAGGGATACTTAATGGTCTTTTATGGTATGCAGGCTCAGTCTACGTCACTTTGACGTCGTTGCGTTTCTCATAATAATTATTTGCAAACCCAAAAATACCAAATATTAATTCAGGATAATTACATTATGTTTTGCTTCACATTGCTTCCTCCACGTTGTGACAATCATTATTTTTATATTGTGGGAATGGCTTATTGCCAGACGCGCACACCGTATTGTTAGCTTCATAACTATACCTACTGTTTTATTCAACAACTACAAAACAGTTTATTTATCTGGCTGTATTATTATATTGTTAAAAAGTAATGTGATACGTATGCAGTGGTATGTACACAATGAATCAGACACTATATTTAAAAAGTAAGGCTTTACGATGTGCTGTGTTTTCAGCAAATCAACAACATACTATTTTAAAAGATTATTAGCATTTTAAGGTTATGCAATGTAAATAGGTACTATATGTTTACTTGTTAATGTAAAAATAAATTTACTTGTTACGTGTACATTATCATTATTAATTGATGAATAGTTTAAAGCGAATAATATTTTGACCAACATAATAATATTCATTATCAATCGGTAATTCTCATGTTACGTGACAGATCGCCGTGGTGGTAAATCGCGTTACGCCGATGACAACTATACTCAATAAATATTATTACCGGTACTAATAGAATACTCCAATCCAACAATATAAAGTTGCATAAAGTACTTTATTTAAATTAAAATACGCCTGTGGATTTCCAAATCCATGACAATGCATATAGAACGTGTAAGGATAATTGTGAATTTGCACGCATGCTAAGCCGACAACAATAAATCAATAAACTTAATCTATTCGAATTTGTCAAAATATGGGACGATCAAGAGATACCGAGACATACCGAGACAATAATATGGATATATCTTGGGGTGTATATAGGTATACAGACTGCCGTGCAAAGCCAAAAGGCAGTAGCTGCTTACTTTTCTAGTAAACAGGTACTGCCTTTTGGCTTTGAGTAGTATATCAATGCAAAGACAAACAGCAGTAACTTCTAACTTGAAAAGTAATCAGTTACTGCTGTTTGCCTTTGCTCTGCAGAGGATAACAATACTTGGCTTTTTAATCATTTCCGTGTAATGCGTGACGACACACTCCACTATGCGTGGGTTCAGCAATAGTGGAATGTTGTACTAATATACATAATTGAGTGATTTATTTCCTTGCCGAGATAAAGCAATGATTTTGTGACTGGATAAATGTTGTTTCATGGCGCTTATTGTTCTGCGCAATATCGATACAAAGTGAATGCCATACACATTAAAATGATTTCTCCTTGGGACACAGCACTATAGGCCAGTTATTAGAGCAGTTTAAAACAGAGATGGGATTCGACCACAATACCTTAAGGCTATTTCAAATATGTACATATGGCAGAGGGTAGGCCTATCATACTGCTACAGCGCAAATGCAAACAGCAGTAACTGTTTGCTACAACTATCGGAGCTACTGTTTGGTGTCATTGTTGTTGTGTGCAGTACATGAATATCGTGCCATATGAATAAAATACATGTATCTGCTACCTTTTGGAGTTTCTGATACGTCATTTCAACTCTCAGATAACCATTTTTATATAGCATTACCTCTTGTTTCTATATATTATATGGTACAGTTCTAGCAGTACTAATTTGTATCATTTACACGGGATTTCAACAACATTTGTTTTATCATTGCGAAAATCGCGATGTAATATTATAAGCAAATATTTTATGATAAAAGGATGAACATAATCACAATAACCTCAAATGAAGACCTAAATATACGGTCACTCAGGCGAATAAACTTCTTTGTGGTCAACAGTCTTGAATAAAGCAGCTGACACAGAACTTGGGCATATGATTGGTGGAGATGGCCATCTCCACCAATCATATGCCTAAGTTCTGTGTCAGCCGCTTTGAGGCTACTGGCCCAGATCTTCAAGCTCCATTCACCTCTTAGCTATTTTGTTTCAATTCCCCCGCACCACCTACGTGGTCTGGTAACCTTCAGCAAACACAACCATAGTATTCACTTCGTCGCTTTTCTATTCACACTCCTGGTCTATATGTACCTCTGATTTAGTCAATCACATCGTAGCCGAGACATGTTATGTTAGGGTTCGACAACTGTAAAAGACACACTGTCACACCGTTGGCTTGGCCTACATTTCCAACTCAAGTTTGATACAAAATGTGTTACCCTTTTGTCAGGAGGCTATGAGACACGCAGCAAAGTGGAAGGGGATCAGTGAGACCGGAGGAATACAATTCACAGTGGGACAGGTAAATCGAATCTACAGTGGGACGAGAGGATTCTAATCCACAGTGGGATGGGGGAAACTAATCCATAGTGGGAGAGAGGAGTCTAATCCATAGTGGGAGAGAGCAAACTAATCCATAGTGCGACAAAAGATAATCTAATCCACAGTGGGAGGAAGAGAACTAATCCATAGTGTGACAGGAGGAATCTAATTCACTGTGGGACGAGAGGAATCTAATCTAAAGTGGGACGGGATGAATCTAATCCACAGTGGGACGGGATGAATCTAATCCACAGTGGGACGGGATGAATCTACTCCACAGTGGGAGGGAGCAATCTAATGCATAGTGTGACAAGAGATAATCTAATTCACAGTGGGAGAGAGGAATCTACCGTGGGAGGGAGAATACTAATACATAGTGGGACAGGAAGAATTTAATTCACAGTGGGACGAGAAGAATCTAATCTATAGTGGGACGGGACGAATCTAATCCACAGTGGGACGAGAAGAATCAAATCCATGGTGGGACAGGAAAAAATCTAATTCACAGTGGGACGTGATGAATCTAATCCACAGTGGGACGAGAGCACTCTTATCCATAGTGAGACGGGGTGAATCTAATTCACAGTCGGACGGGAGGAATCTAATCCACAGTGGGAGGGAGGAATCTCATCCACAGTGGGATGAGAGGAATCTAATCCACAGTAGGAGGGAGGAATCTAGTCTATAGTGGGACGGAATGAATCTAATCCACGGTGGTACAGGAGAAATCTAATCAACATTGGGACACGAGGAATCTAATCCATAGCAGGACGGGATGAATCTAATCCACAATAGGACAAGAGGAATCTAATCTACAGTGGGACGGGGTGAATCTAATCCATAGTGGGACGGGGTGAATCTGATCCACAGTGAGACGGGAAGAATCTAATCCACAGTGGGAGGGAAGAATTTAATCCACAGGGGGACAGGGGGAATCTAATCTACAGTGAGACGGAGGAATCTAATCCACACCGGGACGGGAGGAATCGAATCCACAGTGGGGCAGGGGGAATCGAATCCACAGTAGGACTGGAAGAATCTAATCCACGGTGTGACGGAGGAATCTAATCAACAGTAGGAGGGAGGGATCTAATCCATAGTGGGACAGGATGAATCTAATCCACAGTGGGACGAGAGGAATCTAATCCACAATGGGACGAGGGGAATCTAATCCACAGTGGGACGGGATGAATCTAATTCACAGTGGGACGGGATGAATTTAATCCATAGTGGGACGATAGGAATCTAATCTACTGTGGGACGGGATGAATCTAATCCACAGTGGGACGGGATGAATTTAATCCATAGTGGGACGGGAGGAATCTAATCCACAGTGGGGCAGGGGGAATCGAATCCACAGTAGGACTGGAAGAATCTAATCCACGGTGTGACGGAGGAATCTAATCAACAGTAGGAGGGAGGGATCTAATCCATAGTGGGACAGGATGAATCTAATCCACAGTGGGACGAGAGGAATGTAATCCACAATGGGACGAGGGGAATCTAATCCACAGTGGGACGGGATGAATCTAATTCACAGTGGGACGGGATGAATTTAATCCATAGTGGGACGGTAGGAATCTAATCAACTGTGGGACGGGATGAATCTAATCCACAGTGGGACGGGATGAATTTAATCCATAGTGGGACGGGAGGAATCTAATCAACTGTGGGACGGGATGAATCTAATCCACAGTGTGACGGAAGCTTCCCCGTGGATGTGTAGTCAATCAATTTTGTAGTAAATATGATCTATACCAGTATGCTATCCATACAAACCAGACCGAATTAATCAGTTAAAGGCACCCCTTGGGATGAGACATTTTTATTGTTGTCAATTTTAAAAAAATATTTTATATGAAGCTATATAGCCTACTGATCTACTTAAAGCACCGAAAAAGAGTGAGATAGTTGTATTTCCAGGTCGTATAAAAATTGTCATGTAAACAAAACAAGTCAGCAATATTCAGCACTTTACATCACATATTCCCACGTATCAGACGGTAAGATCAAACCAGTCGCCGCTAATTGGTGTCTCATAGTCAGGACACGGGAGGACACACCTGCAGCACTGATTGTCTACCCAACGCTGGGCCGATGCCATCAGCATGTGGCCCAATGCTGTGAGAACATTCAATCGTCCTTCAGGTCTACAAATAGTGTGTTTGGGTTACTTCTGGATTCATAGAAATGTTGATTAAAAATATTTGTAAAAATATGAAAATTCTGAAAAAAATAAAAACATGATCCGTGGGATACACTACTTCAGTACGGAGTTAAAAACGAAAATTGATGTCATCCCAAGGAGCTGCTTTAAATCACCACATAATCAAATGTACAACAATTTACAATAATTAGTTTATTCCGAGCAGTAAAATAATTAGTTTATTCCGAGCAGTAAAACACATTTTACCTTGTTCCCATGACTTGATTAAATCACGTGAACAAGTGGGAGCTGTAAACCCTTTGAATGCTAGGACGCATTTGAACTGTCCATTCAAAATAATAAGACTGACTTTCTCAGTTCCAATAAATTCGAAGCCGGTAATTTCTCCTGCAATGCCGGTGGCTTCAAATAAATGTGAAGGAGTAAAGCATAGTTTAGTCATTGAGAAATGAGGCTTCTGGCGATGGTGCACAATATGAATGTAACCTCAGATTCAAAATGTGAGCCCTGGCGTTTTGAGGACGAGCACGCTACCTCTCGGTCGCAGACAAACCCGCGAGCTCCGCCATACAGACGGCAGCGTTAATTATATAGTCACTACGCAAGCAGGGCGCCCGACCTACGCCATGTACTCGTGGATCACCTGTATACCCAGCAAACACGACACGTTGAAACAATGATGTTTTAATGTTGGCCCAACGTCTGCGACGCTGGCCCATTAAAATTAAAACATCATTAAAACATCATTGTTTCAACGTGTCGTGTTTGCTGGGTAGTGCTTTATTGTAAGTGTAAATGTCACTGTGGTGTTGCGTCTTTGTGGCACTGTTATCGGCTCAAGAAGCTACACCCTGATCTACCACAGCATGTTCACGTGCATGGCAGGTTTTCTTCGAACTGCAGTGTCACTCTCTTTGGTTGCAGATCAGACAATTTTGCCTTCGAGTGGACGAGTCATGCTTGATATATTATCATACACACTGCTTACTGCTAGCTTACATCGCATAATATTATCTCGCTTGTCATCTGTATCAGTGTCTTGGGGGGCATACACAATTATATTAGAATAGTGGTGTTGCTGCGTGGAATATGGCCCGTATGGACAATGAACAGATCTATAAAAAGAAGAAATGAACGAATCATTATGAAAGCACCGCACGATGAGAAATCGGCCAAAGTAGTTATATCCTGAATCTATGCTGCAAAGACAAACAACAATAACTGCTTACTAGAAAAGTATGCAGGTACTGTTATTTAACATTGCAGGGTTGTGTTGAAATAAAACAAATATTAATAACCTGGTAACTGCTCACATGAAAAGTAACCAATTACGACTGTATGTATAATAGGACAATATAGCTGGGCGGTATAGGATAAGTCGTTGCCTCGGAGCTAAAGGATCCTATCTGACACTCGTCAGAGTGGCAGATAGGATCATTTAGCTCCGAGGCGACGAAGTGTGCTCACGGTTGAGCAGTTGCCATGTCGTGATGGTGCGCAGAAGACGGGCTGTAAGATGAGTAATCACGCTCATGGTATTTACACAGTCATACTCAATCATACATGAGTGGTCTCACGAACATCACGAACATCTAGTGGATAAAAAGACCAGTGTCATCCCAGTATAAAAGAGACGTTGATCTAACGTGAGTTTAATGTTGGACCTCGAAGACGGTGTTACAGCATTTAACCGGCACTGAGTCAACGTGTTTGCTTGGGAATTTTACAGCGCATCACGTAATAGCAGAACTATCTCTCTTATGTATTCTTTTATAATATAATAGATGAAGAATGAATTCATACACTGCCCTGCAGAGCCAAAAGGCAGTAGCAGCATACCTGAAAAGTCAGCAGTTACTGCCTTTCGGCTTTGCGCGACAGTATACTGGACGGCGTGGTTGTTGGCTCACTTACAAAACTACTATTACACAAACAATATGGAGACTTCGAAATACAATAATTTGGCTGAGCATTTCTCTAATGTAGGTCCTACCCTGTAATTTCCGCCTGCTCTAGCTATTAGACATACTGCATGAACTATCGTAATTATTATACCTAGGAGATAAAGGGTCATATCAGTCCCTTGTTAAACAGCACATAAGACCCTTTAGACTTGAGAGGATGCATATAGGTCACGGATCTGTCGCTTAAAGCAGTTGGGTCCTTTTGCTTCAATGAGCCATTTCGGTTGACCCCACTCCTATGGACGTTGACCATGCTGCGCATGCGAGTGGGCCCACAATGTGTACTCATGACGACCCACCTACTTTAACATGTGAAGCGTCATTGAAACGCCACAAGCCCCGGGCAATCACGACAGCAATCCCAGCAAACACAAGACGTTGAACCAATGTTGGTTTAATGTTGGACCAGCGTCGTAGACGGTGGGCCAACATTAAACCAACATTGGTTCAACGTCTTGTGTTTGCTTCGATGGTAGACCGGCGTCCATACTGCTTACTGGGACGTTGCCATAAGCCAGTATCTGCTCACTTTACAAGTAAGCAGATAGTGCCTTTTGGCTTTGCAGAGCAGTACAGACATTGTGCCAGCAGTTGCCCAGCGTGCAATGCCTGCTGGTCATGTATGTGCCTCCATCCATGATGACATGATGAATGGGTCAGATAAGATAACCATATATATCTATACCACATATCGCTCTATATTATAGGACATTGAAAAAAATATGTAATATATGCGGATTACTATGTGAGGGAAATCAGGTAAACAATAATTGTTAATATGATCATAGAGTATCTCTTAGATATGACTGAGGGTATAAATGCGTAGTCCAAATTACATTGAGCAGTTGATGTTCAAATTAAATTTAAAATTCCAGTACCCGATTCACCATCAAGTACTTTATGTCAGATACGTAGTGTCTTCATATTAATTAATTTATATGATATGTACAAAATGTATGTTCAAAACAGTGAAATATGAAATATAGTTTCTCGTACATGCAGAGCCATACTTAGATAGCAGACAATTAACATGCACATGCAAAAAATGTCTCTTAACCACGCAAATACTCAATCTCGCAATGTCTAGTCACATGGGTTTTTTATAGGCCCTATAATACATGTATTACTGTATAACAAATTGAATTTTAAATTGTTTAGTTCTTCGTTGATCAATAATTTACTTCATAATTACCCATTTGAGAGCCAGCTTAAAAAAAAATACTTTTACCCACTTAATGCGAGAAGTAGATAGTGAAACGATTTTGTCAGATCAGTTGAGCGGGCTGTTCAATTACCAGTAGATGAATGAAACGCTTTTATCCCCCTGATTAATTAGAGAGAGTTGTACAGTAATTTATAAACAAACATTTAAAGTTTATATTGATAGATCAAGCTTTATGCATCTCTTGAAAGGTAAAGATATACATCTTTAACCCTTTTACCGCCAAATTATTTAATCTGAATTTTCACCCACTTGAAGTTGTGTCTCGCTGACGCGATACACAACTTTAAGTGAGTGAAAATTATTCAGATTTGCCAAAATGGGTGGTCAACTCTTTTCAAATCTTGCTGGTTGATGTCACATTTTAACTTTAACATATTTAAAATGTGGTACTCAATGTGCTAATAAAAAAATGAAAACCCGAATATATGCGGCACCGGTGGTTAAAGGGTTAAAACATATTTCTACTAGCAGATGGATGAACCGATTTTGTCTGCCAGATTAACTGAAAGGATTGTGAAATTAATAACATCACTGTTATTAAACACATTTTGTCACATGCCAGATGCGATATTTCATCCGTCATTAGTGACGGTATTAGTTGGCTCAGAGACAAACATAACATCTACATGATAATCTACACACTACCCTACCCAGCAAACAGGAGGCGTTGGCCCAATGTTGCCTGACGTTGGCCCATTGTTTACGACGCTGGCCCAACATTAGCCCAGCACTGGGCCAATGCCTCGTGTTTGCCGGGTAGTTATACATCCATGCAAAAACTAAATGCGGTAACTAGTGCTTATACTTTTCAAGTGAAAATTGGACTTTCCAGTGCAGTATTATCAAAGATCATTGTACATGACATTTGATTTATCTAGGCGCCATCTCACAATAAATATGATGTGAACGTGCTTATTTCATTTAACGGGTTTTAACGCAACGTAATTATATAAAAAAAAATATTCGATAATTGTGATATTTGACCACTTTGAAATGTCACGCGAAGTTGAACATCTGGTGCAGCTCATCTCTAGGCACAATTATGCATTTAATTCCGTAAACTGCAAAAATATTTAATCCCAATATTAAGTCACTTGTTGTAGTTGTGCGTCGCGATCAAAATTATTACACCTTTAAAATGTCAGCCCAAACAACATTAATATTTTGTTTAGATTTTCAACAAATTTTGCCTTCAAAATGTTTTTATCGGCAAATATAGATAAGTGGGCACTTTTTGTGAGCGTTAGAACCTCAAGGGTTAATATTAGCTGTGAAGGAAATGTGTTATGACTATTTCACAGTAAATCACCTTATTAAGTTGTCAATAGAAAATGGTAAGTAAATGCGCCATATGCTAACACCACTACACGGCTCTGTAAAGCCCAAATACAGTACCTGCTTACATAAAAAGTAAGCAGATACTGCATTTTGGCTTTACATGCAGTAGGCCTACATATAATTTACATATAGAGTAATGAATGGGGAAAACGCAAACAGTTATAGGCCTATGCGACTTCGTAAACAGAGACAACTCGCAATGTGGAAGTAGAAAAATATCATCTAATAGAGCTTCTATCGGTGTTTTTTTCCTGATGGCTAGTAGGGTTGGTGATTGTAGGCCCTATATATACCTATTTGCCGTATTTTTTACAAAATATATCTATCTAGCTTCCGACTGAGATAGAGACGATTTAGGTGTTCAATATCGATGGTATATTGTATAGACACGTATTCTTGTAATAATGGTAATTAGAAGCCCTTTCGTGGGCAAAACAATGTATAAATACGTTGTATTTATAATCTTCTCCACGTAGGCCTACACCCAGCATAACATTTGCACAACGTCGGCCCAATGTCTTCGATGTTGGCCCAACATTGTACAAATTTCATACAAATGTTTTCTGTTTAATGGGATACATGTATTATGTGTATGACTGTATGCTGCAGTGCAAAGCCAAAAGGTAATAACTGTTAACTTTTCAAGTAGGCAGCTGCTGCCTTTTAGCTTTGCAGAACAAAGTTAGTAGATATTGGGTGTAATTTTAGGCTTCACAGAGCATTATAAACTGCGTGGTATATATATAGTATTCACGCCCGATGTGTCAACCATGGTGACAGATGGGCAAACTGAACTTTAACTATTAACTATATTGACAGTGAGGTGAGCGAACAAGCGAGTATGAGCGAACAAACAAACGAGCGAACGAACGAACGAGCTAACGAACGAATTCATGTGTATTAATAGGAGCTGTTTACTGTTGAGTGACATTACACAACATGCGCATGATGTACGTCAAGTGATGTGCAAACATGTTTAATTCAATCGGTTTATACATTATACCAAAGGATTGATATATGTTGATTCTTCATGTACATATCATATAGACAGCGTGTTCAATACAATATTCGGCAACGCAGCGGCTTATGATAATATCACCACATTGAGTCCACTTAAATACACCCCATAAAAATATATGGCTGCAACAATTAACAAATTACAATAATATATATCCCATGAAACTAAACAACGATTCTGGTAATTGTGTTTACGAACCAGGTGACATTTTAGTGGGGAATTACAGGCAGACAAGTGGTATATCCCGCGGCCCTCAGGATATTACTTTTACCTGATGTATGGCTTTATAATGAGGCAAAATAATTGTTGTCAAATAATTACACATCCTCTACCCACAATGACTCAGTCAGTGATTGTGTTTTGGTTCCGCTAAACATGTTTTTTCGCTTTGGCTCACGACGTGAGCCAAAGAGAAAACATGTTCAGCAGATATAAACTGGATAACATTATATCAGAGAAGGATGATGTGGGAAGTTATTTATTTCAAATATTTTAATCAACCAAAGAGACAAGATACCAAGTGAGATTTATATAAGTTTAAATCCCTTTTTATGGTGTGAAACGCATAAGCCATAACGCCGTAGCGACATAAACTTTTAAATATTGGAAATAGTGTATATAAAATATAACATGCAATATAATAATATTTATCCCACTAAACACAAAACATTCGTATAACATTTATACCACGTCGGACCAAAATCTTCGACGTTGGACCCTCATTGTATAAATGGTACACAAATGTTTTTTGTTTACTGGGATGTCACTCCTTATAGTGACTCACTGATTAGCGGATGTCGAGTGAAAAATAGGTAAATTGTATCACGTATTCCCACATACACATATACGATGTGTAGGTAGATACGTTTATTTGTGAAGAATATAACGAACTTGTCATTGTCACTCAAAGAGTTGTAAGTGACACTTAAATGAGTGGCACTTACAACAGCTTGACGTCCAGAAGAATATATGTATACATAAACAGAGGCTACATACTGTTTGAATGTGAGAGTCTGAATCTGAACTTGGTAATAAGCAAATAATTTATTTTATTTAACTAGCATATTAATGCATGTATGAATACATGTAAACTTATAATATACATACAATGCATTAACTCGTACAGGGCGGGGATCGACTTTAGACGTCAGAATCTGACGCCTAAAGTCGATCGTAAGAATTAAACTGTAATAATTAAAATATTTATAATGACCGTAGACCCATAACATAGATATACAAGTGAAGCGGAACGAGCGGACTAAGACAATTCTGATGATTTCAAATGGAGAAAACCTTGGGTTTATACAAAAATAATTAAGCGTTGTAAGGTTTAAGCGTTATCATGGTTATGTCACCAGAAAAGGAGACTATTCAATCAGAATAAAATCAATGAGATGTAAGGTCTTATATCGTGGATGCTGATGGTACTGATGCGCCTTAACCCTTTAACCACCGGTGTCGCATATATTCGAGTTTTCATTTTTAGTAGCACATTAAGTAACACCTTTTAAACATGTTAAAGATAAAATGTGAAATCAATCAGCAATATTTGAAAACAGTTGACCTCCATATTTGTCAAATCTGAAAATTTTTCATTCACTTGAAGTTGTGGATCGCGTCAGCGAGACACAATTTCAAGTGGGTGAAAATTTAGATTGAATAATTTTGGCGGTTAAAGGGTTAAGCTTATTTATCTTTGCTCCGCTTTTTGCCGTAGTTACTGTATGTTGATTGTGGAAGGTACACCCAATCCTGATAATAATCATTTATATATAATTTTGCTGATAGCAATAACGTACGATACGAAATTACCACACTGCACTGCAATGACAAAGGTATCTTTGCATCTTATTTAAGTAAAAACTTACTGTTGTTTGCCTTTGCAAGAAAGCATATTTGAACATTTTACTCATTGGATACATCCACATACATGTACTTAAGTCTGTGACACTCTGTAAGTTAGTCCTAATTAAACTTAATATTCACAGGCTTATGTATTTTTCAGTTTAAAATTAATCGACACGATAGCATACAAAACACAGTGCAAAAGACGTTCATGTTCAAAAAACGTAGATGATGTATACCTATACGTACATTAGAGAATCGTCCTGCAAAAACAGATGGGCAGAGCAATTGCAACGAGACACTCCTCAAATATCCCGTCCCATATTGACATGGTGATCGGTCCCTCCTGGTGGAGCACGTGGTGAGTGAGGACTAGGATCCCTGGTCCTCTACCCTGCTGATCCTGATGATCCACACTCAGGGAGACGGATATCCTGTGAGAGTCTTCGCAGAGATTTCCAACACTTGTGACTTCCCTCACACCTGACTTTCCTGTACTTCCACACCCCTCTCTTTTCTCCCTTCTCTATATCTGCTTCTCCACAGTTCACTGCATAAACCCGGCGAACGTATTGCTACTGTGTTGGTTTAACGTTGGGCCAGCGTCGCAGACGCTGGCCCAACGTTAAACCAAGACAGGGCATGTTGTGTTGACTACATATACCCAGTCTATAGAGCGTTGACCCTTGGTGGCCCATGGAGTACAAGCACTTACCTCAGCTCCCCAGCCAATAATCTGTTTACCTTCAACTTTTATGCCACACCGACGGCATGCATAATGCATGACAAATTTCGCTGACACCGCTGCCTATATCATTCCAGAGATCTCCGACAAAATCGAAATAAATTAATTCTAAAACAAAGTGATCGATATAAGGTGGTGCTAGATAAACGTGGCACATATTATGTGCCCGTAATGACCGGGTAACAAGCGTGACGGTTTTGCCTTGCCACTCCCTCAAAGCCAGGTGAGTGACGGAAATTCACGTCTCAAATTGGCATTCTTGTCGGGCCATTATTGAAGACGCTGGCCCTACAATGATTCGATGCTGGGCTAAATCCGTCCGTCTGTCACTGACACATTCAAGGGCGCATGAGGTCACACTAACAACCACCTGTTGCATCACAGCGTATACGTGGAGTGGAAATTGATATCTCATTTGATAGTTAGACGTTTTCCTGCGTCCAAATTATATTTTCGTGTCGGGTTTTTATTTTCATTATTTTTATTCTTGCTCATTTATAATAATTTATCGAGTTCTGAGCCGACTCGACCTGGAATGTGAGCACAACGATCCTTGGGAAGTGGGGTAGCGAGCGATGTTTTTTCTAAGCCATCGGACCAATATCAAACATGTGCGGACGCTTCAAATGTAAAACAATCCCACTGACATCATTTCGAAAGCGATGCGTCTGAGCATGAAAAGGAGTGTGATTTAGGCCCTCCGTATGCTCAGTAAATATATAGAGCATGATGGTACAGTAAAATTCCTCATTATCACTCGCTTGGTGATATCTCAGAAACGGTGCGTCCGAGGCTGAAAAGAAGTGCAATTTGGGAACCCTGGATACTATTAATTAGTACACAGTCTCAGGGTTCTTGCTTGATATAGTATCACTAAAATCCCCTATTATAGTCGAAATTCATTCACTATAGCCTAGGATATAGTCTTTCTGATTATACATCGCTTTTTACATTATCAGTTTTTTGAAATCGTGTTCTTCCAATTGGATACTAAATGTTCGAAACAGATCTTCCGGATTTGAGTATTTTGAGTATCTATATTTTGGAAGACCCTAAATTGTTACCAGAATTTAGTTCGTTATAGTTAATGAGGTGCAATTCCTAAAATGGCATGTAAATGTAAGTAAGTAAGTAAGTAAGTAAGTATAATGACTTTTATAGCGCCAGTATTCAGTGGGGAGGTCCATAGTCGGAATAGGAATTCGGTGGATGTGCAGATTAAGGTGGTAGGTCTAATCTAAAAAGGTGTGATTTTATTTTTTTCCGAAAAATAGTGACTGATTTTGCCTCACGTATTTGAAGAGGCGATTTATTCTACAAGCGCGGTGCGGCAACCACGAACGATGAATGACCGTAATTTCTTTTTGACCTCGGTCCAGGATGTAATAATAACTTCGTACTTTCGGATCTCAATGTTTGCTGGTGTTTCTCGAAATGTAATAAATCACTGAGATATGAGGGAGTACCCATGAATAGTGCTTTATATGTCAGAAGGTTCAGTTTATATTTGATACGTGATTTAATAGGTAACCAAAGCAGTGATTTGAGCAGGGGCCTAGACTCTGAAAACCTTCTTGACCTAGTCACTACTCGGGCAAGGCAATTCTGTACACGCTGCAAGCTTGTTTGATATTTTTCAGAACAACCGAACAGCAACGAATTACAGTAGTCAAGGCGACTGCTCACTAGAGCATTAGCTAGATAAATTGCAGTAGATTTATTCAAATGAATTCGAATGCGTCTAAGATCTCGAATATGGTAGAAAGCTGATCTACAAATATTCGAGACATGTTTCTTGAATAAAAAAGCTGGATCAAAAGCCACACCCAGGTTTCGTATGGAGTCTATTTCGGCAAAGTTTTGGTTCAGAAGTTCAACTAGAAAAATATGAGTAACTTTTTCCCATTGAGTTGAATTTCCAATGATCATGAACTCTGTCTTACTAGGATTAAGTTTCAGCATGTTTTGATTCATCCAAACCTGGATTGCCAGCATACAATTTTGTACAACAATTAAAGAGTCTTATATCTTCTGCAACGAAAGATGTGTATATTTGTGTATCATCAGCATAAAGGTGATGCTTAAGACCAAAAGCTGTTAATATTGAACTGAGAGGAGTAGTATACATAGTAAAAAGAAGTGGACCCAACACAGAGCCTTGCGGACACCGCACAATAACAATTGCGGAGTAGACAGTACACCATTAACTTTAACAAGCTGAGAACGACCGGTCAGGTAGGATCGAACCCACTGCAACACCACACCATCAATGCCAAACCACTCAGTCAATCTACTAAGCAAGAGGTCATGATCGATGGTGTCAAAAGCCGCAGACTAATCCAAGAGCGAAAGAGTAGTAAGTTCACCACGGTCTTCAGCTGACAAAATATAATTTTGAATATACAAAATGGCCGTTTCGGTGAAATTTCCACATTTATGCTGATTGAAGGTTATTCAAAATACGTGAATTTCGCATGTGAGATTTTATTTGGCTAGCAGCGATTTTCTCGATCAATTTGGAAACAAAATTTAATCCAGATACAGGTCTAAAATTGCTTAATTCAATTCGATCTAATGAAGGTTTTTTTTAATAGCGGTGTAACATGAGCAATTTTGAAGGTATCTGAGAACTTCCCTTCTTCCAATGAGAGATTTATGATCATTGTGATTGACCCGGCCAGAATATCAGCGCTGTACTTGGCGATTTGAGTTGGACATGGATCTAGGTCACATGATTTGCTGGGTGATGACCGAATAAGCTCTGACACGTTACATTTCTGAGATTTGTGAGAAAGTGAGTAAAGGATTTGGGGCAGCTGGAGGAGTAGATTCAGGATGAATGTTTTAATCTGTTTTTGCTGACAGCAGAGTGTCCCTGATTTTAGCGATCTTACTTATAAAAAAATCATTGAAAGAGCTAGCAAGTTTTGTATTGCATGAACTATCCGGAAGTATATTGTTTGTTTTTTATGCAAAATGTATTTCATTTTGTCCCATAATTTTGTAAGGTTTGTGATGTTCTCTGAAACCAAATTTGTATAATAGTTTTTTTTTGTCTTCGACATTAGTCTGTTACACAGGTGAGCTTGTGCATTGAGTCGTGATCGATTAGAATCTGTTCGATCCCTTCTCCATATTCTTTCCAACTGCCTTTTTTTCCTTTTAGATAACAAGATCTCATTGGTTATCCACTCATTTACTGGTCTAGCATTTCATGTTACCTTACAACTTTTTTGAGGTGCATGTTTATCAAGCTATGTCGACATAGTATCATAGTATCGGGTATATAAAGAGGTAACTGAATTTGAGTCAGGGTTCTGAATTAGGTCGGAATTGGTTAGATCATTTTTGAAATTAAACAAATATGTAATTTTCACTCACTTAAAGTTGTGGATCGCGGTAGCGAGACACAACTTCAAGTGAGTAATAAAAATATTATTTAACTTAGCGTTTTAAGGGTTATGTATTATATATGTATGAAGCCACGTGCGGCGACCACGAACCACGTGTTCATGGTGTAGAGTTAACCCTTTAACCGCCGGTGCCGCATATATTCGGGTTTTCATTTTTTATTAGCACTTTAAGTACCTCCTTTTAAACATGTTAAAGATAAAATGTGACTTCAATCAGCAATATTTGTAAACAGATCACCTCCATTTTGTCAAATCTGAATAATTTTCACTCACTTGAAGTTGTGGATCGCGTCAGCGAGACACAACTTCAAGTGGGTGAAAATTCAGATTGAATAATTTTGCGGGTAAAGGGTAAAAGTGGTTGTAATTCATTTACTAATATTTGAACTAAGTTGTGGCGGATCATCAAGTGGCTTCATATACAACTAGCCTGGTTATAATTCCAACCATGCAACAATGCCATACAATATACTGCTTACCTATTTCCAGATTTCACATAAATAATCGTCAGTTTTAGGACATTTTCCAATACAAAGGTAAACTTGCAGTTTGGCTTAACACTGTGACATTAAAGTCATAGCATGCAAAGTGTCTGTGTAAGAGTTAAAAACAACAGTCAATAATTGCGCAAGTCAAGTTATTGATTGACATTTTATCAAACGAGCAGATGTATATCGTAAGAAACGCAGTAATTGAAACAGGCATATTTGATATATTGATGAGTATTTTTGAAGCTGACAATCGCGTCAGCAATTCCAGCATCAACTGATTGAAGGAATAGTTTGATTGGTGTATATGCAGCACTCAGATGGTGAATAATAATGGTGAGGTTTAGATGTCCCAGTTTACCTTATACACTGCCAAAGGAGGGGATTTATTTATAATATGCAACTTTTCTTTCCTACCTGATGCGGACACGATAAAGACCCCGTGGCGCACCTGACAGTTTGGGAGTAGGCCGACGAATGTGCACCATATTATCATTATCTGATTGGATAATCTGTATAATATGGACCAATCAGCTAAACACATCACCTGTTTCTGGTCTTGCCTGCTTGGAAGTGGCGGACTGACACGACGTCTCATAGCATTACAGGCATGATAATGGCATCAAAAGGCAGTAACTGATTTACTTTTAAATTAAGCAATTACTTTGTTTTTTTTTGTATTTACACAATCATGAAGTAATTGAATAATTGCACTTGAATTATATGAATTATTCCCTACCAAGCCACGGCAATATGTTATGCCTAATTTTATAAATTACACATTTTAATAATTACAAATAATTCTTCAAGTGTCGAGCATATGAAGTTACTGGTCGTTACTCTCCTTGATAACATTTATAATGGCCTCCTTACACTTGACATAGTTATATGTCCTAGTGAATCGTACTTGATGTATAGTCAAAGGTTTCAGTAACCCTTTAACCGCCGGTGCCGCATATGTTCGGGTTTTCATTTTTATTAGCACAAAAAGTGCCACATTTTAAATATGTTACAGATAAAAAGTGACATCAACCAGCAAGATTTGAAAAGAGTTGACCGCCATTTTGTCAAATTTCAATAATTTTCACTCAATTGAAGTTGTGGATCGCGTCAGCGAGACACAACTTCAAGTGGGTGAAAATTCAAATTAAATAATTTGGCGGTTAAAGGGTTAACGTCAGCTTTGAAATATTGGTTATTTATTGTATTTATTTAAACAATGATCAATATATATATATTTTACTTATCCCATTCATATTATTAATAGCATGAGGGTGCACCGAAGGAAGATATTATTGGCCGCAGCGAGATTTGAACCCAGTGCACCGGGCTCTGTATAAACGCTACTATAAATGAGCTATCCTGACACCATTATAACAGCGTGTCGGGAGCCATTCAGAATTTGTGCTCCCAGAAAACATGCATGTAAGACGTTGCTCCAATGCTGGGTGCTGAACTAGAGTAGCAGACAGTGCATCAACAATAAATAAACATCGGTTTTTTTCAGCATGCGTCCCAAAGTAAATGAATAAATGATTTCGTCTCCATGACAACCGACGCATTACCCTGATGACATCGCAAGGCTCTGACACAGTGACCTCCATTTTTAAATGTAATAGTTCTAATACGATCAAAAGTTTACGCCTGCTGAAAATGGTCTAGTTTTAGGCACTTGAAATTTTCGTCTCAATTTCATGGCATCCGAGTTTTTTGGTAGGCAGCGCAAGTGGCGTTTTTACACAGCTGGCTGTGGAAAGAAAATGGCGGTCAGTGTGACTGGGCCTCGCGCAGTAAATGAGTTAGGCGGCCCAGTCATACCGGGTACCGACGCATCTGACATATATGTTCTTAAATAATATTGTTTGAAAGTCTAAACATGGTTCGCTTATCAAATTAAATCCACTCAATTCTCAAAATATGAAAAAAAATCTGCTGGTTTTAGTGATAATAGTACTATTATAACAAAACTCAAGCATTCCAAATAAATGTAGTACACTTACCATGGCTTCCACACAGATATCATTGCAGATTATTTCCACTTTTTGCATGTTGTTATTTCTTACTTGGCCGGCCACACTTCTTTGCCGTGGATGTCACACCTCATTGTAACACGCACAGTCACTGATCATTGAGATCAGTACACCTTCTGTGTGTGTATGCATGTAGGGGAATGTGCCAGCTCCAGAATATTGTTGGCATAAGCAGGTATTTAAATCCTAATGCATGGAAGCATTCCCATGCGTGGATGTGGTCAAATATGGACTCGGTGTCGGTTCAGCGTCGCAGACGTTGGCCCACCAACGACCCGTCAGTTGGCCAATGTCAATGTTCTTCGCTCAGACCTTCTGCTACTATACCTTGTGTAAACATCACTGCTTGTAGTGAGTAAGATCGAGAAAGGACCAAGATTAAACGAGATGTTGGCTCGATGTTGGTTTGATGCTGGGCCACCGTCTACGACGGTGGCCCAGCGTCAAATCAACATCGGGGCAATGTCTTCTGCTTGCTGGGGCGACAGCTGTGACGGAGATCGAAGCTTATTTTATTGAATGATTGCGGCCACTATCCCCCACATAGATATATCGTCTCCTTTGATTTAAAAAGGGTGTATCTCCTACTTCATGTAGTGGAAGATACACCAATTCAATGTTAAAGTGGCGATATTATGTATAGAAGTACAGTAATGCAGATTTCACGTATTGGCGTTCACAAAGTGGAAGTAATATTGCCAATAAATTCCATTGAACGTGTTCTTGTTGTCATGAATATACAATGATATGTGTCCACATGTAGTCCTTTCACGTCCTTCATTTCCTGCATTGCAATAATGATAAATGGTGGTTGACTATGTGGATCCCAAGAAGTTACAGATATATTAATACTTTGAAAATAATTCTGTGTCTTATTGCTTGTTTAAGGCACTTGATATCTCGCTTTTTCCAGCTCCGTGTTATATAATTATGCACTATTGATTGACGTGAAATGGGAAAAGTTAATTTAGCCTGCGTTGTCATACAAAATATACTTGGCCAAACATACAAGGCAATCATATATAAAAAAATATAATTGATATTTAAGATACTCATCAAAACGCGAGTAGTAGCCTATATTTCAGTACATATGTACTTTCTCTACCGTGTACTTTTATAAAATATAAATGTATGTATTCTAATGAAGCCGCTGCACGGATCTCTGTCGTGTACACGTGGTATGCCTATATCAGGTATATCTGATGAAATAATCGATAAATCAACTTTTGATCATACGCAACTCATACACAACATGAACATGCTTGGCGATATATTATTCTTTACGATATGAACATCATTTCAATCCCTGGCGCAGTGTCACCGACTCAGCACACAATATGACATTGACATATTATGATTGAAGTTTTTAGTGATTGATTGATTGACATATAACCACTGAAAGATGACATTTTTATCACAATGTCATGTAAGTTTAAATCTTTAAAAGGTTATAGTTACATGGGGTGCTAGTATTGTTTTATATTTTTGCAATATGACATAATTATAAAATGGCTCATAATCGGCATATATCCAAACCTATAGTACCAATGTCCCTGGCATTTTAAAACCGGCCAGATGGCTTTATATAATAATGTTTTGCCAGGTTGCCTTGTGTCTATTTAATTACACAGTCGTTTCGAGTCACACCAAGGAAAATAGATCATTTATTTTTCTCAGCTACACCCATAAATAATTACACAGAGTAGCTTGTGCTGGACTTATCGTCGTCCAGTATTGCAAATGTGGCATCATGTTCGACGTTAGCTCTCCTACCACCCAACCTTGTTCTCTAATGTTCATTCATCATGACATTTTATGAACATTGAGGTGACAATTCAAGCAGCAATTTGCTGCTGCAATTGTCAACCCAATGTGAATAAAATGTCATGATTTTAACAAATACCCCAGTATAATATTATAAAGCTCAGAACATCAGTACTGTGATGGATAATACCATTATTTATTCAATGCATTTTATTTGAAATATGCCATGTGTTCCATAAAAACGACGACGGAGCTTAAAATGTTAACATAGGAGGATACACCAAACACTCGTGCTACTCTGAACAAACACTAATACTTATTGACTTTGTTCCCTTACGCATGGAACCAGTAGTAGCGTCTGAAATCTTTTAAGCAGCTTGATTCTGTTATGTCTACATCACGACCTTCATGGTCGTATCGGCCACTTGTAGTGACTGATATGACATTTTGTTCTGATGTTCACAGCATAAATCACCAAATGACCGACGGTGCTGTTTCAAAATGTTATATTTTCCATGTCCACGAATTCATGTGCATCTACAAAATTGATATTTGAGTGAGTGAGTGAGTGAGTGAGTGAGTGAGCGAGCGAGCGAGCGAACGAACGAACGAACGAACGAACGAACGAACGAACGAACGAACGAGCGAACGAACGAACGAACAAACGAACGAACGAACGAACGAACGAACGAACGAATCAATGAATGAATGAATGAATGAATGAATGAATGAATGAATGAATGAATGAATGAATGAATGAATGAATGAATGAATGAATGAATGAATAAATGAATGAACGAATGAATGAATGAATGAATGAATGAATGAATGAATGAATGAATGAATGAATGAATGAATGAATGAATGAATGAATGAATGAATGAATGAATGAATGAATGAATGAATTATGTTGTGTCTCGCTGATGCGATCCACAACTTCAAGAGAGTGAAAATTATTCAGGTTGGTCAAATGAAGGTCAGTGATTTTGAAATGTTGCTGATTGATGTCGCGTTTTATCTTTAGCATGTTCAAAAGCTGCTATATGATGTGCTAATAAAAACTAAGAAATACCGAGGTACAGAGTTAACCAACAAATCATGCTTCACAAATTTGGTACCGTTACCTGGTGCCTTTCCATCTCTTGACAGAGTCGTTAACTGTCGTGGGAAGCCAAACACAAGTAGTTACTTGTGGATATCTTTGAACAGCCGTAGGATGAGGGACATTTTACTTACATTTTTACATAAATCAACAACTAAATTGTTTATCTTGTCATAAAAAGCCAGCATAATAGACGCATTTAGTCAACATGTAGACGTCTATGTTGTTACAGTAGGGGACCGTATCCATAAACCGAAGGTTTGCACAAACCCACAAGTAAAGAGGTTGTAAATTTGAAAAGCAAAATACGCCCTATGCAGCACGGGCTGTACATTTTGCATGCGCGCAAATGACCAAATGCGGAGAAATGAGTAAACGATGATGTTGTGATCTGTGATGATGTTGTGATTTCTTTATTTTGCCATACACTAATTTGTATTTCTCAATCGCTCGAATGACATCTTAATTGATAAAAAACCGTTAAATCTAGATTAGCTTCATTGTGTTGACTTTTATATAGATGAAATATCGTTATCTGTGGATTGAAGTGTCCATCTGACAAAGACAGACCATAGAACCCCTTAATGCTGCGATAACGATATTTTTTGTAGTTTAAAAAGTAAAGCCAAGAAGTAAAAACAAATCCGTAAGCGATGCACAAACATGTATATAGAAATGTTATCACATGTAGAAAAATATATGAACCAATTGAAGTATTTTTTAAATAAAACATTCAAGACATAACCATGATCACAGGTAATAAATAAATAAATATTTGTCCAGCCTTCCAGAAAAAAATAATCGTTGTCTGTGCTTGAGATTATTAATTGTAATTACTATTGAGATTAACAATTAAATACATGGTTTTTATCACACACAGCTCATGTCAATATATATGATCCAATTAAATAATATCAAACATACAAATTATGGAAAAATGTGCCGTCTTTCAGACTCTCATAATTATTATTGTTTTATATACATGTATGATACTTTTTGTCATGACTTTATTTTCACTATATCCCAGTTTAATGTAATTATATGTTGTAGTTAGTACCCCCAGCGTGTGCTCTCATTTGAAAGATAAGAGATCATCGGACAAAATAAGTAAATACTCAGTATCTTAAAAAAAATATTAATAATATGTGCACAGCTGACATTGAACATTCCCAAATAAAACAAACATATGCGTGAATAATGTTTAGTTTTTCAATTTGTCTTTATTAAACACGGATAGGTTGGTTTATTATATCCAAAAAAACATTACACTATTAAACCATTACAATAGCTTATTCATGATTTAAATCACTTAAAAATATTTTTTTCCGTTCTATATACTTTTGTATTTTTAGGGCATAACCACTGATAAACAAAAGAGTAAGCAATGATTCTGATACACAAATGAATGAAAGCAATAGATTGAATTGGTATTCCTTCGAGATTAAAATTAGATAAATTGTCTTATGTAAACCAATCAAACTATTTTATCAGGATGCATGCAACGCCAATTTGAGAGTTCTTGATTGAAAGAAAATGTATTTCTGAATTTGTATATAGCTAGAAATGGTTCTTTTTTTGGATTTTTTTTTAAATCAGTATGTATACATGGAGATAGGAGAGATGATATATATAAGCAAACGCTCTTTGCATAATGACATCTATTATTCTTTTGCTAATATATTCAATTTATAATTTGTATCTGGGCAGTTGGGATTGCTTGTTGCTTTATTTTATGGAAGTGTCCATTGACACAGTACCGTGTAAATAATTGTCATTTTATGTTACCAACAATGGTCATCAAAACCCAATAGTGATTTTTTATAATAGGATTAACAGAAAAGGGGACGGATGTCTGGGGAGAACCACTCATGCGTGAAATCAATACAGACAGGTGTGGTGAACGTCTTCAGATAAAAGGACGTCCGTCAGTAAGTGAACGGCGGCTTATATCAGGCTGAGGCCTATATACTACCCAGCAAAGAAGAGACATTGGCCCAATACTGATGTAGTGCTGGTCCACCGTCTACAACGCTGGTCCAACATTAATTCGGTATTGGGTGAGTGCTGAGTGTTCAACAGGACAACTCTAGTTGACAGTTAATTGTAGTATACACTGTTAAACGATTAATACCATACACCCTACCATAATATTCAAGAGGCTACTATAACCTGACTATGCCACGTCCACGTCTATACTACTGTGGATCTGTATTTTCGTACAAGTTACGATATATCGTAGGCTTCTGATTGGTCAAGATGGCCATCTCGATCAATCAGAAGCCTACCATATATCGTAACTTGTACGAGAATACGGACGCTGACTAGTATTTACGCAGACTTGTCGACATATGTCACTGATCTGTTACTAGATGACTGATCTGACACATTTATTTGATGGTTTGCATTGATTGAGTGATTATCAGAACAAAGAATTGTCCCTGAACATACGTACAGGAAGATCACCAGATAATAATTCAAGGTGAGATATTGGTGTTGTAAGACAAACTAATCATTAACACTTATTAACCCTTTAACCGCCAAATTATTCAATTTGAATTTTCACCCACTTGAAGTTGTGTCTCGCTGACGCGATCCACAACTTCAAGTGAGTGAAAATTGTTCAGATTTGACAAAATGGACGTGGACTATTTTCAAGTCTTGCTGATTAATGTCACATTTTATCTTCAATATGTTTGAAAGATGATATGATACATGCCAATAAAAAAAGTAAAAAACGAATATAATCGGCACCGGCGGTTAAAGTTTTTTATCGACAAATATTATCAATTAATGTTTGTGCACTTGAAGCTGGTGCCAGGTAGCGGCACAGCCCTAGAGGTCCAAGGGTGTGACATGTGGAGGTCTGTATTTATGAGATATAGCAGGTCGGCAATGTATCCCATGTATACAGTATATCCTATTTAGCTCTACACATCGAGTATTTTTCAAACACATCTTTCAAACAGATGAAGAAGACAGCGGCAGTTCGTGTTGCTATCTTGTGACGTTATTTTGGTCTTTGTTGCTAATTAACCAAACATTTTATCTCCAAAATTAATTGTTTGGTATGCTTATGAGAAACTTCAACAATGACCATATCCCAGGCGTGTTTGGTGATCAAAGGGTTAATAATGGGTCATTGAACTAGTGTGGCGACGGCGGTCCAACATTAACCCTTCGACCGCCGGTTCCGAATATAATCGGTGTTTCGGTTTTTTATTACCACATTATGTACCACATTTTAAATATATTGAAGATGAAATGTGACATTAAATCAGCGAGATTTTAACAAAATTAACCTCTATTTTGTCAAATCTCAATAATTTTCACTCGCCCGAAGTTGTGGATCGCGTCAGCGAGACACAACTTCAAGTGAGTGAAAATTCCGATTAAATAATTTTGCGGTTAAAAGGTTAATCCAACACTGGGCCTTTTTTAAGAAAGAAATTCAAATCTTGTTTTCTGTAGAGTGACTTGCTCTTCCACAATCAGACAGAATGGTCCCATCTCGAAAGTTTTGCTTAGGAGTTCTCTTCTTTGTGACTCTCTCAAATATGGCTGAATTACATGAAGACGTGAAAACTGAAGTGGATCCAAGAGGTTACATCACGTATTGTCCATGTATGGGTGAGTACAGAATCATCTGGATTCATCCGAGTATACATTTAAACTGCCGTGCTTTTATTGTTTCAAAGTCTTGCCCATATATATAATACAGGCTTGTATACAATCTACTTTTTATTTTTTGTTATTTGTACGAATTTGTTAAAATGTTCTTACGTAAAAAAAAATTGTATAATCAATAAATATATATATTTTTATTTATATCATTATGCGCAATTATATCAGTAAAATAACACTTTTTAATAACAAGCGACATTTTCGGAATCTGCGCTTCATTATTCTGTCGCCAATTCTTATTTCTGCGCTATCAAACTGTTACCAATTCTGATCTCGCGTAATAACAATGGTGACAAATATCTTATCAGGATTTGTTTCTGTCCATTTGGCATCCCTGATAATATATATTTATCCTGTTTATTACTGATTAATTTAAAAGTTTCTTACCTACTTTTCAACAGGAAGATTTGGTAACCAGATGGAGCATTTCCTGGGGGTGTTCTCTTTAGCTCACGATTTGAATCGAACATTAATTCTTCCACCTTGGATTGTTGAGACTAGAGCATCAAAAAGTGTGGTAAGTTAATTGATTAGTGATGATTATTATGAACCCTGTAAGCGCCAATAACGAATAGAAGCGTTTTTACTAGTTTCTTATTACCACTTTAGACACTTCCTTTCAAGTGAATGTGAATTTTGAATGTTTTGCCCAATTTGAAAACATTTAACTGAACTCATTTGAATCTGAAAGTGTAGCAAATGTTTGACCAAAATTTAATATATATATTTATCAACGTTCAATGTAGAGCAATTTTATCAAGGTTCCTATATCAAGGAGAAACAATCAGGTATTGAACAAAAATTGATCTAAATTATGTCCACATAATTATGAAATTATAGCCATTTGTAACATCATGCTTGAACTTTTTAAAGCTGAATATTTACTCGCACAAAGTGTTTTTTTATCATAATTGTCCATTATTTTCGTTTTTCGCATATATAAGTGGAAAACTACAGTCTGATCATATCAAATCGAAAGGTAAATACAGACGTGGATGTAAAATCTAAGGCTCGAAATATTTTTATGGCACTACACTACTAGCTTCTAGTAAATATTACAGGTCAACGTAATCTATTTTATTTTCTTACAATATGTTTTTTTAATAAAGCTGAATAATTTTACAGTAAACTTGTGTTTATCTATACAAATAGATGGAAGACTTGAGTCATTACCTGAGAGCTCGAAATTTAATTCATCCTCTTTGATATGCAAAGGTTTATCTGTCACTTTCAAAGTGGCAGATACATCCCTTCGTGTCAAAGGGGCGACATATTATCACTGGTATTCGGTCGGGTCTAATACGCGTTGAGTTTACAGTCATTTATGTCAGTTATTATTTACTCAAATGTCACAAATAGACATTGATTCTTGAATCATTTAAAGAAATTAAACATGGCATCATAAATGGTCTATTATTATCTATGACATTTGTTTGTGTGTTGGGGTTAAAAATTGGCAGAACAAGAGTTAAACAGGGTGATAACGAAATATTATAGCGCAGTCTTGTTGCTGCTTCGTTTCTTAAAACTGCATTGACCTTCATCTACCATACAGTAGTCTTAGTGTAGCCCAGTTTACTTAAAATGGTCTTAATCCTGCTAATAATGATTACATATTATGCAAAACAATTTATTTGAGGAGTATGACTGCATAAACGTGACAGCTGCTGCCCAGCTTTTAGTTCACAATGTTGTTTATAATATCATGTTCATATACTTGACTGTTCTCTGGGAAGTGTGGCCATGCAGTTTGCTAGTGTATAATGGAGTAACTATTGTGTTTCTATCATGTTTTACACTTACTTGCAGTACATTCCGTTTGGTGAGTATCTAGGTGTGGCCATGTAGGTAGTTTGTTTATAATGGAGTAATCAACGTGAGTTTAAAAAGTTTCTATAATATTTTATATATGATCACAGATCGCCCCCTTTGAGGAGTACCTTGGTGTGGTGAGTCTGTTGGCCTACCACAGAGTCCTCACCATGGATCAGTTCATGAAGGAGATTGCTCCAGATATTTGGCCGCCTAAGAAGAGGATAGGTATTAACCCTTGAAGTGCTGAAATACTTTTGTATAAAACATGAGAAGGGTTTTTCAATTTGAAATCATCATAAAAGTCTTAATTAGCTCTTTCTGCTTCATTTGAATGCCTATGCTATGGGTCTACGATCGTTATAAATATTTTTACTCTTACAGTGTGGGGAGCGACTTTAGTCGTCAGAATCTGACGTCTACAGACGTCAGATTTTGACGACGAAAGTCGTTCCCCGCGCTGTAAGGGTTAATTATTCTGTCACTCAAACATCTTGATCACTTCTTTAGCATTTCGTCTCCATTTCCACCACTTTGAGATTTTAACCCTAAAGGCGTAGAAATATTTTTATATTATCCAAGAGACCAAATGTTTTTTTTAAATCACCATACACTTTACCTTTCCGATTCCTTTGAATACCTATGTTATGGGTCTACGGCCGTTATAATGAAATAGAATAGAAATTATAAAAGAAATAGAACGTAGTAGATGTAAATAATATATTTTTTTAAAATTTATTTGATTTAAAATACTGTTATGAAATGAAATGAAATGAATCGGGCTTTAGGCCACCTTTGTGCACATATAGGCTAAACTGGGCCAGGAGAACCTCCTGAGGATGGTGAGATGATTGAGATGACACTGTCCTCCAGACACAGGATTCGAAATTCGAGCCCTGGCGGTCTGAGGCCGAGCACGCTACCTCTCGGTCACGGAGGCTCCCCACAATACTAACTTTCACACGTGGATGGGGAAGAAACAATTTTGTTTCTTTTAAACCGCCGAGACCGGGAACCGAACCCCGGACTCTGGCGTGAAAGGCAGCGGTGCTAACCACTACCCTAGGGCCCCCGCCCAAAATACTGTTATGTGCTGCTCATTTCCAGCATTTTGTCACTCTCCTCACGGCGGGAAAATAGAAAATGGATGCAAGGCAAAGGAAGGCAATACATTCGGCACGTTCTGGGAGGCACTCGGAATAGAATTCACTCGCTCAGAGATCTATAATCATATGGGATACAGCAAAATACCTGCACCAGATAAACTAGATAAATGGAATGAGCAGTAAGCTACGTACATGTTTACTTGAACACTTTGTCTTCTAAAGATGCGTGAGCACAAAAATAAAATAAGATACAAAAAAAGCTATATGATTCACAGTAGATATTTTTTTTTAAATAATAGAAACATATAGACATGTCATAATATGTATCATTAATAGTCATTCTGCGCAACTCAGTAACTGGGGCTCAGCTGTCTTGGTCGCACAAGAACTATCGTGCAAATCATAGCTATTGTACAGTAAAAAGTTAAGCATGTGAAATGTTCCGTACAATTTTCATTTATTTGAAGCTGAATTAATTATGTTAATGGCTGTGACGCAATGTTCTACTTCGTGGTAAAATTTATGGTGGCAAGTAAAGAATATGTAAACTGTAATATCATAGGCGGGTTCAGGAAATGTTTTAACAGGGTGACACTCTTAGGTACATGTACCTGAGAAAGTAACAAATATAATCAAACACGCAATTTTAAAGTTATCAAAACATTATTGATGGTCAATATTTGTGACATCACCATAAAGATTAAATGAGTGAAATTGTCTTTCCGACAGTTTTTCACATAATGAGCGGATTGAAATTTTGCAGTGGCAAAAACCGACAATTGTACACGTATAGTAAAATTATACATGCCGATAACATGTCATACAGACAACGTATAGTCAATTGTGTGTTCTTTATCGGACTTAATCCACTCAGTGCGAGATAGACCGTAATATTGCGACGGCATGCATGATTTCTAAATGGTTCTTTATAGTGAACAGTTCTAGTAACTGCACACTCCAGGCCTTTGGAGAGTGCGGGGCAATGTATCTATTTATATGTGTTTGATTATAGACTCTATTTTTTTCTTCTTTAGGTATCCTGCAGAAGATTTTCCTGTTTTAGCTTTTACCAATGCTCCGGCTGCTTTTCCTGTTGAAGAGCGGAACTGGAGACTTCACCAGTACGTCACGTGGTCACCACAGATAGAGCAGCTGACCACTGAGTATGTGCGCACGCATATGGCTGACGGGATATCTCTGGGGATACACCTACGTCTTGGTAGTGATTGGGTAAGTCTCTACCTCTGTGTGACCATAAGATCAGGCCTTACTTTGGTCAATAAGTATCTTGATAGACATACAGCTGTACATTGCTCTGCAAAGCCAAAAGATAGTAACCACTTACTAGTTACATCATTTTTTCCACGGCGGTACAAACGTTTTGAAAGGTTTGCTGATTAACCTACAGATACAGAAGCAGATTGCAGCACTCTGGTGGGTAACACTTGCAACAAATGAACAGGTGCTTCTAAGAATGACATTGTTTTTTCTTATTTTCCCGTATTTCTTACTTTGGAAATGCCTTTATATCTCGCTTAACTGGTAAATGCGCAACACAAAAATTTTAAAAAACATACGCAGTTTTAGTCTATGGACATGTTTACATCATAATATGGTCATACTAAGAAGCTAAAATAAAAATACTGATTTTTTGATGATTTTAGCCTGATTGTGTCTTTAATAAATATCTAAAAATGAAAAATGGGATAATCATGGCAAAACGTGTTTGAAAATCAGTGAATTTTAAATTGTACTTTCAATTTGTAGTATGCCTGACTATATGATCAATGTATTATTTTATAATATCATACCGATATTACCGATGCTACATGTGGATAGCTTCACTCTGATACTATGAAATAATTGCAAAAACTTGATGACATCGTAATGATGCTTTTTAAACGGATGCTGTAGCAAACGCGATACGTGGTCCCTGTGCTGGAGTAATGCTGGGCCGGCGTCACAGACGGCGGGACAGCATTATATCAACATTAGGCCAGATTATCATGTTTTCTGGGTCCTTGGGCAATCTACAGAATCCAAGTGCAGTGCAATTTCTATTTTCAGGCGAATGCTTGTAAGGTTGTAGATACGCCACCGATAAGGAACATATGGTCGTCCTCTAGCTGTCTGGGTTATAACTTAGAATATGGGGATCCGACCATGGAGTTATGTTACCCTTCAGATACCATCATACTGGAACAGGTAACTAACCAATGCTGGTTTACTGCTGGCCCAGCGTCTACGACGCAGCCAGCGTCTACGACGCTGGGCCAGCAGTAAACCAGCATTGGATCAACGTCTTGTGTTTGCTGGGAATTGACAATTATATCCCATCAAACACGAGACGTTCACCCAATGATTGGTTAATGTTGGACCAGCGTCGATGACGGTGGGCCAACGGTAACCCAACATAGGGTGAACGTTTTGTGTTTGATAATATTCCTCTTTCACCCCTTTAAAACGCATTCAAACCTCTTTTTTGCAATGCAAATACTGCTCCAAATGTATTAAGCCTCAAAGTGCTGATCATAATAATCATAATCATTATAATCATAGTCATAATTTGTATTTGTCCTTCGAATAAAATAATGTGAAGGGAAAATGAGCTAGATTTGCATTATGTTTTCATTTGAATCGTACATACTGATTATGTAAATTATTTTCTCCAAATAAACTTGTGAGTCACGTCATGAAAAACTTGCTAAAATGTGCGAAATTTGAAGATGAAGATTTCAATTGAACCACCAGCAAGTTAATTTATGTCGAGTTTTTTAAACATAGTGGAAGCCGAGTGAAGCTGGTAATTACATCATCAATGACAGCATCAAATGAATAAAAAATACCAAGACGATTTACACAAATCTCTAGGAAATGTATTTATATGAGTGGACAAAATAAAATCAATGTCCAAAACAAATTGTTTATTTTGAGTGTTTGACATAAAACTTATTCCGTTTTACAAAACAGCACACGTAATGGTAATAACTTATAGTGTATAAAACTTCGGTTTATACACTATGGCAACCTCCAGATTTTCGTATGCATGCAATTTATTGATATTCCTCAATTCCTCGATAATTTCAGGTGCGAGCATTCATCACAGAAAATAAAGTAGTATACCTGTTTGTTGCGTCTGACATCAAACGATTACATCCCGTGCTGGAGGAAGAGATGAGAAAAATACAGGTAGCCAAGAAAAGAAATTAGGCCTATGTTGATCTATACCTATTATATATTGCATGATAAACAAAATGAAAACAAAGTTTCTTATTTTAATATAATATATATCATAGATCATTTAATAGCATTAATTTGTGTTTTAGTAATTCAATCATTCAAAAATTGGCTAGCTTAATATATACTATGGACCATACATTTTACTTGTAAAATACCAGTCTGTAGCAGTTATTTCGTTGTGATATAAATTGTGTAGAACGGTCAGGACCAACATGGTATTTTTATATAACATTTATTGCAATTATTTTCGCAGGTACAGTTCTTGAATCTGGAAGAAAACAATCCCAGGTTGGATTTAGCCATCCTTGGCCGTACAGACTATTTTATAGGCAGCTGTCTCTCCACATTTTCTGCGATTGCAGTCAGGGAGCGTCGAACCCGAGACCGTCCTGTGGATTTCTGGGCCTTTCAAAAGCCTGACCATTACCAGCTTAACCATACCGAACTCTAGCTTTAATCAACTCTAACCATACTAACTGTAAAATGTGACAAATATATGAACTCTGATCTCAACCCGTGTCCTCCTAAATTCTCAGAATTTGCTGAGCATTATTTAACCCTTTAAGCCCTCACGGTGCATCAACCCAATAAACGCAAAACATTTGTATAACATTTGTACAATGTTGGACCAACGTCGAAGACGTTGGGCCGACATTGTACAAATGTTAAACAAGTGTTTTGTGTTTGCTGATCGAGAAAGCATCATTTCATACAAATTTTGAATACAAACTTAATTTTCATACAACTAAGTTTTAGATGGAAAATTTCCACGAAACTGTTTTACAATTACATGACATATTTATTAAATGTTTCACTCACTTCAAGTCATCTACATCCACTAGAAGTCGAGAATTGCGACAACAATTCGCGGCTTGTAGTGGATGAAGATGACAGTGGTAAATTCAGGCTTGAAAGGGTAAATGTTTTCATTTATATGGATATTTGTAACATTTATAACATCATAATTATGTCAAAAAAATGTGAAATCACGAAAAGAAAAGACATGACTTAAAGTCTAGATTTAATTAACTGAGCCACAAACTAGTTTATCAATGTCCTAGGCATTTCTTTCTATTCAATTTTGTTTGAAAATACATGTTCAGGCCTAACAGGGCAACATATTATTCACGAAACCACGGATATTTATAAAATATTGTATGTCTTTACCATGATGAATCAATATGAACTATATTAACCACCATGACGAGGTCTGGCTATGATGAAAGCTGACCATAAACAACTCTTTACTATGACGAGCCATGATGAACTATTACCATGATGAACTTCATCATAATGAGCATTGTCATGATAAACATTACCACGATGAGAATAAACAAATGAGCTTCACCACGATAATCTTTATCGTGGTGAACCTTACTATGGTGATATAGGGAACGATAGAACATGATGAGCTTCACCATGATAAACTTCACCATGATAAACTTTACCATGGTGAGATAGAATATGAATAGCGTCAACATGATAAACTTCATCATGATAAACTTCACCATGACGAACTATACCATGATGAGATTGAACAAGATGGGTTTCACCGTGATAAACTTCGCCATAATGAACCTCACCTTTGTGATCTCAATCACAGTTTAATTCAAAATGCAACGAGCTTCACCATAATGAACTTTACTAGCATTAACTACATCAGTCCGAACTTCAGCACGATGAAGTACAACATAATAAATTATGTGACTTTCACCATCATGAGATATACCAGCTTCATGGTTTTTTTCGCCCATATTTTTTGGTTCGCAATACGCAATACCGAACGGATAATCCTACGGATAGCTACTGGACCAACACAAGCCAAATTAGTTTTTTTCAAAGCCTGAGCTGATATTATTCTTTCAAATTGTAAGCCGGATTATGTTTTCAGAAAATCTACTAGCCCCAAAAGGTTAAATGGGTGCTCTCTTAAAGGTGATCTATCACCCCTTATATGGTATGAATAATTATGTCCTTATATGGGGTGATTGGCTATGACGTGACCCTCTCAGAGGGTCACATGATAGCCAATCACCCCATATATGGGGGTATATATAAGGAAACAATTGTGCCCCATCTTGTGGCAACTTTGATTTATTTGTCACAAAATTATTCATACTATATAAGGGGTGATAGATCACCTTTAAGATGTATTATATTCAGACCAGCAGTATTTGTGATTTAATGTACATCAACGCTTCGTCATTAAATTTATAATTTAATGTACATAATGGAACATGATTTAATAACGGTCTACATATACACCTAGAATATATGATTTTATATATGACATATGCACCATATGCATCTTTGATTTAATATATATTCTAAACATGTTGAAATGGAATACACACATGCACCTGGGTATCTATGATTTAATATACACCAGCAATTAAATTAACACAAAATACAGTAAAAAATGTAAATGCATTTATTAAATTAACTTAACTTTCATAATTTAAAATGATGTACACTACGATATTGTTGACTAAACTTTCCTATATAGTCCGACGCCAGCCCAAAATTAAACAACATCAGGTTAAAGTTAGTTATCTGAAGAGACACTTATGTTCATGAAGTGGATCGCTTAGATAACATAATATCGAAATAATACCCAATTTACCATTTGCAAATATTTCTACACCTTCTAACTCTTTCTATTATTTACAGACAACTTTTGCAAGATGTAAGAATACACAATTCAATATTATTGAAAACACCTGATACTAATAGCCCAAAAATTTCCCTGTGTTTAAATTGCAATAAAAACTACTTTAACATATAGAGAGTTCAGCTTCAAGGCAGAGACTGCTGTAATGTATAATATGTACACCCCAAAAATGGTTTCAACTGATTCTACAATCAATCGCTCGTCCAAAATACGAGAAGCGAAGTGATCAGGTGACGGTATGACCAAATAACAACACTGTATTGACAGATCACTAGACTAACTATTAATCTAAGAGTAAATAAAACATAAATGCCGGGATTGGGTGGGCGACAATTAGAATTAATCTGTCGCGCATTAAGCGACCACAGAACGGTTGAGCAACGCAGACCAACCAATGAGAATGTGAACTGGCTTAGTCCTGTTGAACACACGTGTAGTGGGGTCCAAAACCATGATTACCTGACCAACCTTCTGCAAGTAAGGTTTGACGGCTGTCTTAGTATAGGTAGCTTAAGGTATTTGCAAAAACATAAGCTCCTACCCCTCTTTTGAAAAGACGGGCGGAATTTTCCTGAGCGTAAAATTCAAAATGGCCGCCATCAGTCACGATGAAAAGCAATAATACACTTATTTCATCCACTGATCTCCCAGTGAAACTTTTTTTTTCAATGAATTTATGTAGGAAATAGCTTTATTTTAGATCGTAGTAGTAGTATCAAAGACCATGTACAATAAGACAGTAAACTCTCCCCAAATCGTGAAATCGCTCTCAGTGCTGTCCCCCGGTATTGGGAGTTGGAACTAATGCTTTTGCCATCTATCAAGTATGATTTTACCATATTACGACGAGTAATTATGACATTGATCCTATTAAAAACAATACATACTTTACATCATAAAAATCGGAAAATAAGTATTACCGAAGGTTTACTTCTATTTTTTATCCAATAATTTGTTGGTTAGTTATCAATACTTTTTAATTGTCTTCTTCCCTTTGGTACCTCAGGGGTTGATGCGCCCGTATAAACAAGTATGCATATTCATTGTTTACAAAAAACAGGTGACGCCCAGCTAACTCGAGAGGTCGACTCAATTATAGAGTAATGCTGGTCCAAGGTTTGCAGTGCTGGACCAGCATTACCCCATCATTGGCTCATCTTCTCGTATCTGCTGGCAGGTGACATGGTGCAAGGGTAGATACAGGCAAAGAAAACCAAGATAAGGGCAATGGAAAAAATATATATACTATAAAAATAATATTGCTATATATTATAGTCTAATGACACGGATCATTTATCATGTTTATCCTCCGGAATATACCTGAACAGAAATATTTTGTTGATATAAAGCATGTTACTGTTACTCCTGATTCTGTCACAGAATTAGCTCATTCAATGCTGAAATCATTCACGCCACAAACGGGTATTACCATTGAGGAGGAGAATTTTCTTGCATAATATTATATATCAGTGGATATCTTTGTCGCAAAGTGTCGCGATCTGCATGTGATCAATGTAAAGTAATTTTGATGTCACTAATAAATTGCATACATTTCTGTCTAAGAAGCAATATTTGAATATTCAAGGTGTGGGGCTTTTGTTTCACGTCAAAACTTAATACAATTAATTGGTTCAGATGAACGAATTTTCGGAAATATACCTGAACACATTCTACATAGGAGTCACAACAGAGATCAAATTATTACCATCATCAAAGACACTAAATCACGTGCAAGTTGTGAATGTTTAATATTACATATTTATGTCCCCATTTGGCTACACCATGTACTGCGGGAAAACAATGAACACATTAAAACCAGTAACGGCAGGATAAATAGAAAATTATTAAAATTCAACTATAATTAAATTGTGTCATAAAAATGAACGTGTCTTGTTTTCAAGATATCAGTATATACTGCTAACGCTCCTCAGTGACATTGATGGCAGTGGTCCGAGAGAGAAGGCTCACATATTATAATTTTATAATATTGCTTTTGTGCCCTATTCTTGGTTATCTTGGTTTGCGTTTTTAAATAATAAAAGTTTGAATCAAAATACATGTCTGCCAAGTTATGGTTGTCACCAACGTTTTGCCCCGATCTCCTTTGTGGTCGCTATGCTTGACGACATATCGTCACCCCCCTCCCGTTCTGTGCCCACATATTTTTTGTACTTTCTGTACACAGCTCTTCTGTTATTTAAATGAAGACATTTTAATTTCCAAAATTGTTTGATAATATAACATGACTTTTCTGCTATCTTAGCAGTTATTTTCGTTCCAAAAATAAATATTGCAGAGATATTGTCATAACTGTCAAACCTAGAAAAACATTATTTTTTATTTGGAGACTAAAGTGGTGAAATTATCACTTGTTTTATATGATGATACACTTGCTAAAGCGTAGTTCCAACTCCCGTTAAAAGGGGACAGCACTGCACAATGTATTACACGCATTTGTATGGTGAAATCCGTAAGTTGATCATCTTATTGTAGAGGGTCTTTGGTAGTATTTACCATATAAGTGTAAAAATGTAAGATTTATACCCCCAAAAAAGGAAAACGCGTCCGCGACGGGGTGCAATCCATCATAAACAGCTAACTTTTGATCTGGCTGACCCAACATTTTATGTAACACCTCTTTTTTAAATATTTGTGTGGTGGGGAATCGATTTGCGAGGTTATTTTTAAAACTGTGTGCTTCCTTTATGTGAAAATCCAAGATGGCCGCCGTCCAGGCGGTTCAGCATAAGAGAAAGCCCAAAATGATCATTCCATAATGAATCAATAAAAATGTTATGTGCTCTGCTATTTGAGGCTACAAAAAACACTAAAAGTAAGTTGTAAAAAATATATTTCAACAAAAACATCATTATGGTATTCAGCTACACTCATTTTCAGTGTTCTGTCTCCGCCCACACACAGACACGAGGCATTTCAAATTGTGCACGACAAAAAACCCACCATTGACCTAGTTTTCAGCCACCGGTTGACACATATGCGCCAGACAATCGGAGAACGTTTAGCAGGACACCGTTTTATAAACTGGCCAATCACAAGCGTACTACGATAGGTTGAAAGGAGAGCCCAGCCGCACAATACAGCACGCTGAATACGGATGTCTACGGATGGCAGTGTGATATTTAGCTGAATAACATGAAGACAAATAATAATTGACTTGAAATGATAAACAATAATTTATGAAACCTTGTGAAACTATACAAAACTAAAAATCACAATCTAAAATATCTTGTGAACATTCATACAAGACTAGTAGGTACATCTAAAAAATACTATTATCATGATATTTAATACTGATTGCATATAAATATTCAAATTAACCAAAATTAAAGATTTATCAATTGAACATAGCAAAATATGCTTAAAGACAAAAATATACTTTAAGACAAAAACATAGGTCTGTTTATAATATGAACTGATAATGGCCAGAATATTTATATAATTAAAAAAGTAAAGAAAATGTCATAGGAATCTTCCTTGTATGTGACGTGCGAATTTTGAAAACATTCCACTCTCATATCGAAAAAACCCTGAACTTGAACTATGGCCTTGGTGACATCCATGGTATTTTCTTTTTGTACTCGTCTCTCAGATACGCGTCAAAAGTGTAGCCAAACATGTCAGCGTCGGCACGACATTTATCCACCAGCGGTTTCATGATAGAGAAGGGCATCTTCAGGTACATGGCGGCGTATTTGTGATCTCTTTTCACGTTTAACTTGTTGGTAGGAAATTGATACAGTAGATCCGTGGCATTCAGATGAGCCAGGACGGGAGGTAGATCCTCACTTAACGTTTCTAAGTGGACTATGTAGTCGTAATCAATACTACACGGCTCACAATTTCCCTGTAACATACATTACAATGGTGGGAGGATTCAAACTTGTCATGGCATCTTTTTCCAACAAATCATTCTTTAAAACGTAGAGTTGAAAATCTCATAATAAAGCACAACCAAAGTTATAATAGTTTGCAAATGAGAAATGATCTGTTTATTTCAAACATAACTAAAGCAGCTATTGCATTTGTAGCCAGAGTATTTTCCTTATTTGTTGCGTTACGAAAGAGTGGAAGGGACTAGCTTTTTTCTTCTAGCTTCTACCTTTTTACTTTTAACTTCTTTCTAGCTTCCTAAGCTTTTTTCTGACTTCTTGATTCTTACGTCCGGTTTCTAACTGCTTGCTTAGAAGTTAAAAGTAAGAAGTTGCAAAGCAAAACTAATTGCGCCCCACAATAATTGACAAATTAATTACAGGTAAGACGCTAGAAGTAATAAGTTAGATTAGTTAGAAATATAAAGATAGAGGTTAGAAATATGTCTCTTAAAAGCTCGCGTACAGATCAATGTATTTGAAATACATAATTACTGCATGTATTTAAACCATGTGATGAGAAAAAAGTAGGCCTACATCACTCACCTGATAGCCGAGAAAGTGGTAATCCATTTTCTCCACTAGCTGCAGATCTGGTCTGGCCTGACAGAAAAAAAATTATCAGTCTAAATGATCTCAAGTATGGCACGTGTCACGTCTCCACGGGGTTAAATATTCATATATATTCGTATCTACATGACCTCTTCGCTCATGCGACAACACGCGTTGGATATTAGTAATTTCTATGATGTGTTTGGTTGATGCAAATGGCTGAAATATGAGCTGGAAATAAATGTTTATGATAAATAACTTTTTTACTATTTACCATTTCCACTAGTGTGAGATCGGTTTAATAATTACCTATTATGTTCGTATTCAAATTTAAAAGATACAGTTATTGCTGAATTGAATTGGCTAATTTGCTAAATGACATGTATTAAGATATATAATTATGTGTGTAGCATGTGTAACTCACGCAATAAATCAGATATTCTTCAAATGTAACATTTGCATAAAAATTTGGGTCCCACGTCTGCTTGCCGTTTGCTATAGCCTTGGTGAAAAATAAACATTATTAACCACTTATATATGACTTTATTTGTTGTTTTTTTAACATGTTTGAAGTCGTCTATTATACGGCTTCAGACATGTTTAAAATCAAATAAAATCCCTGTAAAATTCACACAATTGTTTGCAATAGATGCTCAATTCATCAAATCAGTTAAATTGCGAAATGTCCTATTTTAACAAATGAACATATTTTTGGTCATTTGAAGCTGGTAATTTCGTGTGCAATTGCGGCTTCAAGTAAATGACTAATGGGAACAAACAATTCAACAGGACAATGGTTATACACGCTGTTAGCAGGACAAAGGTTGATCACGATTAACATTTGATAAACGAAATTTGACAGAAAACGGATGTCATGACTTGGTTTTTTGTGTAGATATACATTTTAAGCCTAATCTCCACACGAATGGGGTGTAATCACGGTAATATCATAGTCAACACGTCAGTATTTAATCTATAATGCCCCCAGCAAACAAGAGGTGTTGGTCCAATGTTGTGTTAATGTTGGGCCAGCGTCGAAGACGATGGGCCAACGTTAACCCAATATTAGGCCAATGTCTCGGGGATCGATACAGTACAGTGCATCACGAAGCTCCCTGGACGTTGCACTAGTTTTTAATTTTCTTTCCAGATAATTATTTTAGTTCGTGATACAAATGAGTAATTGTAAAAAACAAAGTGCACAAAAAATCAGCTTGAACGAATATCTACCGTATAGAATTTGATTTTTCATGAATTTGTATTTTCATTCTTCCAATTTTTTCACGATTTGTCGTTTCTGTATCGGTCACTGTTCCGGTTTTTATGTGGTAATTTTTTAACCCTTTCAGGCCTGAATTTACCATTGTCATCTTCATCCACTACAAGCCGCGAATTGCTGTCGCAATTCTCGACTTGTGGTGGACTAACATGATTTGAAGTGGGTGAAAAATATAAGAAAATTGCCATGTATTGTAAACTAGTTTCATGGGAATTTTCATTCTAAAACTCTTTGTTGTACGAAAGTAAAATCTGTTTTCAGGGATGTAAAATGATGCTTTAATGCATTGTGAGGTCTTAAAGGGTTACATTAACAGGATATCTCACCTTCATCCTCTGTACAGGCGTCTTCAACCCTTTCGCGCCATTCAATTTATCCATGAATGCAGAAGCTAGCCTGTCCAGTGGATGTCTCACTACTATAAATTTGACGTATTTCTCCCTGGGGTTTGGTAGACCCGCCTTTGTCTCCGCACCAGCCTCATATCCTTTCGTCAAACGACTTAAACCATAGTCGTGGTAAGGCCTGGCAATAACATTAGTAACGTTTTGAGCGTGACTATACTATAATCGTTTTTAAACTTTTCGATGAAGGTATCGCACAACATTTGTTTAATCAACAAGAATGGTTTCAAATTAAAAACTGATATGACTTTTTACCTACTTGTATGTTGTGAGTCTCTGGGTGAATAGTAGCTACGAGTTAGCAGGGGCGTGCGCAGTATTTCGATATGCGGAGGGGGAGGGGGACTATAGGTAACAATTTAGAAAAATATGGGGGTTCCGGAGCCTCGCCCACGCAAATCCCCGGATTATTTTAAAATCTGCAGCTCAAGGGGGGGGGGGGGTACACGCCCCTAGTTTGGCACAATAAAAAGTCTTGACAAATTGGTAAACATTTGTATAGCATTTGTGCAATGTCGGACCAACGTCAAAAGACGTTGGTTCGACGTTGTACAAATGTTATACAAATAAGTCACGAGAGCATAATCATAATAGCCGTGGAAACGTGTTATGTTATTTGTAGGAATTATGTCATATGAAAGGTCAGTGGAGTTTCATCTTAATTTTTACTTGTATATGTATATCTCTAGAAAAAAATAGTGTAATTTCAATACAATTTATTTTATATGTGATCTCAGTTTGTAAAATTGGATTCCAATTTTAGTTGGCAGACACGCTTCGTCACAAAGGCCTACAACAACATGTGTCCACTGCACCATGCCAATATTTATCAGTTTGTGCTAGAAACTACATTATACTTCATGTGTATCCTATTATAGATAAACCTGGATACCATATATAGTTGGAAACCTCAGGCTCAAATCATCAAAAGATCGGTGATTTTATTTTGGCTCATTAGTATGACCATATGATGTCCATAGACTAGAACTGCAAAAGTTTTTTTAATTTTTGTGCTCCGCATTTACCAGCTAGGCTAGATATAGAGACGAAAGTTTACGTCATATGGTCATATTAATAAGCCAAAATAAAATCACCGATTTGTTGATGATTTTAGCCTGAGCCACTCCCTACGCCCTCGGATTCTCAGGTCGAGAGGGTTTAAGTAATTGCTTAACCCCCCTTGGATTCTCAGTTCAAAGGGGTTTGAGTAATTACTTAAACCCCCTCGGATTCTCATGTCGAGGGTGTTGGTTCTGGGTGGTGTAGGTTTAGGAACTAACCACATTGGCCTGAGTATCCCAAAGTAGTCATATATCGCACAGTGAAGTGACCGATCTATTATAATAGAGTACACGGACGACATACGTACATGTAGTGATCACCATTGCTGTAAAAGGGATGACGGTGTTTCTTAAACCAGGCATGCCTCTCTGGCTCCTCCCGAAGAATAAGTATCTGGAAAAAATCGAAAAAACTACCGGATGCCACCTTTGATATCTCGCAGTACACCACCTGGTGGTAGTTATCTACCAGGGCTTTCAGACTGCTGGTGTCCGCCTGTTCGCTAGGTGGTATCACGTAGACACCGTCTTCTATTTGTTGACAAACCTTTTTGATGGTGGCCTTGTATACATCTTGTTTCTTTTCATTCAATAGGCCCACTGAAACTGAAAAGTGCAATAACTATTATAATATATTGCAGACCATGCAATGTGTTTATATTTTTAAATTATTACCCACTACTTTGATTCAGATTCAGATTCGTTTATATTTAGCAGCCCTTCTTAACACACTTACCTTCATGCCTTATGTGAAGTTGAGGTTTGACAGCGACTGTGACAAAGAAGTTGTTGAAATGAGCTCGAATTGCAACCGCCCAAAATATATATAGTAGGAGGCCCACCAAACTAATCTGTAATATATACAATCATTTTATTCATTATACTTTATGATTGTGAATATATATATTATAATAAATACTCCCCATTATTACAGTGGGATATGTATACAAGAGCCAGAGTTGTGTTTTGTTTATTATTATTTCGAAATCAAGTGACATTTTGATATTGTCACGCCTACTTCTTGGTAAATCTGTAGTTAGCTACGAAAAATAATCGTCCAACATATGTAAATTATTCTCAAGTTTTTGTAGACCTACATACTTTATACACTAATTGTAATTTTCCATAGCCAAACATCACGTTTTGGCTATATGGTTATAGATTATATGTTAAACCGATCGTCTCCTATATATTTCCGTTGACCAGTCTTTTGCGAGTAGGACACCATGAGCCTGACCAGATCAACCCGTATATCCCATTAAATTTATTTGGATTTTGTTGTAGCCGTCACATACCCTTTATCAGTGTTTACTACTGGATGTGGTCACATTACTTTCGTGAAAATAGAAATATCAGCAGCTGCTTACTATCAAATGTCAATATTTACAGCATTTTGCGTTGATAGTACTTGCATTATTCTTATACTACAAAGGCTAACAGCAGCAACTACTTACATAAAAAAATAACTGTTACTGTTAATAAATAACTGTTACTGTTTTTGTACTGCAAATTATACATGTTACAACAGGACTTACACGTGATTTATTATGATATCCTCACAAAAGCTGACTTTGTGTGTTTCGAAACTATAAGTTATGGTTGTTCAATAAATATAACACCATGTTGTCTTTGGTCATAATTATCAATAGACTAGAGGCCATATCCAGTTATTGGTCTGGAAATCAGTTCTCATAAACTGAATGGTTAAAAGCAAACGACTATATATCTCATTCATTATGCTCCGGGGGGTTAAACCCAGGTGGTCGTCCATTTGGAAAACACATATTTAAAGCCACAAGGTCAAATGAAGGTCAAATGACTTTATGGTCAAATATTATTTGTTAACAAATGAAACTAGGAACAAGTGTAATTTCTAATTTTCATGTGATTTTGACTGGACAGTCCATTTCTAAAATTATTTTGATTATTTATGGTCATCTCTAAGGGGATTTGACTGAAAAAATCGAATTATGGCATTCTTTTGGTGAGTCATGGTCATCTTCAAAATCAATTTCAATTCAACGTCAACAAAAAGACAATTCCGAGTCAAAAATGTGAAAATAATTTTTAACGAACTAGTACGTCTTTTTGGTGTAATTTTGACTGAATAATCCATTTATGCTACTATTTTGATAATAAAAGGTCATTTTCAAGTTCAGTGTGTCTCAGTGTGTCAATTCCAAGATCATGTCAGCGAAAATGTGATTTTCAACAAATAAAGCTAGGAACAAGTGTGATACCTCTTTTTCGTGTGATTTTGTCTGCAAAATCTATTTCTGATATTATTTTTTGTGATTTAAAGTGATTCTCTGAGATAAAATGTTCATTTCAAGGTGAAATATGATTTTCAACATATATGCTAGAAAGTAGAGCACGTATACTACATAATTGGAGTGTGATTTTGACTGGATAATTGACTGGTTATAAACATGCTTAATGTGAAGAGATCAAGGGACGAGAACGTCAAGAAGACGTTTTAATTCTTCTGGTTCCGTTCATTGGCCTTTTAATATATATATACTCCAATACAGCATTGATCAACCTCAAAATATTATAAAATTGTTTTAGTATATTCTAGATCAGCACAATCTACAATAAATCAATCTGTCCTGTGCATAGGCCTGTAAATCTATAAAATAAATTGACAACTAGAAGTCAAATCAGTCAGCTGTAAATATCGCCATTTTAAAATGGGACATGTCATTTTATCATTGATGATGTTTAACACACCTTTTCCATTCATATTGTGTAAATTACAGGTGATGAAAGTGTTTTTATTTAGCTCGCAACAATATGAAATTAGAGTATCAGGTGTAATACTGAATCCAAATATTTTACGCGAATGTATAGCTTTAACCAATACCAGAGGAAACATGTACATGTACATGTATACAGAATGTTATTGCAATGGCTTTTCTGCTTGGGTATTGTATCGGAACAAGTGCTGTAGGAGTTATTCGTGAAGATATGGCATGTTTTCTGTGCATACAGTTGCCTGCTACGATCTAGTGATAAACACTGTGTTTTTTATCTTTGTGTTAATAATGGGTATAGTATGAATATGCCATATTTCCCGTGTACTCAATGCATCGAGTTCAAACTGTCCCTGTCTGGTGGACTGAACGTTTTACAGTAGTCATGTTATCTTTAACCCTTACAGCGCGGGGATCGACTTTAGTCGTCAGAATATGACGTCTGTAGACGTCAGATTCTGACGACTAAAGTCGACCCCGCAAATATTTATAGCGGCCCTAGACCCATAACATAGGTATTCAAATGAATCGGAAACAGCTAAAGGCACAGTCACACATACCATCACGCACGTTCAGCGAACAAAAAAAAATGAAAAAAATTGGTCAGTGCGTTATGACTGGCTGGGCGTGCGTCAGAATTCTTTGATGATTTGACGAGAACGCCGGATGAACGTTATTCATTTATTGTGTGCGTCAACCTCTGCGCACATTTTTTGCATGTTAAAAAATGTGAGCGTTTTTCTGTGTAAATGTCCACGCCAGAAGAACGTCAGACCAGCGCCAGTCTAACGCTAGGCACAAGTAGAGCACACTCTCTAAATTCGTTGTGTTTCCGTTTGTCCCAGTCACACATAAACGACGCACAGTCCACGCATAAAAAAATTAAAAATAACAATTTGTGTCCGGATTGTGATTTCGACAAATTAAAAACAAATTCTGCACAAGTTTATAGCCGTGTATCGTATAAAACACCAACTCAAATGATTAAAAATAAAATGTCGTTCTTCAGAGCTCCAAGGGTTAAGCTGCAGAAATAACATAGTCACATCCTGTTGCTCGAGCGCTGGTCGCACTGCCTGCGTGTGCCCAGCGTTTGCTTCGAGCCCTCAATGCAGCGCAGGGCAGGCGCGTTGCCCGTGATTGCCCGGCGCCCTCAACGGGCAGCCATGTGATACAAAGCAAACGTATTTGGCGTTGATATAGCGTTGTTCTAGCGCACCCTACGTGTTGCTGGCGGTCTTCTGGTGTGTACCTTTATGCGTTCATATGCGTTCAATATTTTAAACACACCGAACTTCCTTTGGCGATTACACTGCGCACAAAAATATGCGTAGCGTTAGTGCAGCGCCCTCCACGAACCAGTAACGAGTGCTGACGCACGACCGACGCACAAAAGACACTCTGTCAAAAAATAATCAATTTTCAGTGCAAGGGTTGTGCGTTGACTATGTGTGACTGAGCCCTACGGTCAGAAAATAACACAAAAATGCCGACACTGAGCGAGCATATGGCGCCCATCCAACGTGTTCCTAACGCATGTCCAGCGAACATATAACGTATATGGGGCGGGTTAAATGCTTTCCTTTGGTCTCCATGGCTTATACAAAAATAATTCAGCGCTTTAAGGGTTAAGTTATGCGTATACGAGTCCACAATAAAAATAAATTGTCTCTCCCTTTTTGGCGTTTTTCTTCCCAATCCGATGGCTGTTACAACTGGGTGACAGATGTACTATTCATATCCAATAGGACAACATCATGCATAGGCCTATACATAGCTAATTGTATTTAGTTACATTAATAAAAAAAAACACGTCTAATATGATCAGATGATGCCGGGTATATCATATCCGACTGCACATTAGCCAATTGTTAGACGTGGCAAACAATTCTATGCAATTTAACACGCACTCAAAATTTCGCTTTAGTAGGACATTTACTTATGATTCACAACACGGATTTATTTGACATGGATGAGCGACCACTCAGCTTCAAGTTTTTAATGAAATGCAGTGTTATTGATGAGTAATGTTCTACTTCTCGATTTACGTAAGGCTCTTGGCACTATTCCACATGATTGATTGATTTTAAAGCTGAAGTATTAATATAAAATGTGTACACTGCCGGCCCAACGTCTTTGACGTTGGACCGACATTGTACAAAATTTAATGTTAATTGGTTTCCTACTTAACGTTGTGTTCATACATATATTTACCCGGGCATAAACAACGTGTTTTTTTATTTATGTGGTACACCTGTACACACAACTTCATTACCTACGGTGACCTACGGACCACTACGGTGGCCCAAAAAGGCCAGGAATAAAACAAAAATTAAATGATTATTGTGTGCCAACGCAATAATAATGCGTGCCCACGCAATGACTGATGCGTGCCCACGCAATGATCAGTGCGTGCCCACGCAATGACTAATGCGTGACCACGCAATAATAATGCGTGGCCACGCAATGACCAGTGCGTACCCACGCAATAATAATGCATGGCCACGCAATAATGATGCGTACCAACGCAATAATAATGCGTGCCCACTCAATAATAATGCGTGCCCGCGCAATAATAATGCGTGACCGCGCAATAATAATGCGTGCCCATGCAATAATAATACATGCCCACGCAGTAATCAGCACATGACCAGCCGCTTGTGATACCCCTTTTGGGTCTTGACTTGTGAGACTTCATAGACTGGGCTAACAGGTTACGCCTACTGTGTATCTATATATCATACGGCCACGCATTATTATTGGGGGCACGCACTAATCATTACGTGGGCACTCATTAGTCATTGCGTGGGTACGCATTATTACTGTATGGCCACGTAATAATAATGCGTGGCCACGCAATAATATATAGATAAATAGTAGGCGTAGGCTATTAAGTTAATAATTAACCATATTAACACAGTCTATGAAATCCAATAGGACAACATCATGCATAGGCCTATACATCGCTAATTGTATTTAGTTACATTAATAAAAAAAAACACGTCTAATATGATCAGATGATGCCGGGTATATCATATCCGACTGCACATTAGCCAATTGTTAGACGTGGCAAACAATTCTATGCAATTCAACACGCACTCAAAATTTCGTTTTAGTAGGACATTTATTTATGATTCACAACACGGATTTATTTGACATGGATGAGCGACCACTCAGCTTCAAGTTTTTAATGAAATGCAGTGTTATTGATGAGTAATGTTCTACTTCTCGATTTACGTAAGGCTCTTGGCACTATTCCACATGATTGATTGATTTTAAAGCTGAAGTATTAATATAAAATTTGTACACTGCCGGCCCAACGTCTTTGACGTTGGACCGACATTGTACAAAATTTAATGTTAATTGGTTTCCTACTTAACGTTGTGTTCATACATATATTTACCCGGGCATCAACAACGTGTTTTTTTATTTATGTTGTACACCTGTACACACAGCTTCATTACCTACGGTGACCTACGGACCACTACGGTGGCCCAAAAAGGCCAGGAATAAAACAAAAATTAAATGATTATTGTGTGCCAACGCAATAATAATGCGTGCCCACGCAATGACTGATGCGTGCCCACGCAATGATCAGTGCGTGCCCACGCAATGACTAATGCGTGACCACGCAATAATAATGCGTGGCCACGCAATGACCAGTGCGTACCCACGCAATAATAATGCATGGCCACGCAATAATGATGCGTACCAACGCAATAATAATGCGTGCCCACTCAATAATAATGCGTGCCCGCGCAATAATAATGCGTGACCGCGCAATAATAATGCGTGCCCATGCAATAATAATACATGCCCACGCAGTAATGTGATACCCCTTTTGGGTCTTGACTTGTGAGACTTTATAGACTGGGTTAACATGATTAATTATTAACTTAAAAGGTTACGCCTACTGTGTATCTATATATATATGGCCACGCATTATTATCGGAGGCACGCACTAATCATTGCGTGGGCATTCATTAGTCATTGCGTGGGTACGCATTATTACTGCATGGCCACGTAATAATAATGCGTGGCCACGCAATAATATATAGGTAGATAGTAGGCGTAGGCTATTAAGTTAATAATTAACCATATTACCACAGTCTATGAAATCTCACAGTTCAAGACGCAAGAGGGGTTTCACAAGCGGCTGGCCATGTGCGGACTATTGCACGGGTACGCATCATTTGCGTGGGCACGCATTATGATTGCATGGGCACGCACTGGTCATTGCGTGGCCACGCATTATTATTGCGTGGACACGCAGTAGTCATAACGTGGGCACGTACTGATCATTGCGTGGCCACGCATTAGACATTGCGTGGACACGCACTAATCATTGAATGGGCACGCATTATAGTTATTGCGTGGGTACGCATTATTAGTGCGTTGGCACGCAATAATCGTTTCAATTTATTGTATTCCTGGCCTATATGGGTCACCGTAATTATCTATAACGTCTGAAAGCCTACAACATTTAGGGCCCATTCTTATTTTTATTGGGTGATTGACTTAATTATTTCAAAATATTTATTATTAGTTTTACAAATCTGAAAAATCCTTCCCTTTTTTATTACTCCATGAATGGTATACCATTAACACGTGATATTAATGATGATAATTATTGATCTTGGGAGGTACGTTGCACGCCGCACGCATACAATGTAAACTTTATACATCAGTCTTTTAAGACCAACAATCGAATTTTGGTCGCCACCTCAAATATACTAAAGCAATAGAACAGGTGCACGGAGCGATGGCATGGAACATATAATTGTGTGGATATTTACCAGCAGAAAATAACAAACTACTATTCATTCTATTTAAATTTAGCTCCATTGTTTCAAGGCCTGACCAAAATGATGGCATTCAAAACAAAGATGTTATAAGCTTTCGTTTGAGATAACCCACCTTTGTATTGAAAACAATTAAAACTTCAGCTTTTAACTTGCTCATCTCAAGTTGAATAAAAAAGAGATAAAACATGAGGGTGCCAGGATGGCTACTATACAGGATGGATAACGTACAAATGTTGTTTCTGACTAATAACTAAATAGTATAAACTTACTTTTGTGCAACAGTACGGCCTAGCCTCTGCTCTCTTTAGCCTCTGTAGATGATTTACTCCGTAGGCCATTGTACCTATCACTTATTAATTATCACCAGAGAAGGGTCTTGTCTGTCTTTCAGTGACCCGCGAGGGTGAAAATGTGTAGTTTGAAGATGTATTTGAGCATATAAAGATCATATTTCTTGCTACTGCGCTCACGCATGGACTTGTTATAGGAACTGTGAAGTTAAATAGGCTGTCTATACACAAGGGATCAGTAGACCGCATTAATTGATTGGGGGCGTAATTAGATTTTTGATTGGGGGCGTAATTAGAATGAAAACAAAGAGTATGGTTGATTTGAACGACATGGCGTAAACGTAGCCTAAATACATGTATGTTACCAGTAGTCACAAAACAAAGTGCTGTGGAAAACAAAGATAGCATTGATTTTAACGACATGGCGGATATAACTATTATCTAAGTCATTATACGTTTTCATTTTCTGTGCAATACCAGTGAATCAGAGGTAGGGGTTTGTTAGAATTGGGCCACTTTGTACACCTTGCACCATCTGCTTTTCCTTCTTGTCATATTTCACCATTTTTTTGCAATGCCTGGATATTGCCTAATAATAAGAAAAAGTTTCCGAATTTTGCGTGAAAATAGGAATAGGGCAAAATGTGATTAAAAAAGATTCCCAACTCTGCCTAGAAATGGGGAGAAAAATAATTCGAAGGAGGGCTGGGCTACCAAAAATATGTGTAAATATATTTTTATAATGGGAAAACCGTTCAATCACCCATAGCTAAATTTACTATTGGTACCATTACTATCTCAACTCTCCCAATTAAAATTTAATCTGAATGGGCTTATTTTGGGAAACACAAACGATAGAAATAAGGTCTATGTTTATAACTAATGTTATACAACAAACTCAAGGAAACTTTATTTGCGACTGGGCTGATCAAATCTCATGCCAGAATAAAAAAGCAAAACTTACCAGTCCTTCTCTTCATTTCCAAAACTCGTTACATATGCAAGTAATCTGACTGACACAAAACTAATCGCTATGGTTGCTCGGCTTCGTCTCAGCTCTCGTAATCTGGAAATAGAGAGGGGGCGACATACCAGACCCGAAACCCCAGTAACTAGTCGCATTTGCCGACATTGTCAGACGACTCAAGTTGACGACGAAATGCATTTCTTAATGCAGCAGGAAAACTCTTCTCTCTGAGGCCGAAAATATATCACAAACTGACACCCTATCCGACACTGAACAATTCATAACTATCATTAGCAGCGAAAATTTTACAATTATCAATGCTCTGGCAAAACATACTAATGTGTGTTTTGGGAAAATAGTAGTTTGACAATTCCCGAACTCGTGAACTTGGCCAGGTTCAAGGGCGCCTCATAACTTTCATATTATTAATTTTGTTATATATGTGGTGCTCTTTAGTTTTGAAGACTGTCAGTTGTGCCTGGGTTTGCAGAGACTGAAGCGCTTCACATGTAGAAAAATATGAACCTTATGTGTAAAATCATTTTAGTGAGGATGTTGTGTCCAGTTCATCTATCTGCAGCAATTCTGTGCAGTACTGATGAGCTAATTATACTTTAGATCGTATATATTTTGTAATAATATCATTTCAATGTGCTTAATACAATTACCCTTTTAATCTCGATGTAAGAAAATCAATGACACTTCTTATGATCAGACATTGGCGATCGACATATAATAAGTTATTTCACTTTTATTTCACTTTATTTTATGTTCAGGGCTCGTTTCACTGTTTCATTGGTCAAAAGAGGTCTATCCATTCACCCTTATAAACACACGACTACATTATTTGCTTTGTCTGACCACTACATTCTAAGCCGGGAATGGAGAGTTTTTGTTGATCAATTACAGACCAATAGACTGCTTGCACGAGTTTGCGCGTGAACAATTGTCTGAATAAAATAGTTCGGAGCTGCTCACTGTGTGGCGTGTTGTCATTGAAATGTAACAGTTGTCTGATTAAAACAGTTCAGCGTTGATCACCGTGTGGCGTACGTGTTGTGTGGCATACGTGTTGTGAAAAAAGTGTATATTATTATCATGGTACGCCTTACTTGGTACTACAATCAGTGAGGTGTGGCCGAGCTGTTGATTATAAGGGTTCCTCATTATGGTCGGATGTGTTTTAAGTCAGTTAAAACCCTCGGAGCTCTACATTCAGCTAAGAATGTAGAGCTCCTCGAGCTTTGTCCTATACAAAATGTGTAACACAACGAGACACTTATCCGATCAGTAAAATCAATTCATCTGGCGTATAAAAGATGAAGTTTGGATTTTATCACTTAAATATTCGGGTAGAAAATAACACCACTGTGACCGTGGTTAAATATGGCCGTGGTTTTGTAAACGGGACGCCCCAACTGAATAGTTCATCTATTGGTCGCCGTATGTCGTGTTGGTATTGCAAGTGATATATTTCGCTGGTAAAAAAAATTAATGTTTTTATGTTAGTGGTAATTATTTTTCAATCGAAAGTGGTACAAAATTCATTCGGAGTACTTGACCCTTTCAGCGCGGGGACTGTCTTTATACGTCAGAAAATGACGTCTGTAGGCCTAGACGTCTGTAGACGTCATATTCTGACGTATAAAGATGATCCCCACATTGAATTTTTTTTAATATTTCTAATGGCCGTAGACCCATATCATAGGTATTCAAATCAACCGGAAAGTGCTAACTAAAACATTTATTATGATCTCAAATTGAAAAAACCCTTTAGTCTCCATGGTTTGAACAAAAATAATTCAGCGTTGTACGGGTTGAATATATTTGTAGACCCAGCAGACACAAGACGTTGAATCAATGTTAGTTTAACGTTGGTCCACCGTCTACGACGCTGGACCAACGTTGAACCAACATTGATTCAACGTCTTGTGTCTGCTGGGGATATTCGTTGGCTTCAGCCGATAATACCGTGTGATCAGCGTACGTCAGAAGAAGCATGGTCTGCTCTGATGGAAAAAATAACACAGTAGTGAAAGGCTCTATCTAGTCACGTGCAAGTCACGTGACAAACTCAAAGTAATATATTATGGAACTACATGTAAGCTGTTAGTCATATGTAAGAGGCATTGAACCATTATTAACCCTTTTACTACCATTTTTGTTATTGGAATTTTCACCCACTTGACGCTGTACGTGTCCCGCTGATATGATCCACAACTTCGAGTGAGTTATAATTATTCAGATTTGACCAAATGGAGGTCGCAGTTTTTAAATCTGGTTAGTTGATGAATCGTTTTATTTTTAACATTTTCACTCAAAAGCTGGTAAAAAAACGTGAATAATCGGGACCGGAGGCTAAAGGGTTGAGGTCGCAAGTGAATACCGGCAAAGACGGACCATATTTTATGACATAATTTAAAACTACCGTGCATGTCAAGTGTGGATACTTTAAAGCATCCATGCACACACTGCATGTACAGAAGTGATCATAATAATTATATAAGTGTGTTCAGTACGACAACACATAATGATCGTAACTGGTACAATGTATTGGCCAGCGCTGTAGCGATATCACTGTGACTATAACTAATCCATACGATTGCATGCTCTGCGTCCCCTGGGGTGGATAATCCATAAGTATCTATATAATACAGGAATCGCTAGGCAACGATCGACCTGTTTAGGCAGGGATCGCGCTCCGGAGTGGGGAGGGCTTGTGCAGTGTGTCTCTAATGAAGCGCGAACGGTAAAACACGTAATTTATACTGGGTTATTATTATGGCGTGTTGTTAAGGACTAAGCGCGTGAAACTGACATGGCCAGCCAGTACACTGGGATTACGTGGACGTAACGAGTACAAGCGAATACTCTGGTAAGACATCATATATATTTTTTAATGATTTTGCATACTGAAATTATAATTAAACAAGTACTGCTGTATGCTTCAGCATTTTCATATTAAGTTTGTTCTTGCACCTCGGAATGCAATATTAGGATATTTTATGTGGTAAAATCATCCAGCGTATTTTCCATATTTTAAATTGAATGGTTTTATATAATTTCGACATTTGGTCATCAGTAAGAGCAATAACTTTATCTATATAAAGTTCTTGATAAGAGCGTCTGCAGGATATGCGGCTTTGTAATAAGGGTCATTATTCTCTTACAAGCTACGATATAATTATAGGCTTCGGATTGATTGCTATGGAAATCTCGACCAATCCGAAGCATATGATATATCGTAACTTGTACCAGAATACGGGTCCTGTATTGACGTTGTGTTATAATATAAATTATGACAGCAATAATTTTCACTAATTTAAACATATGTGATTCATTTGAATCTGTCAATGAAAGTTCAATTGCAAGCTTAAATTAAATGAAAGAAAAAGCATCCCTAAAACTGGAACCGGTAGCAGAGATATTATAATAACGAGATATGCCACTGAGTGCTACTTCCGTTACCGCAATGGGTGGGAGCGCCACCTGGCCGCCTAGGAGTAATATTACTGTGAAGCACCTGTCAAGTCGACCGGAACAATGACTGTAAACAACACAACCACATCGAGTTTTGTGTGCGCGCTGGTTGATCCAACAATCCGGAAAATGTTCCAGATTTGAGTTCATTTATCTTTTGTGGTTTCGTAGAAAGGTAAGTGATACATAATTATTGTATTTTATCAAAATAATACACAGAAAACGATTTAAACATCCACCCTACCGATGCCATCAATGTGGGCGATAATGTACAGAAATGGCGATCGGTATTTTGGCCTGTGTGAATAAAATACATTTTTTTTGATAAAAAGTAAAGTTTATTAAAATAAAATCCACCAAATGATATTTGTAGGATATCTCTGTACATATTTGTTGGTAGAATATATGTAGTCTACATCGTCACGATTAATTTAAGCGACATAACTGATGAGTGACGTGGTCGCCTGTCAGTGACAGTGTCACAGTATCAGTGTACTGTTAGCCTACTGTTAGCCTACCAGTAACCAGTGGTTACTGTGTGTGTCAGATGGTCACTTACGGTACCTACTCCATGGCACTGCTGATTCAGTGAAGCGTGCAGTGCCAGACAGCCCCCCCCCCCCCGTCTAGCTCAGTGAGTAGCAAAGCAAGACGTTGGCCGGACCACTTTTCAGTAAAAAAACTCATTTCTTCAAAATTTTCCAGGGGGAGCATGCCCTCTGACCCCCCCCCAGAACAGGCCTGTATCACAGCCGGACCACTTCTACTTCGCTTCCGTTACTTAATTACTAGTCTAGGCCTAGAAGTCATTAGTCTACCATTGATAATAGGCCTCGAAATTGGCCAGTTCAGTTGTCTGTGAACATTGTCTGTTAAATAGGCTAGTGATTCTAGTCTAGGCCTAGCCTACTTCCCATTCACTGATTCATGCCCAGGATCATCAGACTTTTGAAAAGGGTGTTTTTGGGCTAATATTATTTCATGTAAACATACCGGGGTACCGTACTTCCATTGTGACAAGTCCGAGGATGGTTCATAACTTATAAAATAAATTATAAAATTTATAATGACAAAAAGTAGGCTATATTTCCAACGAAAGTTAAGGGAGGTTCTTGAAATTGAAAATCCCCCACCCCTCCCCGGTGACAATCCTGAAATTCACAATAATATCGTGGGCGAAAGGCTTGGAAGATTTTCTGAAAAGATATTCTGGCTTTCGATTTGACCAAAAAAAATTGACCTCATCCTATCATGCAATTTAAATAGCAAATATAATTTATAAATATCATACGCCTAGTCTATTATTTTGACTTGATTTGGATAGGGTACCTATATCCCTAACCCCAAAATGACATAAATTGAAGGTTTATGGTGTGACTGTGTTGGTCATAAAGTTGGAAAATTTAGAGACTAGACTATGATTACAAGATAGGGCCTGCAAAGTGAAAACGACACAATCAGGCTAAAATCTTTAAAAAAAAAACAGTATTTTAATTTACGCATTTTAATATGGCCATATAAAGTGGACATGTCCATAGACTAGAATTGTGTAAGTTTTTAAATTTGTGTGTGGTCTAGCGCATTTACCAGTTAAGCGAAATATTAAGACAAAATTCCCGATTTCTTATTTCAGACATGCAAAAAAGTCTTTTGTATGTAAACAGGGTAAACATGGTAAAGCAAGATATAAAGACAAAACTCCAGATTTCCTATTTCGGATGTGCATGTCCAAAATACGAAATACACAAATTTTGTCTTTAGATCTGCTCAACTGGTAAATGCGCAACATTTCTAGTCTATGGACATGTTTACATCATATGTTCATATCAGGAAGCCAAAATAAAAATACTGCTTTTTAATGATCATCTGATGTACCCAATAATTAGGATATCTATTATGTGAGGTAGGCTAGGACCGGGCATTGGCTCGTAAAATTGAAATAATAATAATAAGTCTTGTCGGACATTCAATAATAATGCAATGCAATAATTAGAAAAGCTAAGATTTACCTTCGCTATTATTCTAATGGAAATTAGAGAAATGTAACATGTAGGGCCTACTTGACATTCTAGATAGAAATACTTGACAACCCCCCCCCCCTCCCCCTCCGCCCTCCTTATATAAAGACATTTTAATCAACATTTTAATTATGCAGGGAGATTTTTTGTAAAATATAATTAACCCTTGTGCTGTTAAGACTGTATTTATAAGTTTTCAAGCAAATTTTAGAGTATTAAAGGAAAATACCAAACAAATTTGTAACATATATTTTGGTATCTGCTCAGTTATTCAAATAATTCAGTTTGGGAGATGCCTATTTTTCATAGATAATATTATTTTTCTTTTATTTCATTTGAAGCTGTATATTGTGTTAGCAATTCCAGCTTCAAATGAATTGAAAATACTCACAAACAATTCAGCAGCACCAGGGTTAAATCTGGTGCCACTTTTGGCTGAGAAAATAAATTGGCACAACCTGTTTGTGCGTGACAATTGCTTGAATAACTTTCAAAAGATATTGATTCACCTCTTAAAAGAGGAAACATGTCCATTTATCATTTTTCATGAAAAGGTAATCATGACAATGCTTGAAGTAAAATATAAAATATTGTACGACATTATTGCTACTTAAATGGCTTTGTATAATTTGGAGGAATAAAAGTGCACAAATATCACCCAATAAATTATTTATGCATTTGTTAACGCTGACTTTAAATTCTTGAGAAACAAATCTGGTTTCAAATGGTGTGTGTAAAAATAAACTTAGCCCTTCATAATTCCCCCAGGAAATAAAATGGTCATTCCCTTATGATTATATACATGTATGTACTATTACACTGTCATAAAATTTTTTTATTACTGTATGTACATGAAAAAAATTGTATTGGTTTTGTATTTGTATCAATTTCTTTGTAGGAAGAAAAGAAATTGTGGACATCTGTGCATCCATCAGTGCAATGCATATGGTTTCCAGGAAGATGATGACAAATTTCTCCCACAAGCTAATTGATAAGGATCATTTTGAGGAATGACCTAGTGGCCTCCCATAGGAGGTTGGCTGCTCATAAAAGTGGCTGCTCATAGCATGCTCTACTGTAAATAATGACTTATATAACCCATGAAGGACTGTGGTATCACAAATGCATCATTTACCTGAAATTATATAATCCACTTCAATTTGGATAACCTGACATATTATATCAAGAATATACAACCACATTCTTGATTATATTTATTAATTATACATAAGACACTTTATATTTGCTTAAACAAGTTAAAGGTATTTGGTGAAATGAGATATTTCTTGCTGACTTTAGAATGTCAGTTGTGTTGCTTATCAATTTTCATGTTGAGATTGTCAAGGTTGAATTAGATTTAAAGAAAATATTTGATAACATAAAATAGTGCTACAATAAAATGTTTCATGGCACAAATTGATAGTCTATTTTACTCAAGTGAATCTTGAGTGCCCATTGTCAATAAAAAGTTTAAGTTAGACTTTTTCTCATTTTTATAGTAGTTATGGTGTATTTTATGCCTCCGCCAGCCTGCGGCCGGAGGCATCCTGCGGCCAGAGGCATTATGTAGTCGGGTTGTCCGTCTGTCTGTCCGGCTGACTTTTTTTCTATAACCTCAGCCCGGATTACTTTTTTTCAAATGTGAGGATAAGGCAGGAAGGGGGGATAGTACAGGCCAATTAAAAAAATTCAGACAGGGTGGGCACATGGGGGTTTTAACAAATGTTTATTTTTAGGTTTTTTTTTCATTTGACGCAGTAGCCTCTGTGAACGTTTATTTACCGGCGGGGAAGGACAAGGCCAATTTTTTTGCCAGGGGGGCTGTGGGTGGTTCAAAACAAATTTGAACAAAAAAGTAGGGGGTGAAGGGAAATTATTATTTTTTTTTTCTGTAACTTCTGTCTGGATTACTTTTTTATCAAATGGGAGGGTAAGGCAGGATCAAGGGGGGGTTGATCCAGGCCAATTAAATTTTTTTGTTTAGGGGTGTTGTGCACTCAAGTTTCAGGTGTTTGGTCGCGATGCGCAAGAGGGATATCAACACTTTATTCATGTGCAGTTATATATAGCCCCAGTGCCTGAAACAGGCTTCGGAGAGGACGACACGGCTACAGTAAGCCCTATATATCTTCACGTAACTAAATTTGGGAAAAAAGTCAAAATATTGAAAAAATAGAAAAACAAATAGCACGTGCATGCGCCCCTAATATTTTTTTTTACG
>OZ024913.1:47235969-47605969 GCA_964017125.1 Flabesymbios commensalis | reverse complement strand
TGCTAAGCAAAAATCAGAAACATTTCATGGTCGAAAAACAGCATTAATGTTGCTGCATGAATACATGATTAAGGACACAGGTAGACCGTTGATTGTGTTTGGTCAGACTGGCTGTGGTAAAACATCATTGATGGCAGAAGTATCGTGTCAAGCCTGGAAATGGATGAAAGGAAATGGCGTCATCATATCTCGTTTTATAGGTACGACAGAAATGAGCTGCGCAATCCGCCCTCTACTGATTGGCCTACTTACACAACTGGCAGATGCCTATGGACAGTCCAAAGAAAAACTAGATGACAAAGATACTAAGGTACTGAATGAACTTTTAGAGTCTCGCATCAAATCGTTTCCCACGACAGAAAAGCCATTGCTGCTATTGATAGATTCACTTGATCAAATTGACAGCGCAGACGGTGGGCGTCAGTTAGATTGGTTACCACGGGAGCTACCTGGCCATCTAAAGATAATAGTATCAACCTTGCCTGATGTAAAGTACGGTTGCTTACAAAGACTGAAAAGTATGGTGAGAAAATCCAGCTGTTACATAGGCATTGGAAACATGTGTCGTCAGGATATGGAAGGAGTACTTGACAAATGGCTGCACAATTCTAAGAGGACATTAACTGATGAACAACGTTTGATGCTTTTAGCTGCTTTTATTAATTGCCCTACACCTCTGTTTCTAAAATTACATTTTGATCAAGCTCAGCAATGGTATTCATATGACAAAATCAGTGATTCACATTTGCAATCGAATGTATCTGAAGCGATAGAAGCCTTATTTAGGCGTCTTGAAGTGGCACACGGGGCTGTACTGGTGAAGTATGCTCTTGTCTATTTGACTCTTACTCAGCATGGTTTGGCAGAAGAGGAACTAGAGGATCTGTTGTCACTCTCTGATGAAGTCCTTAATGATGTATACCAATACTGGGAACCACCTGCCCGGCGCCTCCCACCATTACTCTGGGTCAGAATAAAGAACGAACTAGATGAATATCTGGTGTCGAGAAATGTAGATGGTATGCAAGTAATTAGCTGGTCCGGAACATGTCGTCAATTTTCAGAGGTTGTCTCCCGCTGTTATCTCAGCGACAGAATTTTTTTGAGACGATGTCATAAAGATATAGCTGAATACTTTCAAGGAGAATGGGCTAATAAGCCTAAACCATATACAAACAAGAAAAACGAAGAGTTATCTGCAATGCGATTTGTGGCTGAACAACCCATCAAATTTAATATGGGAAAATATAACAAGCGTAAGCTGCGGATGCTGCCTTATCATCTAATCTGTGCGGGTCAAATCCAAACTTTGAAAAAGGATGTTCTCTGTAATTATGAATTTCTAAGAGCTAAAATAGCAGCAGTGGATGTATCGTCTGTGTTTCATGACTTAAAGCTGGCAAAAATAGCCTACCCACAAGATGAGGATATACCACTATTGATGGAAACGCTGCAACTCTCGGCGGAAGCTCTGGCTACTGACCCAAATGCATTGGCAGGCCAGCTTGTTGGAAGAATCTATGATTTTGCTCAATCTGCAGAAAAAGTTGTCAAAGAAGCCAATGATATGATAAGAGATGGATATGTGAAAAAGGAAATGATTCCTACAATACAAATGTTGACAGAGAAGTTAGACACGATGTTAGGAATGGTGAATAAGAAAGATAGTATACATAGCCTGTTGGATCAAGCTATCAGCTCTCCACAACCAGTTCTAGTACCACACATGGGTTTTCTCGTACCCCCGGGTCGACAGCTTGTGCATCAAATGTCCGGCCATATGGGTAAAGTTCATGACATGAGTGCTAGTCCTGATGGCAAGGTGGCAGCTACAGCTGGTGCAGATGAAACAATTAAACTATGGAGCGTGACGTCAGGTGAGCTGAGGCATGATATCAAGCTGAAACAACCTGCACATTACTTAGCTTATTTCCCGTCGGGATCATACCTAGTAGCTTCATGTGGACTTAAAAAGCTGTACGTAATTGACACACAGCAAGGGACTGTGGTGAATGAGATAGATAACTCCGGGGGTGGTGACTTACGTGCCAAACCAGTTACTGTGTACAAACCAAAAAAAGGACACGTCATCATTATATGCGTGAGAGCTCGACATCTGGATTTCCTGGACAGTAACACAGGTGACGTCATATCTTCTCCAAATGATGGAATAGAGGACAGACTCAAATCATTTCACTACAATGAGAAGAAACATCTGACATGCTCCGGGTCACTAGTTGTGTATGCTAACTATCTGGGCGATTCAGTCTTCTTTGCTTTACTGGACAATTTGAAATCTGTCAAAATAAGGAAGGTTCAGCTATTTGAATCAGAGCCAGAACCTAATCAAGCAGAGAGTATGGATCATATCGGCAGTCTGGGTATATTACCAAGGGATAAAAGTTATAATGTGATAATCAGCAATGGGAAGTCAAGAGAATTACATTTATTTAAAGTGGAGAAGAACATTCAGCCCCTGATGTTATTGCAAGGTGACAGTCAGGTTAGCATATCTGGTATGTTCCATGCTTCAGACGAGGCTAAGCTGTATTGTTGGAGCAACCAGCACGTTGGTCAGATAGACATGGATCAAAGTACAAAGTGGGATCAAATATTACAACATCCATGTAATGTACAGAAAGTACAATGTGTTAATAAACGCTATGTCATAACGCTCGCAGAAGATCACATACTGAGAATCTGGGACAAAAGTTTGAATCCTTTCAAGCCAGACTTGTCTGCTTTTACAGGTCAAATACAGGTAAATACGGAAAAGCAGAAAGATTCATACAATAAGCTGATGGATGGTATTCTTTCTGATATTCAAGATAACAAACCATCAGTAGATGATTTAATCACAACAAATGAAACTAACAACTACTGGAGTAAGATGAATTCTCCCCATTCTGATGATGTAACAATTACTACCCGTTTTCTTCTCATGGCAAATCCGCGATATATCGCAGTCTGTCAGGATCATAAACCTACCAAAGGACGCCGTCAATGGACAGTCTGTATCTCTATTTGGGATGTCATACACGTGCGCTGCGTCAGACGAATGTTTCTGCCGGGGGAGGCGGCGTTTGCTTATGAAATAATGCACAACAATCAGCTGGTTCTTGCCAAATTTACCAGCGGTCTCTGTGAGTTAAATCATCTGGATGTTGTGAACTGGAATGTGCTGATGAAAGCTTCGAACCAGCTTCACCACAGCAGGACGACACGACCAATCGTGGCTAAACATCACAAAGAACACATCATTGTGATTGCTTCCGCAAGAGATTGCGCATGTGTGATAGACGGAGAGACTGGTCGCTACAGAGATCTTCTCAACGTACCTTCCGCTACATTGTCCTGGCATGCTGTCAGCGTGAATGCGGGCAGACCAGACTTTTCTGATATCATTATGTCTGACAAGTATATCATAGCCCTCTGGGGGAATGTGGTGGTGGTGGTGTGGGACGCAGTAACGCTACAACAAGTATGTGAGATACGATTGACAGATCATGTACCTGGTCTAGCAGACCAGTTGAGAGCTGTCACATTGTGTCCCGTGCTTCATGAAACACTTCTAGTTGTTACAATAGATGACCCGCAGACAGCCATGGGTAAAGGGAAAGATAGTGCGGTGATCCTGGATCTAAGCCAGGGAACATGTGTGTGTCACATAGAAGATAAAGCGTCCACTGAGCCATCTGGTGGAGCTCACACAATGGTACTTCTCAGGAAGTACAGTAATAGACAATTAGAGCTGATGGCTGTCTCTGCTGATGGATCAGGCAGGTCCTTACACCGTGTGTCAGTCGGGGCTTATGATGACTGCTTAAGGATCACAGAAGATGGACGGCATTGTGTGGTGTTCAGCAGTGATCCCAGAGAACGTACCTTACTTTACTATGGTATTCAAGGAGATCGCCTGGTACGGCTTGGTTCCTTCACTCCTGATGAACATGTGACAGACGTAGCTTTTGTAGCAGGTGGCTCTACATCTCCTGATTTAATCATTAACAGCTCCCCTGGTTTGGTAAAACTCATGCTTAGGGGAGGCAAGGTAAAAACTCAATCCACAGAGCAAATATTTCCAGAGGTATTATTCGAAGATGTCAAACTGGAGATCCCATATGATTTAACCTACACACCTGAATAAAACAATTAATAAATTTATGGTGCAAAACAATTTATCCATAATTACTATGTGCCAACAGATTGCCAACTATCAGATTGCTTTGTTGTATTTATTATATCATATGTGGTTATTACCTTCGTAAAGTACGGAAGAGAGAATATCGTTAATGATGTGAACAAAAGTGCTTACATCAATTACACATATTTATGAGAATATGTGGTTACGAAGAGGTGACAGAAATATGGTTATTTACAGAAATATTAAACTCACAAATTTGTCATTTACCTATTTATTCAATATTTTCATATACATGATATAGCTATGAAATTGCCTTATTTAAGTTGTGTACGATATATTACTATTAAATGAACAATGAAACATGCTTTACATTTATTGGAAAATTATCATCGTTTAATCGCTTTCTGTATGATTAATTAATGAAAACTAACTGTGATTTAAATACATTTTAGCAAAATTTATGATAATTCACGACTAACATAATTATAACGGACAGTTTACTAACTCTATATTATTATTAAACATAATTATCGATATCATGTTTATATTTTTTATTGAACTCTTTTTCTAATCAATTCTTTATTTTGGAAGATAGCGTTAATGATAATTTTCATTGTGGGAAAAATAAATTATGAAACCGTTAGTATTCAAAATAGTATCAGACTCAACTGTTTTTTAAGCGGATTCTAACACTTTAAACCAGTTACAAAATAATCACTATATTCTCTGATCAACTGTCGACATTTAAAATGGGTTAAATCTGTTAAAATGGTTATTCTGTGTTTCTAGTGTGCCCCCAATGTGGAAGCCATTCAAATTATCGCCTCATCTTCCCATCGATGGTAAATCCCAGTCTTTGTATTTTAACATGTTTAACGTCCCCGGCCATCACGACTCCAAGAATTCGTATTGTTCCAAAGTTGGGCCACCATCTGCGTTGTTAAACCAACATTAAACCAAAACAAAGTCGACATTTCATGTTTATTGGTTGGCTCCGCTATTCATCCTGATTTCCGACTTTTTTGTTTTATCCCAGACTCTCGACAATCGAATGCCCCATTTGGTGAATAATCTAGATATAACATTTTCTGCTGAATTCAGTAAATATCTCTGCCATCAGCATCATGATACAGTGTCTCGAAAACAGTGTCATCTGATTCCTCACTATCCTCTGGATTTCATCATAGACGAGGTGAGCCTGTACCCAGCAAACACAAAACATTTGTATAACATTTGTACAGTGTTGGTCCAACGTCGCAGACGTTGGGCCGACGTTGTACAGTGTTTGTACAATGTTTGTGTTTGCTGGGTATGCACACAAAAGTACACTAACATTATCATTTTAAAATAAAGCATGTTCTTGGATATCCCTGGAATTACATGCAGGTGGGAATGACGTCACCAGAGCCCCCACCCTACTTCCGAGATTCATTTGACATGCGCATTTCCAATAGGATGAGATTGATTGTCATCGTTGTCATCGTTAGTATTGTGCATTTTCTAAACACTTGAGGCATGAAATTAAATAATTATGCAACTTGGTGCTGTGCTGTGATCATTTTTTGTCAATCCCAATTCGCAATTCAAATTCAATTTCATTATGTTGAACATTTCTGTGATGATAAAATAAGAACAAAACAAGTTTGATTTTTATAATTGAGGTATCGACTTATTCACTTCAACCAAAAATGAAAACAAAATATTCGGTCAATTGAAAAGGTTTTTTCTGACTATAAAATTACTAATTTTTACAGCTGTGTGCATGCTGAATATAGCGCATGACTCGAAAAGAATTAGCCCTCTGTTTGCTCAACGTTTAACTAAAGTTCTTGATTATACCAGCCTCTCTGGCGCTGGCTAAATGTTAAGGCAATGTCTGCCGCTATCTGAACATATCTGATTATGCATGCAGTAGATTTTCACAATATGAATACATCACACTCCTTCACATGAATATCCCAAATACGTCACTATTGTCGTGTATAAATGGTTTGATATTATAATTATAGTGTGTTTATTATCACAAAGGTTTGAAAGAAACAAAAATGTTTCTTCTCTATCCACGTGTGAATGTCAGTATTGCGGGGAGCCTCCGTGACCGAGAGGTAGCGTGCTCGGCCTCAGACCGCCAGGGCTCGAATTTCGAATCCGGTGTCTGGAAGACAGTGTCATCTCAACCATCTCACCATCCTCAGGAGGTTCTCCTGGCCCAGTTTAGCCTATATGTGCACAAAGGTGGCCTAAAGCCCGATTCATTTCATTTTATTTATTATCACAAACATTTTTTATTAATCAAAAAAGTGCGCTAACCTAAAGTTAACACGATAAGTAAATGAAACAAATTGATAACAAATTTATCATTTTATAGCGACGTCCAGCACCAATAAATCTTAAGTTATTGGGGTATCATCAATTCTTTGTTATTAAGTATTCCATACCGTTTTTTTATACACAGTACACAGTGCATATAAACGTGTCATGAAAGAAAAATACTTCCCCAACTAACCAGAAACACTGTACATCGCATATACAAATATCGCACCATAATAGATATCAGTGATCTACACGTATCATTTTATCGCGGGATATATTCAGATTGAAACAGACGCGATCCTTACGTAAGGATCGCGTCTGTTTCAATCTGAATATATCACGCGACAAAATGTACCTTGTTCAATCAAAACATTGGCGTTCATTACTGAATAAAACGAAACCAGAGCGACTTATCGCGCACTGTGTAAGTGGGTTGAATATCGCACGATATTTTTATTGCGCATTTTACAGTTATCGCAGACTGTGTAAAGCGGCTGTATAGCGGTATCACTAGAATTATGAAACTATGAGAATAAAACATTATTGGACAATGACAACTATCTTCTACAACCTGACAACGTGGCGCGTCTCGGGTGTGCCGTTAAAATAGCATGCAGCTTGTTTCGCAACGGTGACAGAGCATGTAATATAATAAACGGTTGTATGTGATATGCTCATACATCCATGTTGGAATTATAATAATCACAATAATGACGATAAGGTTGGGACGTCCGTTCTTGCTGAACCAACGTTTAACCAACGCCGCGGGCAGTCTAAAAAAAAGTCGTCCATGCATCGGTACTCCAAAACACAAAGCAAACACGAGACGTTGAACTAATGGTGCCTTAATGTTAGGCCACTGTCTGCGATGGTGGCCCAACAATAAGCCACCAACGTCTGGAGTTAGCTGTGGAGGACGTCATTCACCTGTTCACTGACATGTATCACATGTCATTATTACAATGACTATTCAGTGGTGTAGCTCACAGGAAACGTCTGATGGTCATCAATCATATACAGTCATGGCTGTGCTCAGCACCTTAGATTTCCATCATATAGCGGATAGCGGACTCAGTTTGGAAGGCTTTAATGTTTGGAATCAAACATTATAACAGGCCGTCTGCATTTGAAGATCGTGGTATTATGATTTTTTTTCCAAATAAGATAAAGCAGATATTAATGTCGAGTCACAGCGAGCATCGTGCTTTTGATTGTCATGTTCTGATTTCCAGCGTTGCCTAAAGTGACCACAATTCAATACTCGAGCATGCCAGTCAAAACAAAAACATAGTTGATTTAAATTTGTCAGTCATATAATCTAAGCCAGGCATTGTGGTGAATCATTTAAGCTCACTGCATACTCAGGCGTTGATTGTGCCGTTTGCATATTGTTGCATCTTGCATGCCGCGTTCCAGCGGGTGGTTCCTTATTTAGTGTTCTGTCAACTATGGAGCTGTATAAAGAAGTGCAATTTAATGATGCTTCATTTTTTGAATTCAGTACAGCCCCCTTATCACACTTTTTGTACTGTCATCTGGTCATCTGGAGTGCACTTGAAAATGCCTTGAAGAGTTCTTGGACAAACACTTTCAGTCGGATCAGACAAAGCGAAAAGGGCTTATCTCTGAATACAGCCAGCCTCGTGTATTCATGACTGTGTCAACATCAATAAAACGTGATAATCAGTCGCATGGTGTACATTTACTGCCGAAAAAAGACAAACAGCAGTAACTGCTTACTTTCCAAAAAAGCAGTCACTGTTGTTTGCTTTTTTTGGTATATTATAAACACCCCTTCCTGGTACCACGACATTGTCGTACGTCACAAGATGATCCTACACTGACACTCCCGGGTTCACGGAACAACCTCTATGTTTACTCTCCATATATCATAATAAGGTCAGTCGGATCGTGCCGGTGCGGATCTGATTAGACTTGTCAAAGTATCAGTTCTCGTACGCCATCTGCGATGGGTCTGATAATCCCACACTGGCACAATCTCGGCTCACGTGACGCCACATGTATTTTATGATAAATTTGTGTCAGAAAATCTGTAAAAGACACTGGGATCGTAGCAGAGTTGAGATTATGGCACTGGTTTAGTTCATCAGCCAACGCCCTCTGAGATGCAGCAGATGCTCTAAACTATGGAAGGGAATAGGGTTCATAATTCATACATGCGTTGTTCAATATCCATTATGCTATGCTGGTTCTTCTATGTGTCTAACGTTACATTCTAAAGTGCATCGTTCAATGTTGCTAGTTTCATTACGCTATGTTCAATATTCTATGTGCCGAGTGACAAATTTCAAAATGCATTATGCTATGTTGCTTCGTCTATGTGGCGAAGTGCGTTATGCTATGCTGGCTCGTCTTTGGTGCTACATTCAAAAATGCAATGTCGCCAGTTTCATTACGCTATGCTCAATATTCTATGTGCCAAGTGAAAAATTTCAAAGTGCATTATGCTATGTTGCTTCTACTAGGCCTATATGGCAAAGTGCATTATGCTATGCTGGTCCATCTTTGGTGCTACATTCTAAAATGCAAAGTTCAATACCACTAGTTGTAGTTTATCATGCTATGTTTGGTAGGCCTAACGTGTTATTCTAGTTCTAAGTCATGTGCCTGTTAAAGAATTACAAAGCACGTTATCACTGGTTATGTTGTGTCGGTTTTTCTATGTTGCCTCATCATAACGAATATACCCCCATAGACCCTCTCAACACGATCATCAGCACAGTTTATACAACTTAATATAAGGCCTATATAAGTATATCAACAGTGGTGAATTTGCGTTGATTTTTCAGTCTGTAGTCTAATATATTATTGACCTATACACCCTTTTCAATAACAACACGCCACATAGTGATCAAAGCTGAACTGTTTTGTTCAGACTAATGTTACACACTTTTCAATAACAACACGCCACACAGTGACCAAAGCTGAACTGTTTTGTTCAGACTGATGTTCACGCGCAAACTCGTGCAAAGAGTGTATTGTCATGAAATTTTACGAGCTAGTGATGGGGGGACTACCCAGACAATTACCTTGGAAAATAATTATTGTTTTGTTTAAAATATAATGTCTATGTGGTAAAGAGATAAATACCATGTGGCATCTCAGATTGTGCGCCAACATTTATTCGACATTGGGTGAACCTCTTGTGATTGCTGGGGTTGTCTTGACACAGACCAGTCTGTCTCTGGGATATGTGCTGATGGGTATGTTAGCGGTACGTAGGCCTACAAATCAACCACCGCAGCGCCATTTTACAGCATGATGCGGAACTATACGATTACAGTCTAACCTCGCTATAACGAAGTACCAGTAACCTAAAAAAATATTTCGTAATATCCGAAATTCGCTTTAAGCGTGATCTTCCCCCACCCCTCCCCATCTAAGATCGGTCTGAGCATTCCACGGTATTGATAATGCATCTATAGCCTAGTTATGTAGAGATATATAGGCTGCTAATGTATACGATTCGTGTCACTGTGTATGAATAAAGTATAATGTGGATATAAAAATAAGTAATTATGGTAACATAAAAAATAAGGTCTTATTAATAAATCAAGGACACGAAAACAAATAATACCATGAAACACTATCATAGTGTATGTAGTAATAATAATACACTTAAAATGGTCCCAAAGTACATTCATGTGGACTTTATGAAGCTAACTTTAAATTTAAATGTATCACTATTACTATACCGGCAAGAATAGCTCCTTGGGCTTATTAAAGTCTATGACGTAACAGTCATCGCCGTTATCGTTGTGGTCAAAGCGTAATGGTACATGTGTCTATGTAAGGGTTCCGACTACCATCGCTAATTAACCCTTTGAATATTAAAATTTTGCTATACTTGAGGTAAACTCAAATGGACGAATTATGAAACCAAATTTTTTTTATAAAATATAGCAACAAAAACATACGTTGCAGGGTTTGTGCGACACTGGAATGCAAGTTAGTTTATATTGCTCAAGCGTCACTGTGGGTACATTACAGGTACGTGACGTGTTCAGCTGTAATTTGTGTTTAGGTGTATGCATCGCGAACTTGATTGTTTTTTTATCACTATTTTTTTTTTTTAATATATTTTTCTTAGCTACAAAATGTATAGCAATAATTATACAGTGAGCCTAAACTTAATTTAATTCGCTCATGGAATGTAAATATTGGATGCGACCAGCGGGACTGAATACCTCATTTTACAGAGGCCTACTCAACGCCTTTTTTACACTAAAACAAACACGATCACCATTGAATACGTGTGTAAACTGCATATTGCATTCAATACCCAATAAAATACTAAATTATCAATAATTTAGTGAAAAAGTCCGTAAATATGACTGATTTTAACTGTGGAAAAAATCACGATTGAAGATAATGTTGTTCAGACTGGAACAGCGTTGGCTCAATGTTGTGTCGCCGGCCACATATGTCAGCTAGGTGTGATAATCATCGATGCGAAACGTGACACATTGTTGTGTTAACAATCCTGACGGACATATATCATCAGCATGTGAAATATTAATACATTTTGATATTCACTAAGTGAAATTATTTTCCGGTTGCATTTTTTTAATTCGTAGTATGAGGGTAAAATTTGATTTGGGGGATCAAAAAGTGGTTCGTAATAAACGAATTTCGCAGTAAACGACTTCGCGATGAGCACAATATAAATTACATGTATGTAATCCTATGGGAAACGATCCGTTCCTGAGAAATACTTCGTTATACCCAGAAATTCGCTTTAAGCGTATTCGTTTTAGAGAGGCTCGACTGTATTCCAGATTGTGCTTCATCCTAGATTCCTCATCTCATTCTGCTTCAGCCTTGTGGCTCGCTCTGATCGGCCCCCTGGTAGACGTGTGGGGCCGGTGTGGGGCGTGTTTGTTGTATGGTATAGACCCATGCCTATTACACCAGTCATTGTGGAGACTGTCTTATCTTAAATTTGACTTAGAACTAGACTATTGAACAGACTATTAAACAATCACAAATTTGGAGATGTATTGGAAAATCTCGGTTGAAATTGGGCACTGTCACCAGATCACATGCCGTTTATATTGTCCAAAATCATCAACGTGTGACATAAAAATTTTCAAGGATAAGAAGGGCATCATGCGGAGATAGCTATATACCAGCATGCCAAATATCAAGCAGGCATATGTCACAGGAGTTTGGTTATCTGTCCTGATATCCCTCGTCCTGATGATGATCGCGGCTGGATTTTCGATGCTTAAGATAAAAACTTGAATGTATGTCTAGTTCTTCTGCTCCAGATGCTGTGCTAAATCTCCTCTCGTGTAGGCCTACTTGTAAGCGTATTTGTAAACTGCCACAGTGTCAATGTCTTGAAAATAGATAAAATTGTACAAATACAGAACTGTATAAACATGTATGAAAACGATAATGAAAAGGCACTCGGCTCCTCTTCGGATGATGACACAGATGATATAAATTATAATAATTATAATAATAACACCAAAATTACTTGTGTGATAGATTGAAAAGTTCGTTCAACGACGTGCTCACACTTTAAACAAAGACAAATGCAATTAAGGACATATCTACCATTGCATTTAAAGCTTCTGTGTAAATATATATAGTGTATCACATGATTGGATCACATAGCTAAGTAGTAGGCCTACATGTCGATATTAACATGTACTGTACACCATACTACTGTAGTTTTTTTACAGAGCTGAATGGTGGTAATGATTTGGGTAGCATGTTTATTTCATTTATTTTATCATGTTTATCGACATCTTAATTTGATTTTAATTTAGTTCTGATTTAACACTAAAAAAAAACAGTTGGTTTCTGTTCTGTTTTAAATACGTAAACAATGATCAAGCTGAAAAAAAACATTGTTTACGATCATCATTACTGATGAATTTAAATTTATACAGGTGAAACGGATTTCATACATTACGCTGAAATCAAAGAGCTATACCTTGTTATCCTATTCAAACTACTATATTGAGCTACCATGGCTACTCAGGAATGTACTATGTTGATAATTATTAAAGTTGATAAATAACCACCATGCTACATAATCGTGATAACAACCGAAGAAATATATACTAGTATTACCATGATTACGGTGTATCTAATCTAAAGCGTCTAAAGAAATGAACCCTGCTGTCATTAATTTATTTATAATTACATTTTCTTTTTAATTCGTGGAAAAATATAAATATTTAATATTTGATTCCACCAAGAAAAGAATGGATGATATCAATAAACGTTGAACATAAAATAAAAGGCCGTATCGTTACCGTTCTGAAAAGGCCATCATACATTTGTGTTCATGTGTAAGGCATACAAAACCATTTAGAGTACTTTTTTCTAGTCACCCCGAATGGTACTAAATATTGGTCTGGCTCAATCACATAATTATGATAACAACCACAAAATAACATACCACTATTAATATGATTACAGTGTATCTAAATCGAAAACGTCCAAAGAAATGAACCATACGTGCTATCATTAATTTATTTATAATTGGTGTTTCTTTTTAATTTTGTTGGAAAAATGTAAATATTTATTTTTTGATTCGACCAAGAACAAAATAGATAATATAGACAAATATTGGACATGTATGCCTTATTGTGACACATTTTATAGAGATACGCTTTCGGTTCGCACAACAAGTGCTATGAAGCACGCGTCTGTTGGATAACTAAACTGCTTTTATATTTACAAGATATACAAAAAAATAGTTTAATAGATTGTCTAACCAGAATATTTACTTACAAATTTTCGAACATTATATAGACATAAATAAACCAGTTATGCCATAGAGTTGAGAAATACAGCTTGAAATTGGCGGCCATCTTGGATTTGTCGTCAAAAACGTATTCCTTGGCCCGAATTATGTCAGAAACTATGTGTCATGGATTTTTGTAGGACTAATAGATGAAAAGATATAATTATTAATTACTTTTTGATCCCGAGACCCCCCCCCCCTCTTTAAAACAGAAATTACTGCCTTTAAGCTACCGTTCTGAAAAGGCCATCATACATTTTTAGACCCCTCATACATGTATCTAACTGAAAATCACAATAAAGTTTAGTCACCCCAATTGGTACTAAATTTTGGTCAGGCCCAAGGACTAAACCTGGTGACTGTTTGAGTGCTGCTTACTCACTCTACCTGTCTTCATTCGTTTGAAGCTGGAATTGCGCAGGCAATTTTCAGCTTCAAACGAATACATATCTGAATCCGGACATGTTAAGCAAAACCAGCAAACACGTTCAAGCAATGGTAATTTGGAACAGCGTCATGGCGATGGAACAGTGGGGGGCCTATCTGGTGACACTGTTAGATAGAGGTGGCTGCAAAATGATATGGGTGACCCGATACTGGTCTAGTGTTGGACCAGAGTTAACTACGTTCGCCCAGAATTAAACACGTCATGTATTTACTGAGATATTGGTTCCCCGGATAGAAAGGGTTCAATTCGCTGCATACCATCCACGTGTATAGAGTGGCCAAGTCCAAAGGCAAACAGTAGTAATTGCTCACTTTTAATCTAAGCACTTACTGCTGTTTGCCTGCACACATCGGTACAGTGGTTTAGTTAATCATGTTAATACTCCACTGTCTCTGAGTTATACTGAGTGTTTGTAACACAAACAGTCCGGCAGAGTGCCAGCGCCTGGCAAGGATATCTGCCAGGGATATTCACCACCTCTACCGGGATCTACAGGCTGAACTGCCTTACTTTATCAGCGAATTGTACACAAAAAGTTGACCTGATTGCCGCAAATCCGTACACGCTTTGTTCACACAGGCCTGGCTCAGATCAACAGATGGAATATAGGTGATGGCGTTATGTTGGAATATCACACTATGTAAGTAACCTCAACATGTTTTGTGGACAATGGTGGTACACTGGCAGACTGGTATTGACATTTTCCATTCATTTAAAGGTGACATTGCTGACGAAAGTGCCAGCTTTAAATGAATACAAATTACCCCTACATGGCCATACGTTTAAAAACTTAACCTGTACCGTCGTATTATATAATTGAATTAGCTGTATATACCCCTATACATCCGATATTATTTTTTGTTATAAAAAAAAACCTGGCAAACCAAACTGTGTGCTGTAATCAGGTGATACTGTAGTAGATCTATTTACTGCAGTATTTATGGGGAAGTCTGTTGCAGGGTTTAGGTGTATATATTAATTCATGATACCCTTGGTTTAGGCTCTCTTGGCCATGTTTAGTGCCACACGCAATGCCTGCCAGCAATCAGCCCGCTGGAACGTGGACCACGGTGCGTAATCTATATAGGCCAAATAATTAGCAGTATTCACTTCAATGTGTGTGGTGTTTTAGAACTATTTTGAGCCATTCGAGGGGTGTGTTTAATAGTGTGCAGGTTTAGTTATAGTCACATCACAACGACACGTTGTTCGTATGAAACAAGTAGTCTCATACGTTATTACTGATATGCTTTAACAAGTTTTAAGACCACTTACTGCAGTGGTGACGCTCACTCGGCTTTGAAGATGATATGGATACTGACCATGCGCCGTTCACATTTAAAATTTTGAATAATTTTACCCCTGTATGTCAGTCAATATTCTACAAAAGTTATCATGTGTGAAGTTTCCACAGATTATCGATTATGTCTTTCAGAAAATTAATATAGGTCTAGACCTGATAAGTTAGCTTTACTTATTTAATTGTTCACTCACTTCAAGTTGTGTCTCGCTACCGCGACCCATAACTTCACGTATATATAGGTGAAAATCACTCATATCATTTCGTTTAATTTGAGACCAAACATTTATAAATCTTGATGTTTAAGTACACATAAATAATTCCCAATACCTGTTGTTTAACGTGGTAATAAACAGATTAAAAACGATTATAGTCGAGCTTAGCGCCAGTTTAGTTATTATGATTGTAATAGTAAAAGATCCTGGGGTTGTAGAGAAGTACAATTGTAGCGAGTAGTTTCGAGTGCAATACCGGGACCATTCAGCGACATGGTTGGAAAAACGGGTCCATTGAATTGGACGGATTGAAAGAGCCACGCCGATCACGTTAACGGACATAAAAAGGGTAAACGCCCAGGAATAAGTAGAGAGTGAACAGGTCGGGTCGATAATTTAATGTCTTCACTGACCATGTTAACTGGAACGCTCTTAAGCTTGAGCATATTTCACCGTGCAATTCTGTGAAACTCAATGACCTTGACCTCCTTTGTTTTCACCGAACTGGCTAATACAATGAGGTATGGAGGAAGGGTCTTATATAACCTTGTTTTCACCGAGTGACGTCACTGCGTTTCACAGAATGAAGTATGGGGGAGGGGGTGTTATATAACCTTGTTTTCACCGAGTGACGTCACTGCGTTTCACAGAATATGCATTCATTGATTATAATTCTACACTTCTTCTGTGACCTGCGACGAGGCCACCTGTGCTGCAATCAATGTTTTGTTGCTTACGCTGCTGTAGAATAATGTAGATTATTTGATATCAACGTAGGCCTAATACAAAATATGATTTCATACTCAAAACATCACATCCGATTTTCCCGGAACACGTCACTGTTATCATAGTTGTGGATCTTGTCATCATCACGCTGTATGGATAGAGACAATAACCACAGTGCGACCACAAGCCACAATATCCTAGTACTCATGTTTGTATAAACCCGAAAACACTCAGATTTTGACCTAATGTTGGTTTATTGTAAGTCCACCGTCTACGACGCTGGCCCGGCATTAGACCAGCATTGGTTGAGCATCTTGTGTGTGTTATCAGGTTATAGACAGGCTCATGCTTTCGGCTAAGATCGCAGAACGCCGATCTAAACCTACATATCTGAGTAGATCGCCGTTCAAGATAACGAAGTATTGTGTTTCAAATTTCATGTTTTCCAAATCCGTGCCGGGATAATATGCCTCCTCTAAAGCTAGATTTCCATATGCGGCAAAAATAAAGTTAAAGTTGTCGATGTCAAAATAATCTACACAAGCCTGGGCCTATAGCTTGATTAGATACGCACATACCTACTTAATTTACTCGTTATTTCATAACAAACTAGACAGTCACTCAGAGACAACAAACCTCCGCCGAAATTAATGGATTGTTCCTCGCCCCGAGACACACCTCTGGTAAACATTTCATACAAATCCTTGCGAGCCCTAAAATTTAATGGATAGGTCCTTGTTCCGAGACACATCTCTGATAAAATTTTCATTCAAATCCGCTTATTATTTGTAATACAATCCTGCTTACGGACAGACAGAAGTACAGACAAACAAAAGACAAACAAACACAACCGAAAATTAACATAACCCTCCTGGCGGAGGCTAATTATATTTCTTCAAGGATGTATTGCTACATGCAGTAATATTACAAGACGGTAGTTTTTACTTATTTCTCATTTATATCTTGTGATATTGTGGAGTTTTCTGCACAATAATCATTCGCGTGACACATGTGCGCATTGCTGGTTTGTTTATGGTTAGTGTTGAGTTGTTCACCACTTACAATCGCATTAGAGATACTCAGATAATGCGTATGTGTAGATATGTAGTCAGTGATACTAGAGAAGAGGTATCATAAATTCAGCAGAGATATCCCTGACAGAGAAATTAATAATTGACCGCAATCTAGTTCTCGTTCCTTCACTGTAACATCTGTTTGTAGAACATCTCACTTTGCCTTGTGATCTCATCTAAACAGACTGGGATATATCTAACTTACCAAATATTCTCTCACAGAAAAGCATTGTCGAACCTTCTTGTTTTTGGTACAGTAACGCAGAGAAAGATCTCCCATAGCAGGTATTTATATTGAAAATTTATCTATCATGCCTATATTACCACAATGGAAAAACAAAACTTCAAAATTGATTTTGTTCTGAGCGTGTAACATCACACAGATATCATCAAATGGCCGTATCTGCCATATTTAACATGTTTAGCGTGACCCATACGACGACCCTTTAATACACATTGAGATGCACGCAACCACATAATTATACCAAGAAAGGTTGAAATGATTTCGATTTATAGTTTCGGCACTGGCTGTTTGAAGTTCTTGGTTCAAGCATGCACTATACTATAAAGTCATCTGAAGTCAGTTTGAAGGTCATCTGAAGTCAAGGTCAAGGTCATCCGAAGCTTTAAAATCGAAAACAGTAACATATTTTGACTAGAAAAAATCACATATTTTGCCTAAAAATCTTCATATACACGATCCTATTCAGCTTTTACAGTTGATGATAATAATATGTTTTTTTATTTTCTTAACCGTCCAGGTATTTGCAGTTGGGGCATTTTTCCGGCCTCAAGTCTTGACACAGCGAGGTCGTCAGGTCAAGGTCTGCGACCTCAGAAGTAGCGAACCTTGCGGGGGAAGATGGGGTGGGGATGCTGCCAGGAATTGGTTGTTAAAGGGTTATTGACGAGGTGACGATTTGTGTAGGATGTGTGACTGGAGACAAAAATCGCGAATGGCATTCAGACACACCGGGGTAACCATGGTAACGTATCTTTATCTTCTGAGCATGGTGATCGTCAAGGGCACGATGTCGTCACGGAAACACGACGTGTCAAACCGATGTTGGTTTAATGCTGGTCCACCGTCTGTGACGGTGAACCAGCATTAAACCAGCATTGGCTTGACCTGTCGTGTATGGTATACAATATTATTATGATTTGTAGGCGTGATGGATTGTACATATACACTCGAGTTGTCCTCTACAGCCAAATAGATGACAATACTGACAATGTTGTGGTATCGTATACTTCATTTTCTCAGTAAATGACCCTTATTAGCTGATGGTGCATTAAGTAATGTTCACAAAGAATGAAGATACATACAGTGCTGCGTATTCCATTATTTCCAATTCAAGCATCCTCCCTCATGCTGAAGTCCAGCTTGAATAATGGGTACGTGTCATCGTTGGTTTCTCAGCACACGCAAATGCACACTGACCAAGGCTGATATAAAGACCTAGTCCGAAATCGGCATGCGTAGGACGGTGTCTCTAAATAGCTACGACTAGGGATTCTTCCATAATAATAATAAGCATGCGTAGGACGGTGTCTCTAAATAGCTACGACTTGGGATTCCTCCATAATAATAATAATAATACCAGGATGATACAAATAAACATCTAGTCACATGTAGACCTACAGTATACAGTACAGGTTGACTCCAACGAGACGAGATCCAATGCAGTCTTAAGGTTAGACAATCGTCTGTGACACTGGCCAAACATTAAACATTTGGAGAGTTTGCTGATGTGGTTGCTGGAAAGCTCTGCCTGTCAATATGCGCGGGGGTCGGCTGTTTCTCGCTCCCCACCATAACACAAAAGTTTGTGTCTCAAACGGAAGCCCATCTGAGAGCATTGGTGAGATTATTTACTCATACGTGTAGATGGCGTTCAAGTATATGGAATTGCTATGATTTGGGAACTTGCTCTTAATACGGCGTTAGGTATGAAGCGCATTGTATAGTATTATTATCTTGCCTGATGCATGGCTTTATGACTGTGGGTGTGGTGTGATATGTCATTGTGGAATACCCACAGGCCACTATTGCATACTGGGGACTCATGTCCCGCGTATTTTGACAGTTGACTGTACCTTTAATGTTTGCCCACCGTCTGCGACTGACCCAAATTTGGAACGGGACTGTGCAAATTTTGTACGGGAACCCCAAACCTTGGATAATTTTTTATTGGGGGAAAACTATACTTGTTTTGAGTGAAAACTCACCCTCTTCGAATGGACAGTTTTCGATTACATTATCCCATTAGACATTTAATTTGTGTACTTTTAAATATACAGTGATGAACCCCATTTTAAAATACCCAAACAGAATATATTGGACTTAGTACAGAATATATTGGATTCAATACACGATAGCTGTCAAAACCTATCCGTGGTGAGCCTAATTAAGATGACCAAGCAGTTATAGGTCACCGTCCCAGAGAGCTGTTTTTTGAATTATTAGTGACATAAACATAAAAGGCATAATATTAAAATTTCAAAAAAATTGTACAAATTTACTCCCTACAGTACTGTACACTTAGATTATGTACAAAATTAATAGCCCCTCTAAGAATACTCTCATACTTAACTGGACTAATGTACAGTAATGCAATGGCATAACCTGATAACTAAGTTACTATTTCACCTTGTTAACGTGTTTAACAAGAATAATAACAATTTGACCGGACTAGGTATGTTATAAACTACTGTGTTCACCGTGTTCACCTGTACTGAGTACAATGTGTTACAAAAAAGAAAAATGTTTCAACGCGTTTTCAGCTTTTAAATGTTGAGCCGGCGTCGAAGACTCTAGCCCACAATTAAACCAACACAGACGTTTTTTTTATATAACAAAGCCATTCTTCAATGTGTCGCACAAAGGTGTGTTCCCAGCAAATAAAATACGTTTGGTCAATGATGTGTTAATCCTGGTCCACCGCCTGCGACACTGGCCCAACAACAGAACTAAATTGGCTAAATATCCCGTGTTTACTGAGTTGACACTACTGTCACTTGCACGTTATAATCATTGTTCATTGTGTCGTTATACGTGGCTAGAAGCATACAGTGCAAAATACCGTAACGTGGTACAGGTCTGTATTCCTCTGAGTCGAGTAGTATTTTATTCATACCATAGAAAATTATACAATTTTCAATTTTAGCATAGATGTGGCTTGACGTTATATTCAGTGGTTAACGCTACTGCCTGTCACGCCGGGGAACATGTCTTCTTCATGTTGTATATATTCGTAAAGATTCATTGTTGCACCTTATACCATGTATACCGTCAGATCTCAAATTTTGAGTCCTTCGCCTGAAGAGCAGTATCATCTTGATTTATCCCAACATCCCAGTTTAGCCCATATGTACAAAAAGTTGCTTTAATATATGAAAGTCCAATTCATTCATTTTATTATATTTTGAGTGTTATTTTTCGAATAGTTTATGCTGTCACAGGACTGGAGGTGCGACGCAGGGAATTATTAAATACACCAAGTACGTGGGTAATGCCTGCATTTAAGTTTGTACTACACTCTTTTACACGTACTTCTTATATATTACAAAAGCATGAATAGTTTAATATACAACGGTCATATACTTCTGTGCACACTGTTGCTGGAGTCAGGGCTATAATTAGGTATTCCGCCTCACAACGTCAACAGGTAAACTATACTAAATTATCAGTCTGATTTCGCGCACGCAGGATAGTGACCTTCCACTTACTTTAAATACACAGATACTCAGTTGACACAGGGCGTGTATTTAACGTTAATCCTTGACCGTTGGGACAATGTTGAGAGGCTCTACGTTTATATCTAAACAACACTCGAAGACGTCACACAGTTCAAGACACAAGAAGATATTCTCAAAAAAATGTGCAAATTGAAAGAGGCTTCTCATATAACCTGGAAACTAAGAGATCAAAAGATATCATTCCGATAATGTTATCAAACGTAAATTATCAGTTGTTCACTATATACCATGTGGATTTCATAAGGTGTGTTATATTGTATTGCTTGTGGCTGACACTATAGTTATTATTGTGGACGCAATAGCCAACTACAAGTTAATGAAAGTTGATGAGTTATATACAGCACTTCAAGAATGCATCGATTTAGACTATTTTCAGGAATTTGCAACTTCTTATCAATGACGTATTTATACCCACCAATACATAGCCCTGATAGCGGTAGTCATACGTAATGTGATGTGATATGCATAATATGTGATCAATATTTTACTCTCTAGACTTCCCCAATTAATAACTAGAAACAGGAGTGCCGAACTACGAGGCCCGGCTTTAGGTTGTTTGAGTGCTATAGACAAAAAGTTGGCTCAATATGTTGTAAAAACAACTGTACTGGTCTTCCTCATGAGCCACAATCCTCTATGTCCAGAATATAATTAGGGCAGAACCAATGAGACAAGTTGAAATATAATTTCAACGTTTACTCCTTCCAACATCTTTAACATACCTGAGCAGACTGCCCAACAGCATGATCAGTTGAACAACAGCGTAAAAATAGCCTCAAAACCCAGGATCTAACACCGGGATCAACGTTATCACTCGTCAGGTGGGGCGAGACGCAGCATCACTAAACATTATGAGTGTAAGGCATTCAGGTGGAGCTTATCAATATCATTTTAGTGATTCAACTTTATCTTCAAAGTCGGAATGTCAATTTTAAGGTCAAATTATCGAGATAAATATGGGTTAACAGGTAAAACCTAGAGGGACCTGTAGCTGAAGCATCAGGGAATTTAGGCGAATAAGTTTGGTGGTTTAAATAAATTGTATATTGAGCTTTCGGACCATTTGTAGCATTCGAAACATTCGAAAGATACGGAACATTCAGAACATTAGGAACATTCGGATATTTAAAACATTTGTAACATTCAGAAAATTTGGAACATTTGAAACATTTAGAACATTCAGATCATTCGGAGCATCCGGATTTTTTGAAACATTTGGAACATTCGGAATATTTGGAACATTTGAAACATTCAGAACATTTGGAACATTCGGGTCATTCGGAACATTCTGAGCATTAGGAATATTTGGAACATTTGGAACATTCGGAACATCGGATCATTTGGAACATTCGGAGCATTTGGAACTTTGGAACATTTGGAACATTCGGTACATTTGGAACACATTTGGAACCTTGGGAACCTTATGCATATAGTCTATGGCATATAGTCTCTTTAACATGTAGACAATATCGCCCTCTATAAACTTCGACCGAAAATTTCATCACATGTCATATAGTCTAACTTCTGCGTTTTTTTTAGAATAGTTGCCGCATGTCGAGAAAAGAGTGCGTGTAAAATGTGATGAAAATTAGTTGAGAAAATTATTGCTTGAGAAATAATCCAAACTCATTCACCCTGGTTAATGTGAATCTGACTATAATCTGATAATGAACACGATGAAGTAATCGTTGAAATAAAGGTATAGTGTAATCGCGTTTCTGCAAAAATACTAGGATAATGATAACGTTGACCCAACTACGAGCCGACATAGGGTCAATGTCTGTGTTTGCTGAAATCTAGTGATTTCTTCACGCTTCACTGCACCCTGCAGTATGCTCAGTGACATGTGTAATATACACCCACATGTCCGACCTGCCGTGCAAAGGCAAACAGGTGTAACTGACTTCTTGAAAAGTAAGCGTTACTGCTGCTTGTATATGCTAGACAAAGATGTACACATTTAGCATGTGCAGTGTAGTGAGATGGGTGTGTATCAGACCAGCTAACATAATATTATGATAATTTTATTCTCTGATTATCGTTTGGCCAATGTCGCTGATAACGTCTCATTGCTGCAGTGTTTACAGGTTTAGGCCATAATGATATTATTGTCACCATTGCCTCCATTGCTTCTTCACAAATTGGTAAGTATTTATTTAAAAAAAACGACGTATGACTGTAGGTGTCAACCTCTCGAATGACAATTTCTCAGAAATCAGCAGCTCCAAATTCCCTAATATACATACACAAAACATTTGTATAACTTTTGTACAACGTTGGACCAACGTCAAAGACGTTGCGCCGACGTTGCACAAGTGTTATACAACTATTTTGTGTTTGTCGGGAGGGTACCTCAAATAAATGAGTTAGGCCTATATACCGCAGTGCAATAAAGGCAACTAGTAGTAACTGCTTACTTTTTGAAGTAAGCAGTTACTGTATATATGACAGTTAACATATAAACTCCTTGATCAAATATCCTGTATAGGTCACGTGAATCTGAGTAATGAATGTTTTTTTTCGGGCAATGTAAATAGCAGTAAATGTTTACTTTTTAAGTGAGCATTTACTGCTGTTCATGACTTTGAAGAGCAGGGTTGATGTCATAAAATAACCCTCAGCTCTGAGGGACGGCGGTTTTGATTCGAGCATGTGCAGTTATATATAAATATGGCGAGTGGTTGAGACGATTCTCGTCACAAGAGCTGATTATAGCTGAATAGTGAAGCGTTCACAGTGACTGACTTAACGGACGTGATTTAATGAGCTGCTTAAAACGTTAGTTGACTATTATCGTGAATATTATTTCAGAGAATATATGAATACTTTTCAAATAATACTTCTATGCACATACTTATGTAGGTCTTGTTCGATCATGTTTATATTTATGTGCGTACACGTGTTCCGCATATACATGATATAGGCCTACTGCTCAAGTGGTAAAATTGTCAACTTCAGCACTGCTGGAAATCCAAGCGCACATTATATACTTTGTCGTAAGGCCGTAAGGCAGTTACTCGCTTTTTCCCTTTTGCACGACAGCATAGATCGAGTTCCTAACATGCTGTTTTGTATGGAACTCCTTTTCCAGCAAACATAAAACATTTGTATAACATTTGTACAACGTCAGGTCAACGGCTTCGACGTTGGTCCAGCATTGTACAAATGTTATACAAATGTTTTGTGTTTGCTGCGTTTGAGCACCCTTAAAAAGGCTCTCTGTGTGTTGCGTGGTAGATGTTTTTTATGTGTAAATCAGTTATTTTTTAATATTTGCAGGACACACCAGAAATAATAGCCGGACGGTGACGGACATAGTGACGGACATAATGAATTCAAGATTCTGAAGCACATTGTAATCATGTGATATCACCAATCAGTGATCCTGGTAAGTGGTGTAACTCTTGCATAACTCTGTTTGAAATTGATAAAGTCATTTTTTGGTAGACGCACAGTAATTAATACAATTATCCAATTAATAAAATAATTTGAATCGAAATATGTTTCGTCGTTTAAACATGTTAAAGCTGGAAATTGTATAGGCAGTTCCAGCTTCAACTGGATGAAATTCACAAACTGAAAATTCCTTCAACAGGAACATATCCTTGGTGACAATGGAGGAAAACACACAGCATAAAAAAGAGGTGGTGACATCTTCTGACCAGGGTGACGTCACCTCGTTGTCTGATAAGACAGATGACGTCATGGAGTCAAATAATAACTACTTGGGAAACATTGAAGTGAAATATTGTGTTCCTAGTGCTGCAGTTCCTGCAATGATAACAGGTACTTCTAATTTACCGCAAGGGGACGGTTTCCAAGATCACTATTGTGATCCAAAAGGGATTAATGGAGAGAGTAATGATATGAAGTCCATTCAGAAGACTGAAGGTGCTGTGCATGAGGCAGTTGGTGAAGTTGCCACTCCCAATGGAGCCACGCCTAAGTGTAGTGATGGAAGTATTGTGGATAAATCCACAAATGAGGTGGAACACAGTCCACCACCTCTACCAGCTGGTACAGTGACACGAGAAGGTGAGGACATCGTAGATACTCTACCCAAAGATGTACCACCCAGAAGTTCCCGCTTCACTAAGAGGGTATCGTCTGCTCTTTCCCGCCTTGACATTGACAGCTGTGACCCTGACATCGTGGTGTCTCTCCTGGCTAGCTCACCCAGCAAGAAGACATACAGCGCCCTGGCCAAAAGGCTGAAGTCAGCCGACAAGCTGTGGATACAGGGGTTTCTGCAGGCTAATGGAGTAGAGAGCCTTCTGGATGTGGTCGATGTGATGAGCTCTCAGAGGGTACAGCAGCTGGCTGACGCCCTACTCCTGCTGGAGTGTGTGGGGTGTGTCAAGAGTGTAATGAACTCCCATGCCGGCCTGGATTATATCTCTGAACACAGGGACAGTGCTACTAAACTAGTTAAAGGTCAGTGTAATAGATCCTTACTGATCAGCTGATACAAGATTTTTAATAGTATCAAAAATTTACCTGTTTACCATTTCAGTTTACGTGCTCTTTCAGTTGATGTGTTAAGACCATGCTCACCAACCACCTACTATGACCATGTAGTATAGTCCCATCCGGTGTAAATTAGTGACATTGTTAAAGTTACCTTTTTTATCATCTACGGGTTCGTGATACATATATGCATATATGCCTCACAAGACATTTTTTGAATGAACATATTTTAAATTAAACAGAATTAGGATGTCGGAATTAGGATATTTTAGGATATTTTAAGCTCTGGTTTTGTTATATTTATTACACCTAAGTAGTCATGGTAATTAAAAAGATGATTTAACTTTTACTCACTGTGAGGTGGGAACTACGGTAATAATTGGCTGCTCACGGTAAAAATGGTAAAGACAAATATGATGAAAGGTAAACCTGGTATGCAGTTCACACTATAGACAAATTTTAAAAAAAAGGTAAACAATTTAGTAGCATTTATCACAAAATATTAGGATACGTTGTTTCACAGTTGGTGCAACGTCGCAGACGATAGACCAACATTGAAAAACCTTAGGTGTTAAATTTGCACTCGGACCGCTATTTTTACATCACATTTTTATTTTTGCTTCATCTCTCGTTCCAGCCTTGGATACTAGTAACGTGTTGGTAAAACAGCAGGTGATGGAGATACTGAGTGCCTTGTGTGCCTACTCTGACAGTGGTCTGGCCATCTGCCTCCACGCTCTGGACGTCTACAGGGTGAGACCACAGTAAACACAAACCATTTGTGTAACATTTATACAATGTTGGACCAACAATCGGTATTTGGAGACATGAAATCAATATGATCTAATATACATTGTTAAGTTTCAGAAATGTTCAATTTCTTCCAAGTCAGTAAGCCGTCAACTGGTTAAGGGGTATTGTTCAATTCTTATATTTAGCAATACATGCCTAATTGTTTCTATTGGCATCATCGGATTTTTTTTATTTATAACAATATTTAATTTATTATATAATTATGTAATAAACTTGTCAATAAATGGTACTAAAATAATATGTCCAGTTCTAGCGCTGGAATGACATGACATACATGTATGACTTGGTTAAGCTGTGAACTGCATCGGAGAATTATATTAACTGTGTTAACCAGCACTTGAAGTACCTAAGCCTGCTAATGTCTGAGGTTATCTTTCTTTTCTTGGCATTTTCTTCCTGACTAGTTACGTATAAACATATAACTGTATACGCATACTGAGCGAACAATTATTGGTCCTAATTTGTTGTACAAAACATGCAAAATAATCTGCTAAATTTTGACGCATTTGGAGACGTTGGTTGCGAATAAGATTAAGACACATGCGAGAAAGAGGGTACTTTCATTTTACTAAATCATTGTTGAAATTGCATTTTTTGCAATAATCCTTCACACAGCTGCTTTGTTTCAGCTTGAGAAGCAACAGAGATACAGGTTTAGTTTACTGGTGAATGAGCTGAGGACAAACACAGAACATCCAGCCTACCAGGCTACTGTGCTGGCCTTCATCAACTGCCTCATACTGGCCCATGATAACCTCACTGAAAGAACGAGGATAAGAGAAGAGTTCATAGGTGAGAGCCCACCATAAGAATCTTATTGAGTATCGTCTAAACACTGTTTACAGTATGACATATTGTCTACTTCATTTATATATGATATATTGTTTACGTCATGTTTATGTATTATGTATGTTTTATTACATCCGAGCGACCACATACACCTAGTATTAGTGGCTGATCCAGGTGTAGAACTCAAATAATACACCGATTTTAATTTATAAGATGTCCTAGTTTTAAACGTCATAATATTTTCATTTATTTAGAGCTGGCGTTAGCAAAACCAGCTGCAAATAAATCTTAGTCTTGCGCTTTCATCAGCGATAGATAAATATTGTAGATACTGGTTATACTGTTACTGGTTATGTTCAGGTCTCAGACTGCTGGACATACTCGTCGCCTTGCAGGATCAGGAGCACGAGGCTCTAGATATACAGTGCGATCTATTTGAGGACGAGAAGCAGCAAGATGACGACGAGCTGAGCGCACATGCGCCAGGCGGAATTGACGTCACTAACCATCAGCAAGTGTTCGATGCAGTTTTCCAAAAGGTATAGCTCAACAAGTCGATTTAATTTGGGTTTTCTAAACTTGCATACTAAAATATCGATGTTTGGTAGAAGAAACTACGTAGATTAGGAGAAAGGAGTTATCAGTTTAAAGCTCCATCCATCAATATCGATATCCCCATGTCCAACGGTCAAGAAAACGAGAAGTTGTCATGAACATTTGTTTTGAAGGGATCTGCGGACGGTACATGCACAGTTTTTCATCCGAAATCGACTTTCTGGTTCGGTCACTTACATATCTTATTGTATTTATAAACATGATAAAGAACAACTAACTTTTGTTAGTGCATATTATTGTTTTTTGCTAAGTAATACACATTTCTACTTGCCAATCCATATAGTACTATAGGCCTTTTTATCATGCTTGTGGCGATGTTTCATGTTCTGGCATGATACCTAGTATGAAAATGCAGTAGCCAATTCAGATTTTTTAATTTTTATGTGAAATTTTTTCAGGTGATTGACACCCCGCATGCCACTACGTTTCTCCATATTTTACAGAATCTCCTCAACTTAGACACTCAAGACACTAACAGGTATTGTTAATTGAAACTTTATCAGTTACACATCACCACATGGTATATTTCGAATAAAATTAATGGAAAAATAAATTATATCATTTTTCACCATTATGGCGCGGTGAGCTTTCCTTTGATTCAGACAGGCTTATTATACATGTTATATGGATATTTTATCAAATATTGACATTTTTGGCGAACTTCTATGATGTGGGAATTGCTGCAGTAGCAACTCACATCTCAAAGTGAATGTATGTAACCAATAAATGCCTTGATGGTGTAATTCTCACCCACTTAAAGTTGTGGGTCGCAGTAGCCATGGTACCGAGACGCAACTTCGAATGGGCGAACATTTAAATTGTATTCCACCGTTTCAGGATAGATCAACATTGAAAACCAACTGTGGCAGTATTGCATACACACGTATATATTTTATTTCCGCCTATTATAATAATTAAAAAAAAATGTTTTTTACAGTGACATCGTGTGGACTACTTTAGAGCAGACAGTGGCCAGGGTGACTTTGGTGGAAACAAAAGTGGAAGCAAACCGTCTTCTTAGGTCTATGGGAATAAGCTCATCTAGGGAACTATTCAATAAGCTGACTAGCCTAAGTGCTGATAATAGACTAGTCAGTAAGGATACACATGGTCATATAGTGAAAACTAATTCTATTGATAATGAGGATGATGAAGAGGATAGTGACTTCTTTATCACTCCTCCATCATCACCTTCGCCAGTGTCTGCGGGAATTGTCGAGATGATAGACAACATGTTCGGGTTGAGTAAAAAGGACGATGACAGTATGCTCTCCGATAGCAGTCTTGTGTCTGTTGAGGAAGAAATTATAATTCCTCAAGTGGCTCACCTAACATATAGAGATACAACTCCAAGATTCCGTGTACTGGACGACATGATCAAATCTTCGGAGGAGAAACAGAGCCCACCCTTTGGTGGGGTACCTCTTCATGGTATGATTGATCCATGTGGTGAATCAGTTCTCCTTCAGTCGGATGGCAACCGAGAACACTCAAGTACAACAAGTGATAAGGACACAATTCCAACATCTCCTTCTATCCCGACACCTCCACCTCTACAACCAGCACAAATGCCAACACCCCTGACTACTGCTACTCAACCACCTCCTCTCCTTGATTTAGGAGTACCTACACCACCACCTCCTCCGCCAATAACGGAAATACCAGAACCACCTCCAGCGCCACCTCCACCGCCAGGTATAGCAGAAGTACCTACACCTCCTTTACCTCCAGGTATTCTGGGAGGACCACCACCTCCTCCAGGGTTGCCAGGAGTACCACAACCTCCAGGAATGCTAGGTGTACCACCACCTCCACCACCACCACCTCCAGGTATGCTAGGAGGACCACCACCTCCTCCAGGAATGCTAGGAGTACCACCACCTCCACCACCACCACCACCACCTCCAGGTATGCTAGAAGGACCACCACCTCCTCCAGGGATGCCAGGAGTACCACCACCTCCACCACCACCTCCTCCGGGAATGCTAGGAGGACCACCACCTCCACCACCTCCAGGTATGCTAGGAGGACCACCACCTCCACCACCACCACCTCCAGGTATGCTAGGAGGACCACCACCTCCACCACCACCACCTCCAGGTATGCTAGGAGGACCACCACCTCCTCCACCAGCGCCAGGTGGATTGATTCCGTCACCTACGGCAGGTATCACATACGGAGCTGTACCGGTTACTCCCCAAGGTATCTCCACACCAAAGCCAGCCAAGAAAATGAGAAGTGTCAGCTGGAAAAAAATCCCTGCCAGGCTTATAACCAGTAAGCGCACTAATACATATGTCACATTTTTAAACCTTTGATCAACAGTCATGACAATCACGATTATAATCGTTTTAATTGCTACTATCAGCATATCAAATAAAGGTTTCTATTTTATGTAATTATTTTATTTAGCATGTTTAGCACGAATTTGATACATGTGGTCTCATTATTAACAAATAAGTGCAATTGTCATCCATTTGATATTATTGCATATCAGGTTAGCAAAATAGCGCTTCAAGTAGAGAAAAATTGTAATTCTATAAGTTGGCATTTTAAAGGTTATATCATTGTAATCAATGTAGATAATTATTTAATCATTTGAAAGACGGTAGCGTGGCAGTAAATAGTGTAAAACTACACTACAAAGACCGTAACGTGGCAGTCAATAGTGTAAACTACACTCCAAAGATCGTGGCGTTACACATGTTACAGTCAATATTAGTATAAACTGCACTCCAAAGACGGAAACGTGGCAGTTAATAGTGTAACAAATCCCGATAATACTCATACGCTGCAATAAATGTTTTTACAGCTGCTAATTTTTAGGGACATATTTTTATTATCACAGAAAAAGATACCCTTTGGCGCTATGTCTTGGCTATGGCGGACACTGTAAAGGTCGATTATCATATGTTGGAAGATTTATTCTGTCAGCGAGTACCTCAAGCGACATCTGGTGAGCAGGGGACGTGTTCAACGGACGGCCCCAAAAAACAAGCACCCAAAGAAGTAAGCAACCTGTATCATGCGCGCTATTGGCATGTGTCATCAAAACGCATGTGAATCATGATAATTTATAATAAGTAATACATCACTCAGTATGTATTATTAAGTCATGGACATAATGAATATCTTCGATCCCGTAGTCGCTAGGCCTATGTGGGCCATTTTCACATGTTTTATCAATACAGGTGAATACATCTTTTCAACATGTTTTTAAACGTTTGCATTATTTGAAGATTCTTCATTTGTCTTCGCCGTGAGGTGTCCCAGATGGGTTTGCGATTTTTTGAAAACTTTTTAATGTCAGTCATAATAATAATTATAATTATGTTATTGCAAGTCATTACAGCTGGTGTTATTATTATTTCTTTAAAAAAAATACTTGTTTGCAAATGTCTTTAGCGTTAACAAGAGCGCATAAGGTCTGTTATTTCGGCAAATATTCACCAGATGGCTGTAACACATACTATCTTGAAGTGAAGAAGATTTTGTTTATGGATACAGATCACATATATATAACAATATAAGTATAAAATAAGAAGTCTCAAATAAAATGTCACAACAATAGGATGTCTTTACCGTGTGTCTAATGACTTTGGTTGCAAAATAAAATAGTGCTTGTATATTTTAATTTTTATTAAACATCAAAAAACGACGTAAAGGTAAAAACATGTATTGTTGGTTACTTTGTGCAGTAGTGCGTCTTTACTGCTATAATAATCTGTTTTTATCATAATAACGGTAACGACATACATATAACGGTAAAGACAAATGCTGGTCATAATGTATGAAAATCTGAAAACTTTTAAACTGAAAATTAGTCCCTCTATCCAAAAATTAGTTATTTAACAAAAATATTTCTGTACCGTTACAATATCTTCTTTACCGTTAAAAAACTTCTCTATTTTTTTCCGCTATGTCTTTACTGTTATAAAATTTAAGCCATACCTACCGGTAAAGCAATACAATATTTTTATTATGATCTTTAAAATTGAGAATAGATAGTAAACTGCTTGGCTAATGCGCGCTAATGCTTCTCATAATAAACTGTAGGTATACATAACATTTAAATTCGTTATGTAAGTCAATAAAACTGAGTGTGAATTTCTTTCATTCTGTGGTGTTATGTCCTTTTTACAATTTCCCTTAACATTTCACAGTAATTTTGAAGAATAATATATGTTTATAGACCCCTACATTATAATACATATTTCCAATTTGATACATGTATTATCTATTCTCAATGACCATTTTGACTTGTCGGTTTGTCCATCCGTTCATACCCAACATACCCGAAACTTGGGTGCTGTGCTGTTCCAATCATCACGGGTCCAATATTGTCTGTTTGCTAGGTACACTCTGGTCTGTAAATAGTAAAAGTATTTCATTTGTGCATGAATCAACATAATTTGAAAAGGGATATATTTTGTTGTGGTTTGTTAGATAGCTGTGCTGGACGGCAAAAAGAGTATGGGGATTAACATCTCACTGAGGCAGTTTAAGATGCCGTACCAGGAGATCACTGGTCTCATCATGGAATGCAATCATCAGGCATTGGGCGCTGAGAGGATCAGGGGGCTGATCAAGGTCATCCCCAACCAGGAAGATGTAAGTGATTAGGACATCTATCTTAGCCTACCCGCCAATAATTTTACTGTGCTGTTATTGCTAATCTGTTTTGTCGTAACGCTTTCCTAGTAAACAGGTAAACGCAAAACATGTGCATAACATGTTGTACAACGTCGTCCCAACGTCGTCGACGTTGGTTCAACATTGTACAAATGTCATACAAATATTTAGTGTTTGCTGGGTTGTGGTGTGGTAACAGATGGAGATGCTGACAAGCCACCCGGCTGTGAACACTGACGATGAGAACTGTCTGGGAGACGCCGAGAAGTTCTGTCTCTGTCTCGTCAGGACACCGTTCTATCAGCTGCGACTCGACTCCATGCTTATGAGGGCGGAGTGGACAATCACCTTGGACGAGCTTCTACCCGCCACCACCCTCCTCACTGACCTTTGCTTCAAACTGGCAGAGGACGAGTCCCTCAAAGAATTCCTCAGATTTGCTCTTCACACGGGCAACTTTATTAATGCGGTCAGTAATTTCGTCTTTAGCACTTTACCTGTCATTGACACATATAATTATGCACACAAACATATTTCACATAATTCTGATTTTCTGATTTTCACATAATCCAATGAGCATAAACACTATCTGTATAAACAATCGTTATTTTAATTTATGCTCAACTCAGCTCTGGGTATAAGCCTGAGCTGATCGATATGAGCATAATATCAACAGGAATATTGTATAAAAATGAACACAAACTAATGATAGCAGCTAGTTGGGTAGGTAACATACTCTAAAGACATAGTAGGGTAGACAGAGAATTACAATTCAGCCATGTACATGTAAGGATAAACAACAGGAGCTGGTTTACTGTACCGTTACACAGCACTCTTCCAGATACACAAGCTGAGCTGAGCTTTCTTATCAACCTCTCTTTATAATTCGTTATTTCCACAGAAAAAACTCCAGATTTCTTGTTTGAAGCTTTGGCTCTGGATTTTAAACTTTTAAACCCTCACGATGCATAAAAGCATAATTTGACATCCCTGAAAATTTGTTTACAACTAAGGGTTTTAGAATGAAAATTTCCATGAAACTGTTTTACCAATACATGGCAATTTTCGTTAATTTGTCACCCTCTTCAAGTCATCTTCATCCACTACAAGTCGGGAATTGCGACAGAAATTCGCGGCTTGTAGTGGATGAAGATGACAATGATAAATTCAGGCCTGAAAGGGTTAAATGTGTATTGATTCTGATTTCTGAGCCTCTGATCCACAGAACTGACTGAATTAATTGATTGATATTATATAGTGTGTCCTTACAGGGGGGATTCGCTGGGAACGCTCTGGGTTTTAAGTTGGAGTCGCTGGCTAAATTATCAGACACAAAGGCCAACAAGCCCAGGATGACCCTTCTTCACTACATGGTCCACGAGGCGGACTCTCAGAATCCTGAGATCCTCACCTTCATGGATGTGGTCCACAAGCCCCTGCAGGACTCAGCCAGGTGACACAAATCAACAAACACAAAACATTTGTAGAACATTTATACAATGTTGGGCCGACGTTGTATAAATGTTCTACAAATGTTTTGTGTTTACTGGACAATCAACGCTACCGTGCACAGACAAACTTAATTTTACTGGTGTTTTTCTTTGCAGTGATTTTGCTGTACAAAGACAAACAGCAGCAACTTATTACTTGAAAAGTGAGCTGCTGTTCACATTTGCACATAATGTTTTGCTTGCTATGTATAGGAGGAATACATTATGTGTCGCTATCGTTATCATGGTCATATAAATTATAGCATAGTACGTTTATTGTGTGCTTCTATTTAGGTTGTTTCCGTCTGGAAACGGAAATTGCTCACTGATTTGAATTGATATAATTAGTTAAGGTGCTATATCTAATAAGGACCTTAAATTAAATGCTCTCATAGATTATACTCTAATAATATAGTAATTTTTGATTATTGTTTTCACAATCAACTTGTGTTGATATGTCGGTATATTAAATTTTAACTACTATAACATTGCTTGTAACATGTGTAACGACGGCAAATTTTATCTCGATCTTTTGTTGTTTTACAATCAAGAATGTCGCTAGAAATATTGGAGACAGAGAGCAGCCAACTGGCAGCAAACGTCGACAAATTGAGCAAGAAGCTGGATAAGACTGACAAGAAAATGCAGCACGCTTTCCGCGACTTTGTCAAGGCAAGCAAGCAAAACATTATTGTAGATGAACTTCTCATTTTGTATTCTCGGTTTTAGACATCTTTACTACTTCTGACTTTGTATTCCTACATATTATTTTAGTAATAACATTGCTGGCAGTCTGCTTACTGTATGCGTCATTCATTGGTTTGAGTATCACACACAACACAGTTGGAGCTGGGGTATGACATAATCATCGCATTGTGTCTCAAATATTTATCATTTTCATCCAAAATTCAGCTATAACCATGATAACTGTGACAGTTATTTTTTGAGAGGTGTGATATTTGTGTCTGTTGTATTGCACAAAGCTATGCAAACTCCAACCATGCAGCCATATGCATATTCCCAGATCTGTCGTGTTTGCTGGATTATTACAATACCATAATATTATATCTGGAGGCCGATGTGTTACTTTGAGGCCCAGCTTTGGATATTTGGGCCCTTTGAAATTCCTTTGATGCCTTGGCTCCACCTTGTTATTGAATGACTTTGGTAAGGATTAAATGGTACAAAAAGGTCTATAAAATCAAGACATCAACTAACCAAAATCTTACTATTACAACAACAGCTTCTAAACATCTTAGTGTTGACGTAGGCTCTGGCCTCAGTTGCACAAACCGACTTGATAAGTAGAAAAATTGTCTTAACTATCAACACGTGATCAAATCCAACCAATCAAAGGGCTTAAGCCTGACGTCAGTCCAACCGGCCCCTGGAGATGGATTTGTCTAACAAGGTTCAAATGACAGGGCTGATTATAGTCCCTACAACACATGATTGTGTGGACATGCATATGCTGATATATGCGTCCTATCTATATAATTATTATAAATATAATTGATAATAAAGACGGTTTTCAGGTTGCTTCTGGTGATGTTAATCGCTTAAAGGTGGAGCTGAAGCAGCTTGAGAAGGCTCGATGTGAACTGGCCGCCCAGTGGTGTGAAGAACCCTCCAAGTTCAACCTGGAAGAAGCTCTTGCAGTGTTCAGGCAGTTCTGCGCATTCATACATCAGTGTAGAAAGGTAGGGTAATACCAAAAAAAATATTTTGAATAAATGTTGTTTCAAGTTGTTAGCTATTGAAGAGCTAATTATCGTACGCGAAGTGGAGCGATCATAAAGGTGGGTTAATCTGTCTCATTATCTGGAAAATCGTATGTCTGGAAAGGGTAGCCATACGTCAGTTAACCCTTACAACGCTGAAGTATTTTTGTGTAAACCATGAAGACCAAAACGTTACTTTCAATGTTAAATCATCATAGACATGATAGATGTCTTAGTTAGCTGTTTCTGCTCCGTTTGAATATCTATGTTATACGGCCATTAGAACTATTTTAAGCCTTATCCTGCTGATCACGACTATTGTCGTTTTTGATTTGTTTTATTAGTCGACCAAATCACTGTTATTGGGAATGAAATATATGTCTGAAAATCAAGATTTGCAAATATTTGTGCTCAAATTAAATAAATATGAGTAATTTTCAGCCACTAGAATTTGTAGGTCGCGGCAGCGAAACACAAATTCAAGTGGGTGAAAATTTAAATAAATTAACTTAGCAGGACAAAGGTTAATTCTTCCAGTGCGGGAACCGTCTTTATACGTCAGAATCTGACGTTTACATACGTCAGATTCTGACGTTTAAAGACGGTAACCGCACTGTAAGGGTTAATGGCTATGGCGGTAAAGGAAAGGGGATGGTCCAAGGATTGTTAGAATGAATCACTGTGATTTAAATGTGCTCATTCCATGGGATATGAAATTCGGAATTACACTTCTTTGGGTGTTCAATTTTTACGATCACGGGGGATACACAAGACAAGAAATTGGAAGTATCGCATTGTATATTCTATCTTTCAAACAAATTATACAACAATGTTTGTGACATAACTCGACCTCTAACAACCAGAGTGCCACGAAAAGTCTAAATGCAGTCAATCCTATTCAACTATATAGAGTTCGTCAACTGTAGAAATCAATTTTCACTTGATGGTGTTTATTTTAGGATAATGCGCATAGAAAACAACAAGAGGAACGAGCAATTAAAAGGAAACAAGATAAACTTGCCGCTGAGAAAAGAATCAAAGAAGGTAATTCTACTTCCATTTTTGTTTCTGTTTTGAGCTATTCTTGTTTTTAAGGTAACAACAAAAATAGCGTAAACAAAAACATCGTAAGGACCATTTTGACTATCGACATACGAGGCCTTCTATATTCAATCGTTTGAAAACAAATATTGTTTTATATTATTTCAGCTGGTCCTTCAGCTGTTAAGTCAGTTGATGAGGATGATGAGTGTGTGGTGGATAAACTGCTGTCAGATATAAAGAGAGGCTACTCACTGAGAAAGACAAAAGGGCCACGTGTACTTAAAAAAGACCACCTGGGAAAAGTGACAAGTCCATGTCCTGTGATCCAGTCGGATAGCGCTGAAGATATAACAACTCCTTAAAACGCAATGATAACACACTAATAAAGTCTAATACTGTCATTTAATTTGCAGGACAGTAATATAGCCATTAAGTAACCCTTTAAGTACCAATCGCAGCTATAATCGTTTTTTTCTGCCATTTTATTTGTACTTCAAATAACAGGTCTGGAGGTGGAATTTCTGTGGTATCTTCGAAAGTATTTGCTTTAAAATTAACAATTATTTTGAGTATTTTACCCTACTTGAATCTGTGTGTGGCGGTGGCGAGACATAGATTCAAGTGGGTGGAAAATTGAGTTAATTAACTGGGCACTCAAAAGGTTAAGCTGAATGTAAGGAGGAGAACTATTCGAATGTTAGGATTAAAAAAGCATTGCTTAAATAATAGGTAAATAAAAATAACAATAATCATTAACGTCAATTTTTGTCCACAAATGTGTCCACATATAATAGACATGACAATCGATATTGTGATTATATTTTTGTATTCTATTATTTATAGAAGTAAAACTTGAATAGCTACTGCATACATGTAGCTACTGTGGTCAAGTAAGGCTTTTGCATTTTACTACACATTTCGATCTGTATAATGTTATATTATAATTATATATTGTGGATCATTTAGAAGTGCTATTATAATCATTATAATAGTCACACCCTTTGTGCTCCACGTCATCCATTTGAAAGTGACGTCGAAGAAGGTGGTGAGCTGACCGTAACCTTGTCTTCTTAGTCATGAGTTTGTACAGTTCATATGATCCTTATACATGTTATAGTGAAAATGCAAACAGCAGTAACTGTCTACTTTTAAAGTAAAAAATTATCATTGTTTGCCTTTGCACTCCAGATTCTGGTATTTAGGGATCCACTTTTTTTTAGATATCTCACCCGCACAAAGGAGCCGTTAATGTTGTACTGATATGGACTTATGGTGCTGTTCACATTCCACGTTGTTTGTTATTTTCCCATCTGGATTATATCTATATTGTTGTTGCATCATACCCTCGGAGATAAAGGGTCCTATTTGCCACTCAGATGAGTGGCAGATAGGACCCTTTAGCTCTCAGGGGATTGCGTGTGAAATTATATGAAACTTGACCTGTTCTGCTTAAGGCAAACTTGGATTAGATCGTTAAGCCTGTCAAGCCTGAATTTACCGTTGTCAGCTTCATTCACTACACGCCGCGAATTGCTGCCGCAATTCTCGACTTGTAGTGAATGAAGATGACCTGAAGTGGGCGGCAAATGAATAAATATATATAGTTATTATTAAAACAGTTCCATGAATATTTTCGTTTTAGGAAATTAAGTCATTCTTCAGAGTTGTAAAATGATGCTTTGATGCACCGTGAAGGTTTAAATGGGTAATTAGATGATTCATCCCCTAACAGCGAAAGGGTTACATGTGCCAAAATAAGTGAATATAATTGAAATGCATGGTGTGCAATATGCTGTTAGGCCTATACTTTATCAGTGTTTATACCATGCCACCGTACAACGACACGTTCTCGTTTCCTTTGCATGACATTATAGTTGTCGTGTTGGTATAATTATAAAGAAACGTGTTTTTGGCAAAATATGGATTCCGAGATATCTTATCTCACACAATTGTTATTCCAGTCTGTATACGCAATAATTACGATAAATGTGATTTACCCCAACCATGTATACATGTACATAATATGTAATAAAAAGGTATACCTATAAGTCGTGGTCATTTTATTTAATATTTTTTTTAACCCTTTGACTTCCAGGCCGGGGTGCATGCCAGGATCCAGATATACTGGTGTAGGAGTTCTATTTTTCGTCATTTGAAGCTGGAATTGCTAACGCAATTTCCAGCTTCAAATGACGAAAAATACATAAATGTAGTATATATTTGACGAAAATTTGTGTCATTTTATGGTTACGTTCATTGACGAATGACGACGGAAATTTCCGTCATGTATGGTAGTGAAAAGGTTAAGTTTTACAGGACCTGGTGCGCACTATTTAATCATCAGACGATACATATACCATTATTTTTATAACGTCACATCATTCGGTGAAAAGTCAAAGCTTATATTCTGCTCTAACATCGTAGCAAACACGAGAAGGCTAGCCTATATAATTATACTGTTTCAATTTTTCGCCAACTGAGACGGTGGGCGACATTGGACAACGTAAACGCCCCAAAATAGACCATACACGCCTGTTCAACGCGTGAATTAACTATATAAAACCCGTAGCACCCAAAGCGTCGTGGACCCTGGATGAGCAGAGAGCAAACACGAGATATTGCATTGAAACATATCTGGGTCAACATATCGTGCTTGCTGCGTCAACAATAGACCTTTGAAAGATTAATTTCAGATCACAAATCTGATATAATTATGTTGTCAGAGTTTAAAATAAAACGTTTTCATAGACCAAAATATCAATATTTCTCTATTTTATTTAGACATTGACATAGCGTTCCTGTGTATGTAACGACAGTGAATGATAAAGTATAAAAATCAACAATCTAATCATCATGTATTATAATTAGAATGTAAAACTAACAGCAGCAAGACATCCATCATCATGATAAATGAGCTAAGCATGATTATGCAACATCACTGCAGCTTATTTGAATACGTATCTCCTGCGTGTCGGCGTGGGCAAGTCGTGGCGTTTGAGCTTCTCAATTTAGTTTTTAACCATTTAGCTCCTTTAACCGCCAAATTATTCAATCTGAATTTTCACCCACTTGAAATTGTGTCTCGCTGACGCGATCCACAACTTCAAGTTAGTGAAAATTATTCAGATTTGACAATATGGAGGTCAACTGTTTTGAAAATATTGCTGATTCATGTCACATTTTATCTTTAACATGTTTAAAAGGTGGTAATTAAAGTGCTGATAAAAAATGAGAACCCGAATATATGCGACACCGGCGGTTAAAGGGTTGAACACCATTGTCGCATGTTTGCACCACATGGCATATTTTTAATAAATTCATTAAGTAATAATTATTTTTTAATGTTTATATAATCTAGACGTGACCAATGGAACTTGAGTTTTCTGTTAAACATGTTAGACGACAGGTACATACAAATGTCCAATGCATCCAATTCGGTGCTGAAGGTCCCAGTAGAATTTGCGTTATTTGAATGCAAATGTGTTCTGTTTACTCCAACCGCATCTTTTCCAAACTCCACACATAATTTAATTATGCCATGTAAGATAGACATTTACAGAAGAAGCAAGCATAGCAGTGGTAATTTCACGTGTAAACATAAGTGCTGAATTAGTAATAACCCAGCAATAAAACAGCATTATAACAAAGCTTTGTGCTTTCTGAGAGTGTTGTAGTACCCAGTCTTGGTATTAAGCAGTCCCATCACAGACAGAGTCACTCTTAGTGACAAAATATGCACCTCCATTGATTCCAGGTTGATTTACACACAAATCAAGCTACAGCGGTCATTAGTATCGTCATCCTGATAATAATGGGGCGTATATCTACATATAGCAAGTGACTGCTACCACCCTTCATTATTAATATCAGGGTGGATATATTCTCTATCTGTAGTTATATACTTCCACATTAGCACCATTGGTATATTTTTGACATTTTGAAAGGAACAAACAAAGATGATCTTTTCATCAGGATACTTCACTCTTTTCCTGCTAGGACCGTATATGCACACTTCAAGCATTTTTTAAACAGAATAAAATTTCATTATAATTGTATACAATTGTGTGCTCAGCTGATTAAATAATTAGTTAGGTGATGTTTATTCTTCATAAACAGGCCTATTTTTGTTTCATTTGAAGCTGGAAACTGCGTCAGCAATTCCAGCTTTAAAGGATGCAAAAAAAGCAACAGACAATCCAGTCTGCTACGCGTTTTGCGTGGTCTGGGCTGTTGTCTTGTTGGGTGAGTCATGAGTTGAGTGTGTCTTTTTTTGCGATTCCGGGCGTTTCTTCAGGGAGAACCCCCCTCTGATGTCCTTCATCAGCTGGTCTATTATACACGTCTCGTCTTGGGGGGCCACACTCGGAACACCTGAATATACAACACAGAATCAACATCAGTTTATGACTGTATAGATTGGTGTCACAGCGGGATTCGATCCCGGTATCCCCAGTCAACCACGCCACCAATGGGTCAAATTTTACTGCGGTCAAATTTTAAATTTAGATGTCAAATAATAACTTTAATGAACTAACGGGGATTCGAGTCACCACTCAAGATTCTTAAATACCAATGTTTTAGAAATTTAGATCGATGTTTGGGCAAGATTCTGAATAGTTTTTACAGCCCACTGAATTACAAATAAAAATACTTTATTTTGTGAGAGTCTATATACAAATTGAAAGCTTTTGAACATCCAATCAGTTGTATTAAAAGTACCGATGCACCAATGGCCTATTACAGTTGAAATAACACGAATTTAAAGGAAACACAAGAATAATTTAGGCTGCTCTTAATATATGTTATAAATAGGCGTAGTGCTGTTACACGATCAAATACAAAACAATACATTTCTTGAGATTGATTAGAAAACATTGAATATAATGATGATTCCTATAATAACATTTTTCATTTTCTCCGATGCGCTGAAAATTTCATTATTATGCTTATATACTATAGAACTGAACTATAGGCTTATTATTTATTTCATGCAGAGTCTGCCCGAAATTATTTTTTTGAAAAATACTCCAAAACTAGCTGATTAAAAATTCATTACTACGGTTAGCAAAAATGACAGTTAGAAAAAGATTGTCTGTACGTGATATTCCACAGCTTTTCCATTATTACATGTATCATAGGCTACGTTCCACTGTGCTATTTCAGTCAACATAACATTTTAAAAGTGCATCAGATGTCATCAGTGGCTGGCTGTCATTAAAGCGACTCCTGAGAGTCTTTAACAATCTTCTACTTTCTGAATGAATAAACGACTACTACTACTGCTACTACTCAGAAATAATGAAATAATATTAATGTACTTTAATGTTAATAAAAGAAACCTCTCAGATTTGTCCTTACCCGACTTCTTAACTTTTGACATTGTCTCCTGTTGTTCTTTTCTTTTTCTTGTTCTCTCTTCTTGTTTCTTTCTTTGCTCATTGTCCTGCAATGTAAATGTCAAGTAAACTGTCAGTCTACAGAGACTATAGTGAAAAGGGCGCACAATTCCAAGAGTTTGTCTCTTATCCTTTTAAATCTTCATTTTCTAGAATATTACCTGATTATAATGTGTCAGAGATGGGAAATATTCGTGTTTTATATACACTGAGAAATGAGACATAGAAAGTATGAGAAATGAATATCCTGTGAGAAATAACCCTCTAAGTCCGCCGGATAAATACTATATATTATGCTACAAATGGGTTATTATATTTCAGATATTTTATCTTACCTTGAGGCACTGCCTGATTTTGTCGCAGAATGTGCGGAATATTTGTAATAGTTCTTCTAACTTGAAGTTTTTGTTGTCCTCACAGAACATATCAGCCAGTTTACTCGAGTCTTCTTTAACACCCTCTAGGCGGTTCTTCAGGTCTTCTATGTCAGTGTCTACTTCCTGTAGGAGATCATGGATGCATGCATGTCAATTGCTTAGTATAGTATTTTCTAAACCATCTGGCCACCGTACAATTAATGTACCTAATAAATGGCACCTTTTAAATGTCACGTACAGCTAAAAATGTTACCCGTAAATGCATTTGAAAGTGTTGTATACTATTTTTTTTTTTTTTTAATTAAAAAGAAACAATAGTATATAATTGGTACGGGGTGGAAACGGGACAATTTAACTGAGCCTAAACTAAGAAGTAGGTTACTCACAAAAAAACGTTGTTGTACCAGATTATGTTAAAGGGACTGGCCCAGGCTAAAATCATAAAAAAATCGGTGATTTTATTTTGGCTTCTTAATTTGACCATATGATGTAAACATGTCCATAGACTAGAACTGCGAAAGTTTTTAAATTTTTTCTGCTGCGCATTCACCAGTTAGACTAGATATAGAGACGAAATTTTGACATGGTTGTCAATAATTAGAAATCAGGAATATTATCTGTGTCACATTTATCTGTGTCATTTTGAATGTTACATCCGAGAATAGAAACATTGTGAGTTAGTGATGCAGCAATTGGACAAAAACTCCTCTTGAAAACGCAAAGGACTATCAATGGTGTTGTGTCCGTTAATTTTACTTAGATAATGGACAATATGTCATTACTGTTACAGTAGGCCTACCTTAATAAAGCTCTGAAATTGTTCTTGTACATCCTGATCCGCGTCGATAAGCTGACTGGAAAGTTTCTTGACGCTATCTTCTTGCTGTTTCATGTCACTCGACAGGCCGTCAATAGTAAGTCTGAAATCAAAAAAATATATTCTGAAAAATCCAGAGTACTAAAATATTAAGTGTGCTATTTTAATTCGAAATTTATTTTGTATCGTGGTAGTTGTTCCCCCGAAATAAATTTCAAGTATTTGGTGAGATTACGTTTTTTTTCCTCTTTGTAAGAAAATTAGCCCCCTCTGCATTTCGTCATTTTTTTTATTTACTATGATCTGCTGCCACAGAATCTAAAGTATCTGAATTTTTTTTAATTTTACATATACATAAAAACGTTAATGTAATACATGAGCATGTTAATAAAAGCTCAAAAGCCCTGATTTTTCTCATGTCCATAGGTTGTAACAGTTTCTCATCAATTAGCTTTAGTCAAAATAAACTACATCATGCATACAGCAGCTTATATCTCGTGTAGCTGTCACACGAGTTCTTAAAGATGTAGTGGTGGTGTGACTTTGGACCGATGTCAAACACGTAAGTTTAACCCCTGCCAAGCTGTTTAGTTTTATTGGCCCTCATTAGAGTTTTCACTGATAAAAAATCAAAAACGTTTTGAACCGTGATTACCGTTTAAGGCTACGAGCACACAGATATTTCTTCTTCTTTTTTATTCACATCTCAAGATGAATGAAAATGAACTGACTGCAAAAACTACCTAAGTATAATATTTAAAATTAAATCTCAGAACTACCTTATTCTAATATAAATATATCCTTTTAGTCAATTAATTTTACTTAAAGGTGATCTATCACCCCTTATATAGTATGAATAATTTTGTGACAAATAAATCAAAGTTGCCACAAGATGGGGCACAAGTGTTTCCTTATATGGGGTGATTGGCTATCATGTGACCCTCTGAGAGGGTCACATGATAGCCAATCACCCCATATAATGACATAATAATTCATACCATATAAGGGGTGATATATCACCTTTAAGATATGCTATGCATATGTGGTGCAAGACTTAGACGAGGAAGCTTACATGTTTGAAGGGTTAACGTTACACCAACGTCTTCTTTGTTACCAACCTGTCAGATTTCTTGAGTACGTCCTGCAGGTCGTCTACGAATGACAGAATTTGTTTGTTATGCGTGTTCGCCTCTTCCACCAGGAAATGCAGAAGAGTCATTCGCGGCTTGTTGGCTTTAGTGTCTGCTAACTTCAACAAGGATGTGATCTTAAAACCCTGGGCATCGCCAGCATAGCCTCCCTAAGATAAACACATGTAAAACAGGTATTATTTGTTGCAGAATTACCTACATCATTCTGGAACACTGATGTGGACTTTCGGCCTACTGTAATTATTTTGTGATTTGTCATTGCATTGTAGTAGTGCTGTTAGTAGTTTTGTTTTGGAATTAATATTTTGTGAGAGTGGGACGTGGTGCAATGGTTAGAGCGTGGCCATTGTCGCCGCCTGCTGTGTGGTTTAAAACACTGCTTGGTGCAATATTTTCAGAGAAATATCATGTATCTCCCCTCTCAATGTTGAGATATTGTTTGGATGTTGTGTCCTTGGACAAGGTACTTTATCCTCACATGCTTCACTTGACATAAGTGTGAATTAGACATATATGGCAATTTGTAAGAAAAGTTCAATGCGCGAAATAATTGCAGAACTGTATGCTCTCCGTGAAGTTGAAATGCCACACGAATGAACAGATCCAACCGGCTGATGAATCATCAGAACTAATATCAGAGTAACTTTAATCACCTTCACGTTTGTATTACAGTGTGCAGGTGTGTAATCAGCCAGTTTAAAAAAATTGAAAACTGTCCAGAATCTGTGACACAGATATATGTTGTATTTTACATTTCACATGTCTTAGTAATTTACAACCATTTAAATTTGTGGATCGCGGCAGCGAGACGTAATTGCAAATTGGTGCATATTAAATTGTATTAGTTTGGATCACAAAGAATTTGACTTGAAAAATTGTAAACAATTATTCAACAGATTAAACAAAAGACATTATCCTGATCTTAATCATTGAAACAATAACATTTATAATTATAATGTTTATTAAAAATTATACTAGTAATTAAAAGTAATACGTTTAAACAAACTTCATTCAATATATTGATATTAAACCATCATCGTGTGTGAGACACTGACCGCGTTGATAAAGTTGCCTGTATGAAGAGCAAATCTGAGAAACTCCTTGAGACTGGCAGAGTTGAGGATGGCGGGGCAGGCTGCTCCCAAGGCCTGTATACCGGCCATCAGCTGACCACTGGTCAATGAGTACTCCAGACGAAGCAGCAAGGCCTCCAGTCTGAGTCTGTATCCAGGTAGCTCGATCAGCTGTGACATGAACTGCTCAGCAGCACCCAGCTTCTCACGAGGTCCCTCAAACCCCTTCAGCACTTCAATCTGTAACACGAAGCTCATAATAATGGTATTCACAAATGACGCCTTCGTCTAATAGTCACATGGTCCATCAAGAAATATTACAGAAAAAATGCAATACTAGTAACATTCCATGGAGTAATGTTCCATAAATTAAATTGGATCAATCCCGTTGTAGTTTTGGACTAAATAACATGGATACTTGTATTTTAGTTAGCTTTATCATGTTTATTGATGATATTAAAAATAAATAAACTGCTTCGAGCGTGTAAAACATTAAAACATTTAAACGTTATAACAGTCACAGTATAATTATGTTTATATCCGTTTTCTATACAATATTGCAAACTACTATTATAATTTATATGCGAAGTGGAAATTTTCATTTATTTGCAGGATTATAATAATAATTCGACAATGGATAACAAAACCCACATTTATTTTCTATGGGGGCGTTGGCAATGTACATACTCATTCACTGCTCTATTGAATAGCGATATAACACCTCCCCCCCCCCGCTCCATAAAAAGAATCTAAAAACAATAACACGTTTATGATGCGGCCCACAATTATTAGGATTTGTTAAATCTGAGACCAAATATTTAAAATCTTGTTCGTCCTGTACATATTTCACCTTCTTAATGCTGATAAAAGTGCTTATTAATGACGGTGGTCGAGATTTGATTCCTAAAGGATTCATTGGAGATTTTTCGCTGTAAATCCAAAAGGCAGTACACATTTAAATATTGATCATGTTGCAGCTTGCATGCTGCTCATAGCTTTACAGAGCAGAATAGTAAGGGTATTTGTTTTTTCTTCTGGCATGTCAGTCATAACACACCATTTCACTCAGACACTTACCTCGTCTTTTGGAGGGAGAAGTTTGATGAGCCCTCTGATCCTCTCGCTTCCCAGCGCCTCTCCCTCCCCGCACTGTATCATCCTTATAAGCTCATCGTTGCTCATCTTGAACTGCTTCCTGAATATGTTGATATTCATGCTCCTTTTCAGATCGAATAACAAAATCTGGAAGAAACACGTCCTTTTTCGTATTTTTAGAAGTACTAACAAAGCATTTAGGGCATAACTCAATTTGAGGATTGTTCAGTTTCAGTGTACAGATTCTCAATCCCTCTCCCAAAGAGCGTATTTGTAATATCATAATAATATATATTCTAAAAATTATGTCGCTGGGATGCATCTACATATCTTACATTTCGAAATGATGTTCAGAATGACACCTTTGTAGCATAGCATACACCCATTTTATGTCAACGGTATTTCAGTGAGCGTCGTAAATCTAGAAATACTAATGTTGGGCTAGAATTCCCTCCCAGCATAGTCCCTCGTGTGGAAATAGTTTAAGTAGAAATATCAGTCAGAGGTTGTCAATGTATGTTCCATTTCCACCCCGATAAATATCACCTTATCATGTATTTTGACACATATGTTCCGCAAAGGCTGCCGAATTACAAAGGCAAACGGCAGTAACTGCTTACAGTCTGCCTTTTGGCTTTGCATCTCATTACTGAAGTTCAAGCAGCAGTAATTGCTCAGTTGAAAGGTAAACAGTTACTGTTGTTTGGTTTAGGATGGCAGTATTCGGTTTTCTTCACCTCTGTTGGTTGTTTCTTCTTCTCCTGCTTGACTTCCTTGACTTGTGGAGTTTGCTGACAGAACAGCTGCTCCACGTGACTGTAATCCACCTGAACAGGGTCTTGCATGGCCAACACATCCTTCCACACTGCACTACCTTCTGCCAGATTTAAACATGGGTGTAATAGTAAAACACATCCAATTTTGCAAGAAGTTCACCCAATGTGCGTATTGAATAAGTAACATTACATTGCTCTAATTATCCATATTATCATATCTCCTGCTGAATTGTTTGCTTCTATTTTTAATTTGTTTTGCAAAAGCAATTTCCAGCTGAACTAATTTGAGAATAATAAAGGGTATTATTTAATTCAGAGAACAAACTTGTATACAATTTGTTGTGATCGATGATACTCACTATTAGCAGCCGCTGGTGTCAGTTTGGTCCAGTTGATTGTCTTCATCTTATTTCTTGGCTTGCAGGCCAAAGATATACCACTGGATGGTGCTGTTGCTCTCACACTTGCCGTCTGTGGGATAATATGACCATTAGCAGGTGGTGGTGGTGCTCCAGGAGGTGCTGGGGGACCTGGAGGAGGAGGAGGACCTGGAGGAGGTGGGGCTCCGGGCGGTGGAGGGGGACCGGGAGGTGGAGGAGGGCCTGGTGGAGGTGGACCTCCTGGAGGTGGTGGAGGAGCTGGGGGAGGTGGAGGAGCTGGAGGTGGTGGCGGACCAGGAGGTGGAGGCGGTGCTGTTAGAGGAATTAGTTGAGGTGGTGGTGTTGGAGAAGCTCCTCCAAACGCTGGTGTTTCAGATGGGGACGCCATAGTTGTATCAGTCTCATCTCCCCCGTTCATTAAGTGAGAACACATACCACATTCCACAGTTTGTACAGAAGCTGATATTCTGCACCTAGCACCAGGTCCAAATGTTGGACTGGACGATGGAAGACGTAGACGGGACAAAATTTGATTAGGAGAGCACATCACATCAGCATCTATAAGTGACAACTTGTTCATCAGTGTCTCAGCCGCCTCCCATACGACATCACTGCAAAAATAAACATCATGACCAAGAAAGCTTTCATGCAAAGACATAGGATAACAGCAGCGATGCTTACCTGAAAAAAAATTGTGTTATCGCTGGTTGCCTTTGTATTGTAGTAAGGGTCAGCAATGGGTACACATATATTCCCAAGATAATAGCAAATATTATTTGCTTTTTATTTTTAATGTTATTCTCACATTACTTGCCGGAATCAATAAAGAGCAAATTGTGACGTTATTTCAGGTGAAAATATGTGGAGTAGAATTATTCAATATAATCATTGATTGTGTGATAATAGATTGTAAACATTGTAAACCAACTGCTTCCTCTGCAATGAGGGCTAAATATGTACCTGTTTTGATTGTCTTGGTTCATGGCGACAAGAGCGCATAACATAGAGAGCAGGTATTCAGCTCTGGGTGTATTCATCACCTGTCACAAAAAAACACTCACTTGTAATTTTAAAGATCTATGTAATATAGCAAAATAAAACATAACTATTTATAATAATTGTGTTGTCTAATAATAAGAGCTCCCTTAACTACAATCGCAAAATTTTGTACTCGCCTTGTAACAAAGTGTAATATAGTATTCCCAGATTTTGAATGTTATGCAAACTTTACAAGATACCTAACGGGCGGAACCACACAGCCTTACAAGACACCTAACGGGCGGAGCCACATGGCCTTATCTAATTATGGTGACTAAACTCTTAAAAGCCTATTTATATTTTTGCAATATAAAGGCATAACTCCAAGTGGATAAAAAATATTCGTATTTCTTTAATTTGAGACATAATTTCTGTCATTCTTGCTAATCTACCAAGTATTTTTTTCTTTTACATACGACTAAAATGATTTGAAGCGATAATATAGGCCTATTTCATTGGCGATCAAAGTTTAAATATTATATACAAACAGCAGGACGTTATTTTCCACATTATGTGATTTCAAATTATAGAGATATCAATATCTTTATGTGTATCTTGTGAAAATGTGGGCGGTCAATAAGTTGTTATCCTACGCAGTTGTCGCAGGATCTCTCCAGGGCCATCTACCACGCGGTGGATTAACCTTTTTTTCTGGTCCCAACGTTTATCAGCTTACAACAGTTTTGAATTTGAAGTTGTACTCTTCATTGCAGTTATATTCAACTAATTTACTTTACCTCATTGAACAGTGCGTTGAAGACATCTTGGTGGTTGCTCAGGTTGACACCGTAGGGTTTGGTAGCCGTGAAAAACTCCTCATCAGCATGCATCTTCTCACAGAACACCTCACACTGCAGCTGCACCGTGTCGTCATCACTCTCACGCATCTTGTTCAACAGGTCCAAGAAGTTCAGACCTGGAGGTACACTTTTACATAGAAGTGGGCATGTATACATGTTACTCTGGAAACACAAATATTAGTAATTACTGTAGTATACTGCAATATTATAGCCAAATCACTTTTCCCGGTTCCATCGGCATTCATTTCTCTACTTCAATGAGGCAATCCAGTTACACCTGAATAAGTACACTCAGCGTCTGTTCTCTTGGCCTTGCCACTTGAATTTTCGATGTCTTCTTCTCCAAATGTGTCATTGTAGTGTACTCGGTCATCGCGTTCAGTATTTCACACGTCATTTTTACAAATTTAAAAAATAAGTAACAAGTAACAAGTAATTTATTTCTAATGAAAAATAAAAAATACATTCAGGTGTTCATAAAAATTAGCAGGTCACCTAATATCGCGGCCTTTATCCAGCCCTGGCCAAAACCGTCCGTTATTTTACAGTTATTTAAGCATGTCATAGAGATAAAGGTAGATTTATAAACAGTGCCCGCTATCACTTTTTATATATCGCTCACCTATGAACTCTTTTCTTATGCGCATGCGCGCTGCCAATTCGTCGTTGGCCACCAGCAGACAATTGATAAAAGCCACGATACAGGCCTGATATGACGTTACATCGTTCAGACGCAGCTCGTTCACCAGTATACTGAACCTGTATCTCTGCTGCCTTCTTTTCTAGAACAATAAGTATTATCAAATCAGTTAAAAACATTGAGTGGCCCAATAAGTGATCGCAATTCTAACCAAAATGATCTCGTGTAAAAAGTGATCTCGTGTCTCGCTGCTGCGATGTAGAACTTTACGTGGGTCTTCCCACTTGAGGAAGACCAAGGCGAGGCTTCTCCCGAGGTCGCAGACTATCGGTCTGCGACCTCGGGAGAAGCCGAGCCTTGCGTGGGAAGATGGGTGTACCCTATAAAGCCACAAAGTATACCCTGTAAGCCACAATATGTATGTCATATCACACGGGATACCATATAAAGGAAGAAGATGTACCCTGTTTTACCTTGTATTGTTCCAGTGCCTCCAGAACGACCTTGTAACCATCTTCTGAGTAGAGACAAAGAGCGGAGAACAACTCCATAATTTGTTTCTTCAGCACCACATTAGATGTATCAAGTCCTGTAAAAAAAATTACATAAAACAATAAACTATCCCACCTAAATGATATGTCTAACACTATACAGAAGGCCTACTCTGCTGCAGTTAAAGTATGCTATGTTCAAGCATGTGCTAAACATTCGAGAAATTAATTGTGTACATAAAAGTGATTTATGATTGACACTATTTTTGATAAGATGAGATGAATAAGCCAGTCATCTAAACACCTGATACATAAACCAAAGTCATAGCTGTATGCACGCATAGTAAAATTAGGTGTACACCAATGCGGGCTGTTATTAAGTGTATGTAAAGTGGTGTGAATTCAGTAAAATTATGTGAAATACATTTTATGAAGTAAAGGGCAAGATTTATATCATTGCAGCATGTTTATCGCTGCACGTCACATAACGGGGTCTCATCCCATTTTAGCTATCCTACCTACATCTGCACACAAAACTTAACATGATCGGTAAATATCGCTTAAAGCATGACATGGCATTTTGGTATTCTGTCCTACTCCTTGAGGCTGGTAAAATCATTTTTGTATCCATGGTAACAATACAAATCCAAAATGCAGTATCTGCTTACCTGAAAGTAAGCAGATACTGTGTTTTGGCGCGGCAGAATATATCGTCCTTGGATATGAAAGGGATATCTGCCACTTTGTAAAGTGGCAGATACACCTTTTCATATATAAGGGGACGATATGTCCAGACGGCTGATCAAATTGCCACCGCAACAAAGGTTGCGTGAGCGGCATAAATGCAGTGGAAACAAGATGTTGGATTAACGCGCCTTTAATGTCGTATCTACATCCATCACGTTGGGCCAAGGTCTAACCAGCGTCTTTTGCCGGCTGACAGGTTATGAACACCTCAGAGGGAAAGTGGGACAGTCGCATAACTGCCATGTCTCACGCTATTCTCTAAAGGTCACGTGATTCCCGGAGCGCAATAACGCAATATTCCATAAGAAATATACAAAACATAATGATTATAAGTAGATATTCGCAAGCAATCCACAAGTGAAAACATTATGGTAATGTTTTGTTTCGTGTCGCGTTCGGCATCAGTGAGCGTGCTACGGTTTGGAGTTGACATGACAATCGACAGGTGATGATGAGAAGAAAGTGTGACTCACGACACCAGTCCACGTCCAAATTGGAAAACATAAAGAGGGTAAACGTTGTTATTTAGCTCAATCACATTTTACAAGTAATTTGAGTTAAAAAGTATATTTGTTCTCAGATTATAATTTACAGATGGTACTATATTTGTGATCTGTACCTGTACTTTATAATAACTATCAATAAAAAATATGTTGGTTGTGAAACAAAAGCAATTTAGTCTAAAAACGCATAGAATATTATAATAAGCGTTCCCATGGTTACCACTGCCATTGTCGAGCCAGAAATCGGGAGTATGCCCCTTGTCCTGTGTGTTCAGTCAGTAATTCATTAGTTCATTCATTCATTCAATTATTCACTCATTCATTCATTCATTCATTCATTCATTCATTTATTCATTCATTCATTCATTCATTCATTAATTCATTCATTCAATTATTCATTTGACCGCAGGCTTGTGTTAAAAACAATAATGCTACGCTACAACCATTAAGATAAGCAAACAATGCTAAAAGTATAAATGTAATAATTAATAAGCATACGATTCTCAATAGTTGCAAACATTTTTAGATAATTATACAAATAAATAGTATTGCACAACAATATCGTGGGAACATATTTTCAAATTAACAACTTTCAATAAAAATGAGCACAATAATCCTAGATAATTGAGACTAAAATATTAATAGGTAAAAGAGTGGTAACAAATACTTAAAATTGCATCACAATATCACAAAAACATATTTTCATCCTATTACTTACACACAGCTGACACCTGCAAGTAGATGTCCACGTACACAGATTATTAATATCAAACGATTGTTGTGATTTAGTTACATAATGATGCATCAGCTTGTTTTTGAATGAAAAAGAAGTGAGGATGATTCACGAATCAGTAGTGGAAGAGAGTGCCATTCGCTGACAATTTGATTGAAATATGATTTTTTAAACGTCTCAGTCCTTGTCAAAAGGGGTTTTAAAAGTATGCCGCAGTCGCCAGATCTTCGCGAAGAATTGACATAAAAAGTTTGAATAAAATTTTCAATAAATATTCTAGTGTCCTTATTTAATCATTTATAAAATAAAACAAGATCTATAATTTCACGATGTTGATCCAATGGTGATTTAATGTTGGTCTAGCATTGCAAAAATGAACTAGCATAACGCCAACATTTCTTCAAATCCCCGTGTTGGCTGGATACAGTTGATGAATAGTTTTGACTATTTACTGATCGCCATGTGATGAAGTAAGTATGCATACCCATATACATGTGAAGCAATACGTATGTGTATTGGTGTACATTGAACAGATATACATACCTATCTCTACTGAGTTCAACAGCGAGTTTATTTACCTCTTAATTTTAAATTTTAAATAAAATTGTTGGAATGCTTCTATGGTAAAAATATACAAATTGCATGATGTCACTCTATTCTGAGCTAATTTCAAAATTCAATCGTTACACATCATAGGAGCTCGACCAATTCTGTTTTAATGCTGGACCAGCGTCGCAGGCGCTCGCCCAACATTATTCTAACATAAGATCGACATCGTGTGTTTGTGGTATAGGATTCTCGGTTTTATCGCATCACGTTTAACATACCCCGAGGGTGATACATAACCGCCGCACGCGTAGTACATGCGACGTCAGGAAACCAATCCAGTTGATTTGAATATCTGTGGCGTAGGCTACTTAGCTAAAGGATAAATGTTGTGTGTAAAGGCAGACGGTTCAGTCATTACCGGGAACTAGCGTTTGTGGCGCATCCACCCACACATCCACCCCCTCCCCCTCCGTCCCGGATCCAACCAGGACTTGTTATTAGAACGTTCCTGTCACACTGTTTACAGTTGGCTAATAATTACATCATCAGTTTAGATTCCTGGTCAGAAATAAACCACAGAATTTGATCCAGATTCCAATTTTTGCGCATTAACCCTTTAACCGCCAAATTAGTCAATCTGAATTTTCACCCACTTGAAGTTGTGTCTCGCTGACGCGATCCACAACTTCAAGTGAGTGAAAATTATTCAGATTTGGCAAAATGGAGGTCAACTGTTTTCAAATAGTGCTGATGGATGTCACATTTTATCTTTGTCACATGTTTAAAGGTGGTACTTAATGGGCTGATAAAAACAGAAAACCCGAATATTTGCGACACCGGCGGTTAAATGGTTAAAACTTCCGTAAGTACGATCAGGAGCGCATTTCATTTAAATCCTGCCTAGTTGTATTATGTACCGACACTTCACCCGTTGTATTATTTACATTTTCTCCCACTTGAAGTTGTGTCTCGCTAAAGTGTTTAAATTACTCATATTTATTTAATTCGGGACCAAACATTTCCAAATCTGTATGTTGAAACACCCATTTCATTCCCAAAACGGATTAAAAACCACTATAGTCATGATTAGTAGTGACAGGATTAATACATCCTGAATGAAGCACTGATCAGCAATGATCAGCAAGATTTGTTCTCACTTCGACAATTTTTAATATGTTTCACTGACTTGAAGTTGTGGATCGCGTTATCACTCGAGTACGTCATATACACACCCCGGCTACATTTCCACCCGTAAAATGTAAATCTTGCGTAGATGATTATTTACTGACAAATGTCACATCTACAAATGAAGGTTTAATATCCAAGCAGAATGCCACCCCCTTACTTACAAGCAAATACAGCCACTCAAACTCACCATGATTAGCATAATGAGTCGCATAATGACACATCATTTTGACTTACGAATAAACATTATTATTTAGTCATAAATCAATTGATGTGTTGCGTCACTGCAATATGAATCCCGCTGAAATTTAAATATCCCACATCAAATGCTAAAGTATGTGAACATTAAAAAAATGTTTTAATTTATCACAAAATGATGACGACTCTGCAACTACTGTAGCCCAGTACCCAAGCCATGTACAGGCTTAAATGCCGTAACTGTAACAGCATTATTAAAAAAATAAAATTAAAACGCTTGGTTTGAAAACAATTATGTGCAATCTCAACTTTATCTACAATATTACTTGCCATAAATCTAAATGCAATAATCCTTGTTGTCTCTAGCTGCCCAATGTAAACCATTACTTTTTATTTACTCGATTTACCAATTACGCAGCTAGGCCCGCCATTTAGTTTGGGTGTTTTCTAAAACATTCCTGAAATAGAATTCTTAGTGTATCGTTTGCAATGCAACTCTTATACATAACTTTTATATTTTTCCCGACTGAACAAACGGTCAATAACAAGGCTGCGTCAAGGACTTTCTGTGTTGTCCATGTGACGGTAAATAACTGACTACTTAAAGAGTAAACAGTTTTTTATGTTTACAGACGTAGTGTGGAAACTGCCTCTGCTGTCAGGATGGGGGTGGTTCAGTCGCGATGTACAAAAGGCGACGAAAATCACTCATTCATAAGCTCATCCACATCTCACTTTGGGGCCTTGTCAAGTTAAAAAGTATCCAAAAACCCGAGAAAAAATAGATTGGCCAGACACCACCCACTCACCCCCCACCCCCGTGATGGCCGCCGTTGGTATCCACATCTAACTTACCCATGGCTAGTTTTCTGGCGTGACGGATGTTTTCTGGCGTGACGGGCGTCGTTGGTATCCACATCTAACTTACCCATGGCTGGTTTTGTGGCGTGATGGCCGTCGTTGATATCCACATCTAACTTATCCATGGCTAGTTTTCTGGCGTGACGGATGTTATCTGGCGTGACGGGCGTCGTTGGTATCCACATCTAACCTACCCATGGCTAGTTTTCTGGCGTGATGACCGTCGTTGATATCCACATCTAACTTACCCATGGCTAGTTTTCTGGCGTGATGGCCGTCGTTGATATCCATATCTAACTTACCCATGGCTAGTTTTCTGGCGTGATGGTCGTCGTTGATATCCACATCTAACTTACCCATGGCTAGTTCTCTGTCGTGATGGCCGTCGTTGATATCCACATCTAACTTACCCATGGCTAGTTTTCGGGCGTGATGGACGTCGTTGATATCCAGATCTAACTTACCCATGGCTAGTTTTCTGGCGTGATGGACGTCGTTGATATTCACATCTAACTTACCCATGGCTAGTTTTCTGGCGTGATGGACGTCGTTGACATCCACATCTAACTTACCCATGGCTAGTTTTCTGGCGTGATGGCCGTCGTGATATCCACATCTAACTTACCCATGGCTATTTTTCGGGCGTGATGGACGTCGTTGATATCCAGATCTAACTTACCCATGGCTAGTTTTCTGGCGTGATGGACGTCGTTGATATTCACATCTAACTTACTCATGGCTAGTTTTCTGGCGTGATGGACGTCGCTGATATCCACATCTAACTTACCCATGGCTAGTTTTCTGGCGTGATAGACGTCGTTGATATCCACATCTAACTTACCCATGGCTAGTTTTCTGGCGTGATGGACGTCGTTGATATTCACATCTAACTTACCCATGGCTAGTTTTCTGGCGTGATGGACGTCGTTGATATTCACATCTAACTTACCCATGGCTAGTTTTCTGGCGTGATGGACGTGGTTGACATCCACATCTAACTTACCCATGGCTAGTTTTCTGGCGTGATGGCCGTCGTTGATATCCACATCTAACTTACCCATGGCTAGTTTTCTGGCGTGATGTACGTCGCTGGTATCCACATCTAACTTACCCATGGCTAGTTTTTGGCGTGATGGCCGTCGTTGGTATCCACATCTAACTGGACGTTGTTAAGCACAAGGGAACCAACCCACATGACCATAAAAAATGAGATTTTTGTTTTATGACGTCGCCAGTGCACCAGTCGTCATTAAAAAAAAATGACCTATGGCTAGTTTTCTGGCGTGATGGCCGTCGTTGATATCCACATCTAACTTACCCATGGCTAGTTTTCTGGCGTGATGTACGTCGCTGGTATCCACATCTAACTTACCCATGGCTAGTTTTTGGCGTGATGGCCGTCGTTGGTATCCACATCTAACTGGACGTTGTTAAGCACAAGGGAACCAACCCACATGACCATAAAAAATGAGATTTTTGTTTTATGACGTCGCCAGGACACCAGTCGTCATTAAAAAAAATGACCTAGACGATTGAACGAAATTTCACGCTGCCTAGCGAGTTGGGACCAAACCACAAACGACAAATGGACCATTCTGAGTTTTGCACAACAGAACCAACCCACACATGAAAATGCGAAAAGCTGTATAAGCTGTGCAGATTGTTCAAAAAAGTAGCAGTGTAATATCTTGTTATCAATTATGCAACATATGTTCATAAAATTATTTGTACGTAACAGGTAATGCGATACATCTTTTCTGATGAATCATTTTGCTATTTGTGTACGTTGGTTCTCCTTACCGAAATTAACAATGAAAAATTGTCAGTTATTTGAATAGTATTTTATTTGACAAAAAGTAGCATCGACCATAATTTGAGTGATCATCGTCTATTTTATTATTACATTGTTTTATTTTAAACATGATATATTCCATTACAATACTTAGTTTTAGATAAATAACTATCATTTGCCACCTTATGTGGGTTGGTTCCCTTGTGTAAAACGATATTTTTGCTCCAGGTTCCAGTGATTTATATTAAGATGTTAACCTTATATGTTAACAGCAATTATATTTCTAATGTTCATGTGATCTTTATTGCAATGTGTGTTTTAACAGTAAGTCATCACATAATGGTTCGCGGTCTTAAAAAGAGTTTGCAACAGTGTTTATTAATTTGAGAATTGAATATTCGTGTTTTAATCACGTTCGTCTGACAATAAAATAGGAAGGATGAAGTGTTCTAAATAGCCTACATTTTAGCATTAACTATGGTGTGTTTGATCGCATTCTTCTGACAGAGAAATATGGAAGACAGAATGTTTAATATTTTAGCATAAGTATATTCGTGATTTTATTAAATATTCCAACAGTGACATAGCGAGTAAGCGCAGTTTCCTATGAAGTATATTTATATAACATGCAAATGTTATCCAGTGGCGTATCTAGAAATAAAATGAGGGGGGTGCTCAGATTTCCAAAAAAACTTTCAACAGCAGGGGCCTATAGGGGGGGGGGGGGGAGCATGACCTCTGCAAAAGTTTGGAAAAAAAATTAAATAGTGCGATTTCGTGGTATTTTTGCTGTAAAAAAAAGATATGAGATACTGGCTGAAATGTCTGTTTTTGTATGAACTTAATGACATATGTATAACAATCTAGCCTAGACTAGTCCAACTATTTAAGCCAACACAACCACACTATGGAAAAACAATAAACATGATCAACATTAGCTCACTTAATAGCGGGAGCGAACTACGAGCCATATTAAAGGGACCCCTTGGGATGAGACATTTTTGATGTTGTCAATTTTGAAAATTTACTTTATATGAAGATATATAGCCTACTGATCCTAACTGAAAATACGAAAAAGTCAAAAAACAATTTTAAATCACCGAAAAAGAGTGAAATAGTTGTATTTCCAGGTCGTATATTGTCATGTAAACAAAACAAGTCAGCAATATTCAGCACTTTACATCACATATTCCCACGTATCAGACGGTAAGATCAGATCAGTCGCCGCTAATGGGTGTCTTATAGTCAGGACACGGGAGGACACACCTGCAGCACTGATTGTCTACCCAATGCTGGGCCGATGCCATGAGCATGTGGCCCGATGCTGTGAAAACATTCAATCGTCCTTCAGGTATACAAATAGTTTGTTCGGGTTACTTCTGGTTTCATAGAAATGTTGATTAAAAATATTTGTAAAAATATAAAGTGGGATACACTACTTCAGTACGAATTTAAAAACGAAAATTGATGTCATCCAAAGGAGCTGCTTTAAATGAGCTATATAAACACAAAGAACTGTCGACCAAATGTTGTGTTAATGTTGGGCCAGCGTCGCAGACCGTGGACCAACATTAATTTTAAGCAAACGTTGGGTCACCCGTATTGCGATTATAATTATGCAACTTTTTTTGTGAAATGCCGATTATGCAAATATGTAATTACTTAACAAGCATCTATTAAAAGTGATAACATATCATTGAAAAAGTTGTGGACCATTAAAATGGTTACAACTAATGATCACTTAAAATTCCTTAGATATATATTATTATTCCACCTTTATTAAGTTGCCACCCTCCCCTATGACAGAATATTCTTTAATGCAAATATTATCTTCCAGTGTGTGTACTAACTTCAGTATGTTGATGTCCTGGCATTGTATTGGCTGAATAAACTTGTCTTGTCTTGTCTTGTCCAGTTCATCATCAGTTAGGCCTATATCAGATATCCTTGTTAGTATCTCTTATTCTTCCACATTGGTAAAACAACTTTACTGCCCATTTTCAATTATTATCCTTGATTTCGTCTCTAGTAATTCTATTTAAATAGGCCTTTAAAACAAATGCAAAGTCTATGCACGACTATAATACAACGATTAAATTTTGGAAATTTAAAAAGCGACCATGTTTCTCATCCATTTATTCACAAGACCGAATCTCAGAGATAGCTCTTGAGAAATAAATTCGCCATCACGCAGGTGAAAAAATTATGGTAATTGGGTAATAATCTATATCTCGAGGTCCAAAATTCGTTTATTTTATGCAACGTTGTCGTTGTCCGTTTTAAGCGATCCCCATAGCCTACTGCTGATTGTGCTTCTGGTGTGTTATAATTATCATAGTGTAGAGTATAGTTCACGATAATTACTATCAATCTTTTCATATTGACTTTGGAACATCGTTGATTGAATTTAGTCTATGATAATTACCATCAATCTTAGCATATGTATTTTTACATAACGTTGTTTTAAGTCTGGCTCAATGTTTCAATTATTGGCCAAGACCAAAACAAAGTTGTTATATTTTATTATGTTTCTTTTCTAAGAAATGAATGAATGAATGAATGAATCTCACACCAAGGGTGGGCAGGTAGAAGAAGACCAGTCGCAACAAATTCCTACTTTTAGCTGCTCTGAATGATCAATTTTTTGCATTGCAAAGATTTTGCTTTTGGTGCCACATGGCGAGCACTTAGTCCATTGTCCACTCTTTAATGGCGCCAATCATACTCCCATACACCAGCCATTAAATGGGAAGGGGTATATATTTATGTGTGGAGTTGGAAAATAACCACTTTGGAAATTAAGGGGGGGTGCTCGAGCACCCTGAGCACCCCCCTGGATACGCCCCTGTTATCAATGATAGCCTTAGGCCTATCATAATAAAATATCTTCAATAACTTACATGACATGCAGGTTCATATATTGGGAATATTATGAACGAAGGCGAATAAGGTGGATTTTATTGTTGTAAGAGATAAGCGACTTGTCAAATAGTATACATAATTTCGCGATTTTAGTTGTCACTTGTCATAGTTCATCATGTTACTACACATATAGCGCCAGGGACGGATGCTCGCATCACATTTTATAGGTCCTATGTCACAATGTGTGAAGGAATTATTGGAGGTTTAGGCCACCTTTGTACATATAGGCAAAACTCGGCGGTGAGAACCTCCTAAAATGGTGAGATTACACTGCCCTCCAGACACAGGATTCGAAATTTCATCCCTGGCTGCACGAGGCCGATCACGCTACCTTTCGGTCAAATACGCAAAATTCCGTCATATAATGTATACGTTCGTGTTAGATCTAAGCTAAAAATTATTCCATTTCCAATGTTTTCATCATAATGCAGGGACAGATGTAGGCCCCTATATGGTCTTAAATAGAGAATCTCATTGAGGAATGGACATTGATGTCACAGATCGACGCGGGCTCAATATAGAAATGTGGGTTGGTTCCATTGTCCGAAATTGGAATACGCGATTCATCATTTTTAACAACAGAACCACGACCATTTGACATGTTTGAACGCCTGCACCTCATACGCTATCATCAACACAATCACAAAAATGTTCCTTAGAGTACATGTTCAAACCAATATTATAATAATTCCATGCAAACAATTCTCATTATATTCCCCGAATTAACACAGTTCATCAAGCTTTAAGTTCATTTTACAGAAAATTACTTCCTTGTGGGTTAGTTCCCTTGTGCTTAATAGCGTCCAACTTACCCATGACTAGTTTTCTGGCGTGATGGCCGTCGTTGGTATCCATATCTAACTTACCCATGGCTAGTTTTCTGGCGTGATGGACGTCGTTGATATCCACATCTAACATCTAACTGCATTCATAAAGCTGTTGTTTTGAGATCTACATACAGGTGTATACAGATAACTTACCCATGGCTAGTTTTCTGGCGTGATGGACGTCGTTGGTATCCACATCTGACTTACCCATGGCTAGTTTTCTGGCGTGATGGCCGTCCGTGTCTTGGATATTACTGGCGTGATGGACGTCGTTGATATCCACATCTAACTTACCCATGGCTAGTTGTCTGGCGTGATGGCCGTCCGTGTCTTTGATATCCATTTCTAACTTACTCATGGTTAGTTTACTGGCGTGATGGCCGTCGTTGATATCCATATCTAACTTACCCATGGCTAGTTTTCTGGCGTGATGGCCGTCGTTGGTATCCTCATCTAACTTACCCATGGCTAGTTTTCTGGCGTGATGGCTGTCGTTGATATCCACATCTAACTTACCTATGGTTAGTTTTCTGACGTGATGGTGGTCGTTGGTATCCACATCTAACTTACCCATGGCTGATTTACTGGCGTGATGGTCGTCGTTGATATCCACATCTAACTTACCCATGGCTAGTTTTCTGGCATGATGGCCGTCGTTGATGACGTAGAGGAGTCCCCTTCCAGAGTTCATGACGTGCCTGACACAGCTGACACACTCCAGGAGCATCATGGTGTCCGACAGATCCTTGACGCGCCGGGAGCTGAGCATGTCCACGGCGTCCAGGAGCACCTCCAATCCCCCAGCATCCAGAAATCCTGGCAACATATTAAGCATACACTATTGTATGATAGTAAAAGTCGGAGAAATTTCAACAAATATTTTGATCACCATATAAGACACTGTCGCATGTTCACACATACCTGTTACGTGGGGGGTATTATTAGTCCGGTTGGTTGGCAATGGCGGGGCGTCAATGGGAAATGCGCCCTGTGTAACATTTCAGCCCTGTCTTTTGGGCCCTACCAGTCAAATCTATATCTGGTAAATTTTCACTCAATGAAGTTGTGTGTCGCTACCGCGACCAAATATTGTCAGATCTTGATGTTTAAACAAAGTTCAGCTATGTTCTGTATTCTGCATTCATAAAGCTGTTGTTTCGAGATCTACATACAGGTGTATACAGATAACCGATCAAGAATCGCGTTTGTCTATCCAGTCGGTCGCGGTAACCTCAGCTGTTGGGTCCCAACCAAGAAAATAATTATCAATAAATTATTGGATACTCATGCAATATATCCACGGAAATGCTTTCTTTTTTGTATCGTAATAATATAATTATCATGTTCTAATATAAAAAGGATTCGTCAGCAAATTACCATCAAATCATTTCTGTTCTGGATCAATATCTAATACACTATCGTTTCCTAGTCATTACCCGCTAGCAATTATGTACTGATCCATCGGCTGTCCGGTAAGAAGGAGATGTGGACACAATGTTGATTTAATGTTGGGCCACCGTCTGCGACGATGGCCCATCATTAAATCAATATTGGCTGCACGTCTCCCTGCTGCTGGCTGAGCGGACTCCGACACGGACCCCCGGCCTCCATGGATGTGGGGATAAGAGATGCTTATCTCCAGACATGTACTAAAGTGCCACCAGACCAGAACTATCAATCAAAGTGACAAACAAAACACCTACAGCCATATTAATCATACAGTTTTTGCACTCTGTTTGTTGGACTTAGTTGGTATACATGTTGTTCTGCCTCAATGCCAAAACAATATCAGTCAATCAGTCAATCAGTCAATCAGTCAATCAGTCAATAAATCAATCAATCAATCAATCAATCAATCAATCAATCAATCAATCAATCAATCAATCAATCAATCAATCAATCAATCAATCAATCAATCAATCAATCAATCAATCAATCAAACAGATGTTTCATTTTTTCATGTGATAAGGTTTTACGTAATTTAAACAATTCCCTGCTTGCCTGTGTATATACATTTTCAAGTTTTCTAAACAATTGATAATATACTTTAAAGTAAACTTTGAATCATTGGAGTTAAAGGGACAGCATATAGTTTAGTAATGCTTGTCAAAAAATCTAAGCTTCCCTGCTGGATTAACAGCGTTGGTGAATTTTATATAATTGGTAACATATTATTAGTGACATATTTTAACAATAACAGTTAAGATTCAATAATTGCTGATGCACCTGCCAAGCTTTACCTTTGTTACAACCATGGCTAAAACTAAGTGATGGGCTTTGCCACTTTAAGAGTTTTAATTTTTTTGGAATATAGTAATATTTTATATTGAGAAAATGACATTTTCTGAACGAGTACCTCACATTACTGATAGAAAATAAGCAAACTTCGGGGTATTTAGATAAAATAGTGTTCTGCTATCATGATTATGCCGTTGCTAGGATGTGCTGCTATATGGCAACAATAATGGACACCAGATCCGGGATGTCATTAATCGACATTGGTGCCCCCCCCCCCCCGCTAATTCATACATATAATCATGATAATATGTATATTCATCAGCTTATTCACACGTGATCGGCGAGTATGGGGAAAACTACGTTATGCACGCATCCCTGAACACCGTGGTGAGAAATAAACGTTAGTATGCAGCTGCCGTAGCCATCAACAAGGTGAGTACGATAGTATTACCAGTATTAGGCCCCTATTAGCGTGATTGGTGTATTCAAAATTAGGATTTACATTTCCCAGATTTATCTGTCTGCCTCACTCGTTTTCACCTTAGTCCGATTGACAAAGTGTGTGCCAACCCAGCAAACACAAAATATTTGTATAACATGTGTACAACGTTGGCCCAACGTCTTCGACGTTAGTCCAACATTGTACAAATGTTATACAAATGTTTTGTGTTTGTTGCCAGTGCGATATTCATGTTTAGGCCTACTGTATCGTTTCGTATGTACCATTTATTTCAGTGACACATTATCACACTGCTATAAGGCTCGATATGAAGAATAAACCAATTTTTGTTATTATAATTTACGACAGCTCGCCGACGTCGCGCCAAACAAATCACAGCCTTAATTCTCGTATGAATATTTCCTAAATTTGTCTTCCCGTAGCCATTATAGTTCAACAGGAAAAAGAAACAGCACTGTTTTCTTAATTTAAAACGTGATAGTGCAAATGTCATTGCCACATTGTTTGTAAATAGTGTAAACATTGACAATTAATTTTAAAAAAAATATTTGTTCAATTTTAACTTATGTAATAACCCATCAGGCCTATTATTTTCAAATTTGGAAAGCCAATTTAAAATGTAAGGATAACTACACAGATATTTACATCTGTTTCCGTTTTGCGGACTTACCGGTCCGAGGCTGCCTTGTATAATTGATATTTTGTGCTAATGCAAAAAAAACACAATAACGTTGCTTGCTCACGATTTACGTCATAATACGTGTGATTATGTGTATAATTTAAACCGCGGCGACTTTCACAAATAAATATTTACAAAAAATTACATAAAACCTGATGAGCTCTTAACTAAAGTGGAAATAACAGATCTCGTTTCTGAATATTGGGTGGTTTTCATTCATTTAAAACTGGGTATTGCCCAATGCAACACATATAATGTTAATTATTATACAATTATAAATGTAAATTGTCCAAATTATGGATCACACCAAGGTTATGCACATATAATTCCTTAGTCAGCATGCAAGCAGAACATAAAATTATCTTAATTGACATAATTATTTTTAGTAAGAATTCTAAGTTGAAATTATATATAGGCGTATGTGAATATTTCTCGGCTAAATACTATGAGTTATAAAATCAAATTTAAATTAATTTTATTCAAATTTATTTAAAGTAAAGCATCAGTTGTAAAATTATAAAGTACTTGTAATATATATCTGGAATGCTTCATACGCCACGTGGGAGATAATCATTCAACTTTAACATGTTTAACATAATTATTTAACATCGGGTGGAGAGTAATGCGACAAAAAAGACAACAAGATTTCAAAATAAAAATAACAAAATTATTATTTCAAGAACGTAATATTTCGAAATGCACAGACATAAAATACATTCTGATAACACGTATAACCTGATACCAACGCAATGCTGGCGAGCCAGCACCGGCCCAGTGCCCCATTTCTAACGGGAAAGTCAAGTGTTTGAATTTAATCTATGTCTTTAGTATAAAAATACTCGTTGATATTCATTGCTGAATCACCATTTCTCCTCACATTTTATTATATTATCATTATTATTTACAGTTTTCAAAAAAATGTTTGTTTGATGTGTAATAAAGGTTAAATATAATTTATAATTTATTCAAACATTTCAGAATTAACAACAATAATTTCAAAACGTATAAGCAATAAAATGCAATAAAAATATGCACAAGGATTAAGGTATACTATATACTCTAAATGTCTGTATAATTATTTGTAACAATCGTCCCAGAGCTATACGCCCATGCCACTACGTGACCATATAGCTATACGCCCATACCGCTACCTGACCATAGAACAATACGTCCACTCCGCACGCACCGCTGCCTGACCGTATAGCTATACACCCACACCGCTACCTGACTATAGAGCTATACGCCCACACCGCTACCTGACAATAGAGCTATACGCCCACACCGCTACCTGACCATAGAGCTATACAACCACACCCCTACCTGACAATAGAGCTAAACGCCCACACCTCTACCTGACTATAGAGCTAAACGCTCACACCTCTACCTGATCATAGACCTAAACGCCCACACCTCTACATGACCATAGAGCTATACGCCCACACCGCTACCTGACCATAGAGCTATACGCCTAGACCTCCACCCGACCATAGAGCTATGCGCCAACACCTCTACCTGACCATAGAGCTATACGCCCAAACCGCTACCTGAACATAGAGCTATACGCCCACACCTCTACTTGACCATAGAGCTAAACGCCCACACCGCTACTTGACCATAGAGCTATACGCCCACACTGCTACCTGACCATAGAGCTATATGCAGACACCGCTATCTGACCATAGAGCTATACGCCCACACCTCTACCTGACCATAGAGTTATACGCCCACACATCTACCTGACCATAGAGCTATACGCCCACACCTCTACCTGACCATAGAGCTATACGCCCACACCGCTACCTGACCATAGAGCTATACGCCCACACCTCTACTTGACCATAGAGCTCTACGCCCACACCTCTACCTGACCATAGAGCTAAACGCCCACACCTCTACCTGACCATAGAGCTAAACGCCCACACCTCTACCTGACTATACAGCTATACGCCCACACTGCTACCTGATCGTAGAGCTATACACCCACACCTCTACCTGACCATAGAGCTATACGCCCAAACCTCTACCTGACAATAAAGCTAAACGCCCACACGGCTACCTGACCATAGAGCTATGCCCCCACACCGCTACCTGACCATATAACTATACGCCCACACCTCTACCTGATCATAGAGCTAAAAGCCCACATCTCTACTTGACCATAGAGCTATACGACCACACTTCTACCTGATCATAGAGATATACGCCCACACCTCTACCTGCCCATAGAGCTATACACCAACACCGCTACCTGACCTTAGAACTATGCGCCCACCCAGCTACCTGACCATAGAGCTATACGCCCGCACCGCTACCTGACCATAGAGCTAAACGCCCACATGGCTACCTGCCCATAGAGCTATATCCCCACATCGCTACCTGTCCATATAGCTATACGCCCACACCTCTACCTGATCATGGAGCTAAACGCCCACACCTCCACCTGACCATAGAGATATACGCCAACACCTCTACTTGACCATAGACCTATACGCCCACACTGCTACCTGACCATAGAGTTATATGCCCACACCGCTACCTGATTATAGAGCTATACGCCCACACCTCTACCTGACTATAGAGCTGAACGCTCACACCTCTACCTGACTATAGAGCTATACGTCCACTCAGCCCGCACCGCTACCTGACCGTAGAGCTATACGCCCACACCGCTACCTGACTATAGAGCTATACGCTACCCCGACACCTCCACCTGCCCATAGAGCTATACACCAACACCGGTACCTGACCATAGAACTATGCGCCCACCCCGCTACCTGACCATAGAGCTATGCGCCCGCACCGCTACCTGGCCATAGACCTAAACGCACACACGGCTACCTGACCATATAGCTATACGCCCACACCTCTACCTGACCATATAGCTATACGCCCACACCTCTACCTGATCATAGAGCTATACTCCCACACCTCTACTTGACCGTAGAGCTAAATGCCCACACCTCTACCTGACCATATAGCTATACGCCCACACCTCTACCTGATTATAGAGCTAAACGCCCACACCTCTACTTGACCATAAAGCTATACGACCACACCTCTACCTGATCATAGAGATATACGCCCACTTCTCTACCTGACCATAGAGATATACGCCCATACCTCTACTTGACCATAGAGCTATACGCCCACACCTCTACCTGACCATAGAGCTATACGCCCACACTTCTACCTGACCATAGAGCTATACGCCCACACCTCTACCTGACCATAGAGCTATACGCCCACACTGCTACCTGACCATAGAGCTATACGCCCACACCGCCACCTGTCCATAGAGCTATACGCCCACACATCTACCTGATTATAGAGCTAAACGCAAACACCGCTACCGGACCATAGAGCTATACACCCACACCTCTACCTGACCATATAGCTAAACGCCCACACCGCTACCTGACCATAGAGCTATACGCCTAGACCTCTACCCGACCAGAGAGCTATACGCCCACACCTCTACCTGACCATAGAGCTATACGCCCAAACCGCTACCTGAACATAGAGCTATACGCTCACACCTCTACTTGACCATAGAGCTATACGCCCACACCGCCACCTGACCATAAAGCTATACGCCCAAACCTCTACCTGACCATAGAGCTATACGCCCACACCTCTACCTGACCATAGAGCTAAACGCCCACACCGCTACTTGACCATAGAGCTATACGCCCACACTGCTACCTGACCATAGAGCTATACGCCGACACCGCTACCTGACCATAGAGCTATACGCCCACACCTCTACCTGACCATAAAGCTAAACGCCCACACGGCTACCTGACCATAGAGCTATACCCCCACACCGCTACCTGACCATATAATTATACGCCCACACCTCTACCTGATCATAGAGCTAAACAGCCACACCTTTACTTGACCATAGAGTTATACGCCCACACCGCTACCTGACCATAGAGCTATACGCCCACACCTCTACTTGACCATAGAGCTATACGCCCACACCGCTACCTGACCATAGAGCTATACGCCTACACCTCTACCTGACCATAGAGCTATACGCCCACACCTCTACCTGACTATATAGCTAAACGCCCACACCTCTACCTGACCATAGAGCTATACGCCCACACCGCTACTTGACCATAGAGTTATACGCCCACACCGCTACCTGACCATAGAGCTATACGCCCACACCTCCACTTGACCATAAAGCTATACCCCCACACCGCTAATTGGCCATATAATTATACGCCCACACCTCTACCTGACCATAGATCTATACGCCCACACCTCTACTTGATCATAGAGCTATACGCCCACACCCCTACCTGACCATAGAGCTATACGCCCACACCTCTCCTTGACCATAGAGCTATACGCCCACACCGCTACCTGACCATAGAGCTATATGCCTATACCTCTACCTGACCATAGAGCTATACGCCCACACCTCTACCTGACCATATAGCTAAACGCCCACACCTCTACCTGACCATAGAGCTATACGCCCACACCGCTACCTGACCATAGAGCTATACGCCTACACCTCTACCTGACCATAGAGCTATACGCCCACACCTCTACTTGACCATAGAGCTATACGCCCACACCGCTACCTGACCATAGAGCTATATGCCCTCACCTCTACCTGACCATAGAGCTAAACGCCCACACCGCTACCTGACCATAGAGCTATACGCCCACACTGCTACCTGACCATAGAGCTATACGCCGACACCGCTACCTGACCATAGAGCTATACGCCCACACCTCTACCTGACCATAAAGCTAAACGCCCACACGGCTACCTGACCATAGAGCTATACCCCCACACCGCTACCTGACCATATAACTATACGCCCACACCTCTACCTGATCATAGAGCTAAACCATGTAAACAGCCACACCTTTACTTGACCATAGAGTTATACGCCAACACCGCTACCTGACCATAGAGCTATACGCCCACACCTCTACCTGACCATAGAGCTATACGCCCACACCTCTACCTGACCATCTGACCATAGAGCTAAACGCTCACACCTCTACTTCACCATAGAGCTATACGCCCACACCTCTACCTGACCATAGAGCTATACGCCCACACATCTACCTGACCATTGAGCTATACGCCCACACTGCTACCTGACCATAGAGCTATACGCCCACACCGCTACCTGTCCATAGAGCTATACGCCCACACATCTACCTGATCATAGAGCTAAACGCCCACACCGCTACCGGACCATAGAGCTATACGCCCACACCTCTACCTGACCACATGGCCATACGCCCACACCTCTACCTGATCATAGAGCTAAACGCCCACACCTCTACTTGACCAAAGAGCTATACGACCACACCTCTACCTGACCATATAGCTATACGCCCACACCTCTACCTGATCATAGAGCTAAACGCCCACACCTCCACTTGACCATAGAGCTAAACGCCCGCACCTCTACTTGACCATAGAGCTATACGACCACACCTCTACTTGACTATAGATCTATACGCCCACACCGCTACCTGACTATAGAGCTATACGCCCACACCTCTACCTGACCATAGAGCTATACGCCCACACCACTACCTTACCATAGAGCTATACGCCCACACCGCTACCTGACCATAGAGCTATACGCCCACACCGCTACCTCACCATAGAGCTATACGCCCACACCTCTGCCGGACCTTAGAGCTATACGCCCACACCGCTACCTGACCATAGAGCTATACACCCACACCGCTACCTGACCATAGAGCTATACGCCCACACCTGTACCTGACCATAGATCTATACGCCCACACCGCTATCTGACCATAGAGCTATACGCCCACACCGCTACCTGACCATAGAGCTATACGCCCACACCGCTACCTGACCATAGAGCTATACACCCACACCGCTATCTGACCATAGAGCAATACACCCACACCGTTACCTGACCATAGAGCTATACGCCCACACCTCTACCTGACCATAGATCTATACGCCCACACCGCTATCTGACCATAGAGCTATACACCCACACCGCTACCTGACCATAGAGCTATACGCCCACACCGCTACCTGACCATAGAGCTATACACCCACATCGCTACCTGACCATAAAGCTATACGCCCCCACCTCTATATGACCATAGAGCTATACGCCCACACCTCTACCTGACCATAGAGCTATACGCCCACACCGCTACCTGACCATAGAGCTATACGCCCACACCTCTATCTGACCATACAGCTATACACCCATTCCTCTATCTGACCATGGAGCTATACGCCCACACCTCTATCTGACCATACAGCTATACACCCATTCCTCTATCTGACCATAGAGCTATACGCCCACACCTCTATCTGACCATACAGCTATACACCCATTCCTCTATCTGACCATAGAGCGTCAGTAAATTAGAAACAATCTCTATTGCAACATAGATAGGACAAACCACACTGATTATACTGGAACTCAGGTTTAATCATCAATATAAAACGATAGCAAACTTTAACAGTGTTTATCAAAACATGGCCTTGCTCAGAGAGAGCGAGATCACTAAAACCAAGAATTATCATAAATGTATAAATGTACAAACAACATACTGGCCCTGTCCCTCTTTACTTTTTCTCTTTCATTGTTTTTGTTTGTCTTTAAATATGATTTAATACGAAATACTTATTTAAGATTATTATAAATATGGCTTAATGAAAATATATATATAACTGCAAACATGAGATACAGAACCATCATTGGGGTAGACTACCCTCCGGTTCAGGGTTTTATTCTGACCCAGCCTCATGTCAGCACATAGTCTTTGGCTAAGAAACCGGGCAATTTCCTCTCTCTTCTGGGTCTGGTATTAGGTTCTAATGTTGATTCAGCTTCTTCAGTTGTTGTGTTTACGGGCAGGTTTGTTTGAAGTTCATTAACGTCTTTATCGTTATAAGCGGGGCATATATCGTGGGGAATATCAGGCAGGGGTGGAACGTTAGGCGGAGGCGGTATCATATCCCGTTGCGCTGATGGAGGCACATGCATATTATGGGGGGTGTTTGAAGAATGTTCCATATGCACATCTGGGTGTGTGTCCGGATAAATTTCATCAATCTCACTCTCAGATGTAGCTTCGGTTGCTGTAACAGGCTGATCACCTGGGTACGGAACCCTGAAACACTCATAGAGTGGTACCTTGTAGGCGGTGTTCCGTAGTTGGTTGCCCACAAATTTCTTTATGAAGCACCACTCGTCCTGTACGTTAGTGACAAGATAGCGATCTCGAGCTTTATTTTTATTTTTGTCATTGTAAAGATATACAAGATCACCACACCTGATTTTTTGGGTCAATTGTCTGTATTCTTTGTTGGGGGCCTTTGCGTTCTCACTGAGTGGATGGTTCAAAAGTTTAGCTTCATACTGTTTCATAATCAGCTCTCTATCACTGACTGGTATCTGGCTGTTTGAGAACTGATCACGCTGGGTCAGCATTTCACGTGATGACAAACCGCGACGCCGAATCCTAGCATTTAGGTTGGCAGTGCTAATAGCTAGGAGAGTATTAGAAACAGCCCCTCCACCTGGCTGCATTTTCAGAAGCTCTTCTTCCAGCTCTTGTATTGCCTTTTCCGCAATAGGGTTTTTATTCAGATTTTTCGGGTTGCCCACTTCTATGATCATGTTATTGTTTTTCAACAGGGTGTCATTGATCAGTGCGCGAAACCCGGGCGCTGGGTCAACGCGGATTATAGCTGACGGACCGTCTATTGGCCGAAATTCAATACACGCAGATATTAAGCCATCTCTTAAGCACTGGTGTTGCTCGTTAGGGAGCATTGATGTTGATGTAAAGGAGGTTACATGTTCACGAACCACCAAGATACGCTGTGTTTCTCTTTGAATCACATCAGCTGAAAACTGGATTCCAATGACTTCAGGGGGTGTTGACGTCGACTGAGGAATTTTACCGCTCGGGGATTTGGTTAACGACGTACATTGATGACACGAATCAACTACGGTGTCAATTTCTCTATCCAAATCTAGAGCAAACAAGTAGCGATGGCATACAGTTTTCAGTTGGTGTGCTGTAGGATGGATAAGTTTGAGGTGGAGTGCCGTTATTAGTCATGAAATGGCTGCTCTGGGGATGACAATACGCTCTCTGGTGCTAAATGGCTCCTATGATTTGACTACTAAGAGATTATCTCTTGCAATGGTCACATGGTTCAGATAGCGTTTAATGTCATGAATCTTTGTTAATTTTTTGGAAGGTCGTGTACCTTGTCGCAAGTGAGCATGGACACGCCGTAAATCGTCACAGTTTGATTGAGTATCCAACCATGCTGTACGGCTAAGAAATGGAAGCTGACAAGTTCCTTTGACGACATCTGACAGCTGAAGATCACGGACTACGCAGTGCTCTGCATCCTGTACAAATTGACAAACTTGGCATTAATTATCTCTGCATTCGATTGGATGTCGGCTACCAAAGTCACTCAACAAATTATGTATGCCACGTATGTGACGCACTGAAGCTTGATATCTGCTCACTGTGGATAAAAAGGTGCTGATTCTTGGGCTAGCTGAGAAAGACCCTCTACATAGTTTTTCATAGGCTTGTACGCATGCTTTAGAGTCAGTCAATATGCAAGCATGGTGTGCAGATTGTAGAATGTATGGGGCAAAGTGTTTCACTGAGGCTGAGATAGCTAAAGCTTCTATCTCACACGGGAGCCAGTCTTTTTGGTTTGTTCGTAGTTTTGCGCTAAAAAATCCAGCTGGCAATGGTTTGTTATTACGAGTGGCATAGAGTGTGGATGCGATACCGGGCTGACGGACAGCCCCGTCATTGACGATCCACAACTGATCATTAGCTTGTGGTATAACTATGGGTCTGGCAGTGGAAAGTGCTTGCTGAGCATTTATAAATGCTTTAGAGTGATCATCTGTCCAAATTATTTTGTCACATGATTTCTTACCAGAGATTAAATCCTCAAAGTGAGAGAGATATTTGGAACATTGTGGAATTACTCTTGATAGGACTTGGTAAGCGCCAATAAATGACCTCATTTGTTTGACGGTAGACGGCTGCTGACAAACGGAGAGAGGAGAGATGCGATGGCTGCTGGCTGATAGGGTTCCATGTGACCACACCCAGCCGAGAATTGTAGTGGACTGTGGGTTGATGACTGTTTGAGAAGCAGAAAGTCTTAAAGAATTAGCCTCTAAAGCGCAAAAGACTTCTTCCCAGTTTCTGTATAATTATTCCAATGTGTCACCTCCTACAAAAACATTGTCAGCTATCTTCGCTACCTTTCCTTTGTGAATGAGTTCTCCAAGCACTCTGCACATGACTTCTTCTAAAGCGATTTCAGATCCTGGCATCCCCATAGCTGCACGGACGTAGACCCGTACACCTTTATAAGGAGTTACCACGCCACAGTATTTCATCGAATCTTTGTTGAGTTTAATTTGGAAGAAAGCTTTGGTGAGATCAGATTGTATTATAAATTTCCACTGACGAATAGTGCGAAGCACGTCATCAACATTTGGCATTAATCATGTTAATGGTGGTTGTGGCTTAGCATACCTGCCCACATCTGTGAAGGCTGTGACAAGTCTATGGCCACCTCTGTGCTTCTTTACCAAGAACGAGGGATTTACATATTCTACATTCACTGGAACATCTTCAGGTTTACGAAACACACCAAGGCGTTCCAACTCGTCAAATTTATTCTGAAGTTCATCAAGGTTGTTGGTATTATACAGGGGGCATTTTACCCTTTCTTTGAGGAGGTTGAACTGGTCCCATGTTTACATTAGCTTTCACTGGGCCAGAGTAACCTTGAAATGTAGGATTGAAGACGACGTCATGTTCTAAAAATTGATTTGTAAACTTTTGCTTCCATTTAGGGTCCATAATCTCATCAGGGTCGAGGGTAACAGCCGAGCTATATGGAGTGACTGTTGATAGTTTTACTGTCGGCGTAGAGTCATTGGCAAACAGGGTGGAGCTAGAAAAAACAGTAGTTGGTCTAACATGGCAAAACTGGTCGTCTTTCTTTAAGATTATTGGATCTGTGGTGTCATTCGAGAAACGAAGTTTACCACCAACGGCTTGAAGTATGTTCGGTGAAGGCCACATGTTCGGCAGAGACATTGAGTTGTTAAGTTTACTTGTGGTGCGTGGTTCGATAGCGTACTCATCATCAGATACAAAATCATCTGGCAGTGTTATGTCAATATGTTCCGAGGGCCAGATAGTGGTCGTCTCACTCAACTTGCCTGGGTGAGTGTAAATTCTACCGCAACTGTTGACGGGGTCTTGTTGGTTTGGTCTGTAGGGGTAAGAATCAGAGCCGATGTAAACAAGTTTTTGTTTAGGTCGGGCATAGCAGTCATTTTGAGACTGAAAAACAGTTCCACCTAATACATCTTCTCCTAGATCAGTAGCTACGAGTGCATCACAACGTAGTTTGTGGTTGTCGCGAGTGACTGTGAAGGTGGTTTCGCCAATGACATTCAATTTGGATTGCTTATCTGCTTGTAAGGCATTTTGTGAATTTTTTTTAATAGTCGAACCGAGTCGTTTGGCCATAAAACTGCTGAAGATATTACCTGTACATCCAGAATCGATAGTGATACGTACCGGAGCTGACTTGTAAAATGTGTCTATGTATGGAGAGTCTTCTATCGCGACACTTAATGCATGACAAGGAGGATCTTGAGTCACTTTTCGTACAGAAGTAGGCCTAATGGATACCTTTTCATCGTCGTCTGAATCATTGCTTGATCAAATCATCGACAATGTCGACCTGTCGAGACCGGGTCATATATTTCTTATCTCTATCTGGGAGATAAGTGCACTCGCTTAGCCAATGGCTGGAGGGTCGTCCAGTTTGATCACATAAGGCACATGATTTTGAGGGCTTTGTTTATTTATTTTGTTTATGTGCACGAAAATTACTTTTACTGTATTAATTGCAGTTCGCATAGTTTTCATATCGTGAGTAGCGATTATTTCATCAAGCAAGACATCTAAAGCCTGTGAGATTTCTGGCTTTATCGAAGCTAAGGTTTGAGCTCTCAGCTGTACGCCGTAGCGTTGCTTCACGATTTTTGGCAGATCCGGGTAAAGTAATTTCAACCATGTCAAGACAATCAGATTTTCACCCATAGGTGTTAATTCTTCATCTTCAGTCACAGTTTCGCTGTGGTGTTTAATATGACTGTTTTGTGTTAACAAGTTGTCTTCTATAAAGGCCCTCAAGCGCTCATAAAGATCTTCAGGACGTTCGTCCGTTTCTAATTTGATTTCAGAGAAGTCGATCAGATGGGCATCAGATGACTGGAATCTATAATGTAGTCGTATACTCTGCCATATGCCGCTAAGAGATTCTGAATTCTTGCAAATGGTGTGTCTGCTTATAACTGGACAAAAATTAGCAATTTGGCCTAACATGAGGTCGAGCATGGCAGCCTGTTGAGCGGCGGTGAGACCATCTTTTATATCTTTGAATCCACGGAGTGGTTTTGTCCGGGATTGCTTGGCCCATTTCGCGTTAGGGGCGAGAAAAGGGCCGAAGTTGGGGTCTAGCGCTAAATTGTAAGTTAGGGTTTGACGCCAACATTCAAAAGTGTTTATATTTTCATTCTTTGTGAGGGCTCGCTGTGTTGGTGCCCTATGACTTGCCATTTTGAAGTTAACCACTGGAAACGTTTTAACTATCCCTGTTTTGAAGTCGTGACAAAATTATTGTCACGGCTGCTGAGCGATTGAACTGTTGATAACTATGATTGCATATTAAGAGCATCGTGGGTGCGAAAAAAACGCTGCCACCACGTCAGTAAATTAGGAACAATCTCTATTGCAACACAGATAGGACAAACCACACTGATTATACTGGAACTCAGGCTTAATCATCAATATAAAACGATAGCAAACTTTAACAGTGTTTATTAAAACATGGCCTTGCTCAGAGAGAGCGAGATCACTAAAACCAAGAATTATCACAAATGTATAAATGTACAAACAACATACTGGCGGAGCTATACGCCCACACATCTACCTGACCATAGAGCTATACACCCACACCTCTACCTGACCATAGAGCTAAACGCCCACACCTCTACCTGACTATACAGCTATACGCCCATACCGCTACCTGACCATAGAGCTAAACGCCCACACATCTACCTGACCATAGAGCTATACACCCACACCGCTACCTGACTATACAGCTATACGCCCATACCGCTACCTGACCATAGAGCTGAACGCCCACACCTCTACCTGACCATAGAGCTATACCCCCACACATCTACCAGACCATAGAGCTATACGCCCACACCTCTACCTGACCATAGAGCTATACACTCAAACTGCTGCCTGACAATAGAGCTATACGCCCACATATTCAACATAGACAACTCGCTAAAACTCGCTAGCAGTACTTTATCTTATAATATACTGTCCTGTAAAGTGTAGGCCTACCTGATTTTTGTATATCATATTTCTAATAATAATAAGAGTTTTTTTTCAATTGTCCATGGATTTTTATGCCACGAAGAGCAATATGCTATGTGATCACCCATACCCATGTCTTTTAACATGACAAGCCTCTCCTGAAAGATTAAACTTATCCTGAGTAAATCAGGGTGAATTTGCATTTTTTTGATAAAAAAAATCAGTAAATTCATATTTCCAATGCGAATAGATTACAGTATAAACATGATAAATGTTTAATTCTTATTTTGATTACAGACAGTAAGTTAAAACAAAGTATTTGTTATTGTTGATGTGACCTGAATAAATACTGAAAATTGTTATAGTGTGAGTAGCTGTTAATGTATTTTTTGTTCCACTCCACATACTTTACTTATAGAAATGTGTGTATAACGAACATAAACTAATAAATGTAAACCTAATGAAAATTAAACCAAATTGAATTGTTTTTATCATATTACTGGTAGGTTTATAATTATCTCAGGGTCCTGAGCTCGAGCCCCATATTGGGCGTCATTTTGATAATATTGAAAACACCCAACCCGGGGATCGAACCAGCGATATCGTGATGCCTGAGTGCAACCAATGCAGCCAAATATTTAACTCTATGGCCATAGTGGTAATCATTCCTGTCTGTAATACCAAGTAATCTCATAAATTTCCTTGGTAATACCATAGATTAACCATGTGGTTAATCTATGGTAATACACACACCCGGCTACAATTATAACAGAATACTACATAACCTGTCGACTGTGGCACTGGATAAATATTTGGGAAATAAATACACCAAGTTGCATGGTTCGAGATATGATAATTATTTGTAAACATTGATGTCATAATCATGTTAATCTATGACACTGGATACACATAGCCATGTTAACGACTGCACGCAAAAACAAAACTCACGTGTTGGTGCCCAATCGTCCACTAGACATATGGCGTTGCATGGACGTTGACTCAACAACGTCACAATGTACAGTAGTGTGTCCAGCGGGTTGGTTAGATAATATACTACAGAATAAAGTTCTTTTATGGCTATTGCAATATTAAGATTGAGAAAATTACGATATGAAATAACAAATTGCAGCAGCTAATTCTGAGGTGGGTTAGGGTTAGACGATCTGAAGATTTTTTTATAGCTGTAAAAAAATGTGTTTAAAAAGTGACTACTTCGAAAAAAATATTAGACTAAATTACCCCAGCACCCTCATATCGATTGTTTTTAATATTGCTGCCGCAAGTCATTTTGTTTTGAATGGATTTAGCCCCGATAATTAATCAGATCGTCTGAAATGCATCGAAAACCGCCACGATAAATTTGAATGAGATACAATCAACGACTCATAAGATATTGCGCCCACAATCGTCTTGGGTGGTTGTGTATGGTTTTGTGCCCATGTTGTTAAATACATGGGACGATAGCCCTAAGTCACATACGTGTAAACAAATGACAGTCATCTTTTAAATGACACGGGAAAGACCTAGAAAACTGTTAGCATCGCAATAGTATCGAGGATGCCTGATAATTTGTTCTATCAATGCAGATTAAACATTACATTGCTTATAACTGAGTATTATTAATTTTTCATGTGAAATTGCACAACCAAGCAAATTTTAACTAAAGGTGTTTGGCATATTACTGGATACGTTATTTGAGTCATTGAAATCATTATATTAGGTATATTAAATCATAAAAGTTATTCCAAAGAAAAGATCCTCTGGTCACGATTAGTTTATTAAGGTGTATATCTATCACACGCACATTGAATGCACCAGTGCTTGTTAAGTAGGTGCACAATGTCATTTTATTTTTTTATCTTATTTCGATCTGTCATGACAGTAGCATGAATAGTGTTGTACAATACTGAGTTTAAAAAACATGATATGACTGGCAGACAATAACAGGTATCTAAAGACCTCTGCTGAGACATGTGAGAACCACATAATAATAATAATAATAATAATAATAATAATAATAATAATAATAATAATAATAATAATAATAATAATAATAATAATAATAATAATAATAATAATAATAATAATAATAATAATAATAATAATAATAATAATAATAATAATAATAATAATAATAATAATAATAATAATTATCATAAAAATAATAATAATAATAATAATAATAATAATAATAATAATAATAATAATAATAATAATAATAATAATAATAATAATAATAATAATAATAATAATAATAATAATAATAATAATAATAATAATAATAATAATAATAATAATAATAATAATAATAATAATAATATTAATAATAATAATAATAATAATAATAATAATAATAATAATAATAATAATAATAATAATAATAATAATAATAATAATAATAATAATGATAATAATAATGATAATAATAATAATAATAATAATAATAATAATAATAATAATAATAATAATAATAATAATAATAATAATAATAATAATAATAATAATAATAATTAGTGACTTTAATTAGATTATGCTATTATAATAGAGTATTTATTCCATGCTAGTATCCTATTTCATTAGAAATGTGTATTGTTTATATAAAAAGCCAATGATGTTTACTACATCCACAAGCTGCACTCTATGAACATTTATTATTTACATCGTATGTATTAAGTTTTAACATAATTTATTTTGTGCAGATCAACGACCTGCACTGGTATCGACTAATTTAATTATTAGTCTTAAATTAGTCATTAGTAAATAATAAATATGATAAAGTAATAACAACTCGGAAAACATCTTTATAAAACATATTAATTGAATATGCATGATGATTGGATAATACGTAAAACTCCAATGGGAATAAAGTGACAGTGCGATCAGGCCTCATTTACCATGCTACCCTTAATGTTTGTTTTTTAAAGAGTGTTTTAACTTATAAGTATCGTATATTAGAAGCAAAGTATAATTACAGATGTAAATATGTTCTAATTTAGAAATAAATATTGGTTTCTAAAAAAATTCAAGAGCGAAAACTGCCAGACACTAAATATATCTTGATTTTACAATATTTCCTACTTTTGCCCCTTTTCTAGATTTGGCGGAAAACCCATCAATAAATTGAACTAATTTTATGCCATGTCTATTCAACTGAACTTCTGGCCAAATTTTGCTAACACACACTGTTCTATGGTACGATGGCCCCTTTGTAAAATAAACTTATTTTATAGAATAATATAATAATATGGATACAAGATGACTTTAGCTCATACACGAACAAACCACACCTTAATTGTCGTTTGACTTCAGTTACTCGTTGTTTAAAGAGTAACAATTCAGCATTTGTATTTGACAGACATAACAATTCTTACAAAAACACCCCATCTATAGCCATGGTAATATGTGTAATAAAATAAATTGACACATATAATATTTGTGTAAAGCTATATGGTCCTATCTGTTACTCGTAAGCATGGTAAAAGGCTGATAGAACCTTTCAGCTCAGAATGTAAGGGGGTTACTTACCTTGCATCCATTCTGGAGGGGAAGTTTTCAATTTCTTACTGAGAGCAGAATAAGTCTTTGTAGAAGGCGTCTTCAAAAACCCTACACATACTTCAGGGTCCTGGCATTGATCAAAGTTTAGACGAGTAAGTGCTGGCGAGATTCTTCGAGCCCAGAGGCTTCTATTCCGTGTAGATGAGCCCTCAGGTGGACAGGTAGAGGACGCCTCGTTTTGTTCTTCGCTGGCTTCGCCAGTTGAGTCGTCAGTAGATTCGGTTAAACATGCCCCAACTAGAGCTACTCCTGGTGCTTCATGTAAATCCGTAGTATTGAGGTTTGTTATTCCATTGTCTAGATCACCATCTTCACATTGACTCTCTACAAAATCCTCCAGAACACGTAGAGGATCATCAATGTCTGGGGTACAGTCCTTGGTGCTACTGGTGGTGAAGACCTCATGGACCTCATCATCTTGGAACCCTGACTCTGCTGACATGGAGTGAGTGGTTCTGTACTGGACAACTCGAGGTTGATCAGGTGGCATGGCCACCTCCATCATACAGCCGGCCATGGCAGGCTCTGTCTGGTGACTGGTGACTACTGGAGCACTGTCACGGTCATCACTGTCAGGTAAAGGCTTCACATGACTGAGTTCTCCGGTAACCCCAATCAACCCCGCCTCTAGGTCGTCACCACATGCTCCACCACTCACACCAGAATGATACTCACTAGGGGCGCTACTGCTATGACCCAATTGTTTTTTATTAGTTGCAGTTGTAAAAACCTTATACTCACCAGAAGGAGCGCTGGAGCGAGACGTCACACGTGACTTCTTACCATGCTTCCGGTGTACGGCAGGCTTCACGTTTGTCAAAGTGAAATGTGAGGTACCTGGAAGAGGTCCCAGTAACTCATGACGATCAGCAGTTGTCCAGTCTATAGGGGGTGAGCTCGCCACAGCCAGAGGCAGGCGTGAAAATACAGACGTCGCCCTGGAAACAAGCAGAGAAATAGTACCAGCATGTTTATCAGTTGTGGGTATCCTTTTGTTTCCCCGTGTCAACCTTGCACTCGTACGTACATCTGCGGTCGTTGCGCTCGCACCCGCGGGGGAGAGTATCTGACTCCTGGGTCTGGGAGATCTATCCCACGTGGCCCCGGGGGCTGGGGACCCCCGGGTCCACTCTGTCCCCGGGGTTCCACAGCTCTCCACCGAGGAGTAGGACTGGAGGCTTGGCCTTCCTGTTCTACAGTACAGGTTGCTCTGAGCTCCAGTGTGACGGCGTCCTAACACAGGCATGTTCACGATATAGTCACGATAGCCCCAGCTACGAATTACTCCACATCGTCATTTAACTTCTACTTGGCTGTGTTTTCTATGTCCCGTTAGCACTCGTGTGACCGTTAATTTGCGGTGACAAGACACACCTGTGATGGGTGAAAATGTAAGTTCAATAGCTGAGACGGATAAATGTTTAACATGTTAAAAGGTTTTTGCCACATGCATCCACAAATGTCAAACAGCTAAGATAATTCTGATTCAAGCCTTGCTCCACAACCATGATGATCCCATTGTCTGTTTCATTGTCTTTAGTCAATTATCGATTTTAAAAAGTAAATACTGCCTCATGTCGATGGTGTCCAGACACCACTACAGCAGTACTAAGCAATGCATGTAAGCTGTTCAGGTTAATCCACAGAGACTGCCCACTTGTGAACGGCAAGGACTATAAATCTCTATTAAGTATACTGCATGTCGTTCTCCTCCGCGCATTCACCACCCAAACCTATCAAATGCTCTTATTTACTAGGTGTTTCCAGTGCTCTCATAAACCACTTACAGTGTCGACTTTGTCACAAGTGTTCAGACAATACTATGATACTGTAGATACGACGTTATGAGAAACTAAATGAAGTAAAATAACAATATTTGTCATTGTAATTGTTCAATGAATAATCATTGACGTTTTGTCAATAGAGAAGATTGTCAATGATTCAGTGCTAAAAGTGACAATAGTATGTGAATATCTAATATCCGGTCATGCTGATTGCTGTAGGCCTGCATGCTGTAGTCGTTGTTAGCAGACGTTGCTGATTTGCTGACAGCGACTCATGACACTGGTCCCGACAATGCCGCTGACACAGAGACACTGTCTTGCATGCTCCAGCGACAGAGGAGAAGAGCGGAGCTTCAAACTGCGCTTCTCCCTCCGTCCCCCTTCGCCCTATCCCGGAATATCGACCTGCCCTACGTCACCGGAAATGACGATACGTGTTCTCTGTCCCATCAGACACTGTGCCCATGTGACCCCGTCTGTCTCTGTGTTCGCACCAGTCATAATGCTGTCTCGACGGTAAGCCAACGTCGCAAACGTTGGGCCACCACTAAGACAACATTTGGCACAAGTATCATGTACACTTCGGGATCAGATACTAATTGATAGAGTATTTGATAGAGATCCGTGTTTGGTCACTGGCCGTCTGTACACATGGTACATAATAGGGCCTACTCTTAACCGCGCCCCGTCCTCACAAATTATTCCATCCATAGTCTAAATAAAACTGGCTCAATGCTATTTCAATCTTAGGCCACTAGCACTCTGGCACTCATTGGTCAAAACATCATTGTCATCTATATATACTATTCATCTCTTGGCTGTACATATTCGGCGTGGGCCCTAGGGTAGTGGTTAGAACCGCTGCCTTTAACTCTAGAGCTCGGGGCTCGGTTCCCGGTCTCGGCTGTTTGAAAGAAACAAAATGTTTCTTCCCCATTCATGTGTGAAACTCAGTATTGTGGGGAGCCTTCATGACCTAGAGATAGCGTGCTCGGCCTCAGACCGCCACGGCTCGAATTTCGAATCCTGTGTCTGGAGGGCAGTGTTATCTCATTCATCTCACCATCCTCAGGAGGTTCTCATGGCCCAGTTTAGCCTATATGAGCACAAAGGTGGTTTAAAACCCGATTCATTTCATTTCATTTGTGTACATATTCATTTCGTTGTATCTCCTGGTGATATTTTATTTTTCATGCAAAATATAGTAACTTCCTGTCGTTATTATTGACTTCGTTGCAGTCTGTAAGTCATGTAATAGCGGACACAGGATGGAGATTATTATTCATATTCAAATTATTTTGTTATTTTCCTTGTGCGAATATATTATTTTATTGAAAACCCAGATGACATATTATTTTGGTGATAACAATGAAATAAATTTAAATAAATCTCAATGTCATTTCCTCCCGAACAATACGAAGAATGAGTAATGTTTATGTCCAATATTGAATATTCAATACGTAATTAACTTTATGGAACCTAATTTTTACGCACTGTTTTTACGAATAAATGAATGAATGAATGAATGAATGAATGAATGAATGAATGAATGAATGAATGAATGAATGAATGAATGAATGAATCAATCAATCAATCAATCAATCAATCAATCAATCAATCAATCAATCAATCAATCAATCAATCAATCAATTAATCAATCAATCAATCAATCAATCAATCAATCAATCAATCAATCAATCAATCAATCAATCAATCAATTAATCAATCAATCAATCAATCAATCAATCAATCAATCAACAATCAATTAGTCAATCATTCAATCAATCAATCTATCAATCCATCAAACAATTTATCAAGCAATTAATCAAACTTAATTTTAGTCTCTGTAGTGGGATGTGTTCCTGGCCGTACCATATTGCTATTGACTCTAGCATCCATCCGTATATAGTAGATAATCACCTTAAAGTTAAGACACGCTGCCCTTCGAATAATTTAAAATGTAATACGCCATTTCAATCAATATGGTCTCTGGAAGTCAACATTTTATAAACACCAGCTAATGCCATGCTGGGTTTACATTTTGACAATGGTAGATTGTTATTTAGTCTGTTAAAAAGTTTATCAGTCTATAGAGACCCAGTCCGGTGAGTTGAAGAAATATGCTGCCAAAAAATTACTTAACTGCAAACTAATGTTTACAAATCTAACCTCAGATAAATACATAGGCCATGTAAAACTTATCAATGTATATTCCTACACGCCATCGATGTAACTGTGTTGATACAGCTCATCAACATTGAACATGCAGAACTGAGACAACAACCCATTCAACCAAATAGTGAGTGAGTCGGTCGATTAGTCATTCATTCATTCATTTAGTCCCTCAGTCAGTCAGTCGATCGAACAATCAGTCAGTTACTGTCAAATTGTCGCGTACACAACAAACCAGTTAGTCATTCAGTCAATCAGTCAGTTAGTCAATCAATTATATCATTATTTTATTCATTCAGTCAGTGAGTCAGTCAAGCAGTCGAACAGTCAATCAGACAGTCAGTTATTTACTCAATCAAACTGTTGGGTACACAACAAAATCATCCAGTCTCAGTCAGCCATTCCGTCAGTCAGTCAGTCAGTCAGTCAGTCAGTCAGTCAGTCAGTCAGTCAGTCAGTCAGTCAGTCAGTCAGTCAGTCAGTCAGTCAGTCAGTCAGTCAGTCAGTCAGTCAGTCAGTCAGTCAGTCAGTCAGTCAGTCAGTCAGTCAGTCAGTCAGTCAGTCAGTCAGTCAGCCAGTAAGTCAGTCAGTCAGTCAGTCAGTCAGTGTCAGTCAGTCAGTGTCAGTCAGTCAGTCAGTCAGTCAGTCAGTCAGTCAGTCAGTCAGTCAGTCAGTCAGTCAGTCAGTCAGTCAGTCAGTCAGTCAGTCAGTCAGTCAGTCAGTCAGTCAGTCAGTCAGTCAGTCAGTCAGTCAGTCAGTCAGTCAGTCAGTCAGTCAGTCAGTCAGTCAGTCAGTCAGGCAGGCAGGCAGGCAGGCAGGCAGGCAGGCAGGCAGGCAGGCAGGCAGGCAGTGAGTCAGTCAGCTACTCAGTTGAACTGTTAAAAGGCAGTAACTGCTTACTTTTTAAGTAAGTATATACCAAGAAAACACAAAACATTTTTATAACATTTGTACAACGTCGGCCCAGCGTCTTCGACGTTGGTCCAACAATGTACAAATGTTATAATGTGTTTGCCTTATGGCTTTGCAGACGAAAATAAGAATATTTGATTTTTACAAATATCGTGTAATTTTTAACATTGTCCTTATACATTCTCAAATTACTGTAGCATAATTATGCACTTGTATATATTCTAGGTTTCTACGCTTTCCAGAGTGTCCTTTTTGCTACTATATATATAATTAGCATGTCATACATAGTAGCTATTTTATCACTGGTTTTGGTGCGGGAAATAAAATGATAGACCTTATGTCACCCTGGCAATGCCTTTCAATCTTATTTTAAGTATATACCCAGTGTTTCTTATGGCAATGCCAGTTAACATGATTTTAGTTATGTATGTCATACTATGTATATTGTCATATGATTTTAACAAATTAACAATGTTGTATATACATGTACATATCTCTATTTCTATGACAAATAAGTCTGGATTGACTTTCTTTCTGTCAATAAAATATCTGTCTGTCTGTCTGTCTGTATAGTCAGGCAGCCATCAAGCTATACCCTGCACCGGCTGTTAACGTGTTTTTTTCGATGGATTCCACACCCTCATGGGATCTATATTGCATATCTGCCGGATATCAAGAGGATATCCTTGAGCGATCTGAGAAAATTGAACAAATTCAAAATGGCCGCCATTTGGTGAAGGTCAAACTTTAAATTGACACCATTTTCGACAGAATGGGAGCAGCTTCTTGATTTTGGTGTCTACTATAGGGTTTTCAGGTATGCCAGATCTAGTGGTGTGGTCAGAAATAACTTTGGACATTGCATTGTGGGTAAAATCCAAGATGGCCACCATTTGTCCAAGGTCAAACAATAAATTGATATCATTTTCAACAAAATAGAGGCATATTCATATTGTTGATGTCTATTATAAGGTTTTAAGGTATGTCCGACACAGTGGTGTTGTCAGAAAATATTTGAGACATTTCATTGTGGGTAAAAAAAATCCAAGATGGCCGCCATTTGTTCAAGGTCAAGCAGTAAATTCATATTATTTTCAAAATAATAGAGGCAAATTCGTGTTTTTGGCATCCATCATGAGGTTTTTCAGGTATGCCGTACATAGTGGTGTTGTCAGAAGATGTTTTAGACATTGCATTGTGGGTAAAAAATCCTAGATGACCGCCATTTGTTGTAGTTCAAGCAATAAAGTCATATCATTTTCGACAAAGTAGAGACAGATTCGTGTTTTTGGTGTCTATTATAGGGTTTTTAGGTATGCCGTACATAGTGGTGTTTTCAGAAAATATTTTAGACAGTGTATTGTGGGTAAAACTTTCAAAATGGCCGCCATTTGTTCAAGATCAAGCAATGAAATCATATTATTTCGACATAATGGAGGCAGTTTTGTGTTTTGGTGTCTATCATGTGGTTTTCATGTATGCCGTACATAATCGTATTGTCAGAAGATATTTTAGACATTGCATTGTGGGTGAAAAATCCAAGATGGCTGCCATTTGTTCAAGGTCAAGCAATGAATTCATATCATTTTCGACATAATAGAGGCAGATTCGTGTTTTCGGTGTCTATCATAGGGTTTTGGGGTATGCCGTACATAGTGGTGTTGTCAGAAAATATTTTAGACATTGTATCGTAAAAAAGTCAAGATGGCTGCTATTTGTGAAAGGTCGATCAATAAATGGATATCATTTTTGACAGAATAGATACAGAACAGTAATTTGGTATTCATCATGATGTTTTATGGTATTCCCGGCGTAGTGGTGTGGTCAGGAAGTACGCTAATCATTGAATTGTGGGTTAAAAAGCCAATATGGCCAGTGGCGTATCCAGAAATAAATTAAGGAGGGTGCTCAGATTCCCAAGAAACCATTCAATAGCAGGGACCTATAGAGGGCATGCCTCCGAAAATTAAAAAAAAAACATCAAATAGTGCGATTTCGTGGTATCTTCGCTGTAAAAGGAGGAAAGGGACACTGGCTGAAATAACAGATTAACCTAGCTGTTGATCCAATGTTGCGGTAATGTTTGGCCAGCGTAGCAGACGGTGAAGCAATAATAATATTAATCAAACGTTGAGTCACCCTCATTGTGATAATAATTATATGCAACCTTGTTTGTGGAATGCCGACTATGCAATTATATAGGGCCTAATTATGCAACAATCATCTATCAAAAGTGATAACATGTCATTGAAAAAAGTTGTGGACCATTAAAATGCTTACAACGTTCACTAATGATCACATAAATATTTATTTTTATTTCACCCTTATTAATTTGCCACCCTCCCCTATGGCAGAATATTTTTTAATGCAAATGTTATATTCTAGCTCATCATCAGTTAGGCCTATATCAGATAGTTTTGTTAGTATTGGTTGTAGTTCCACATTTTCAAAACAACTTTACTGCCAACTTTAAATTATTGGTAAAAAAGAAACAGCTGTATCTGAATTATTTCGTGTCAGTGGTTATACTGGAGGTCTATGTATTGCACTGAAAAAATACGATGATTTCAAATAGGCCCTATAACAATTAAATTTTGGAAATTGAAAAAGCGACCCTAGTCCAGTAGCCAGCCTATGGTACCCGGAAATTGTTGGTACTATAAGGTTTTTTGGTGGATTTGTATTGGTTAGATACTGTAGATGTCAGATCCAGCTCTTGCCGGTGTGGCAGCTCTGGGGAGAATCCGTGATTTGCATAAATCCAAAATGGCCGCCATCGAAATAAGGGTCAAACGGTAAAGTAGCAATAACTGTCAATATAATTCAGTTAGAAGGATGATTTTGGTGTCTACGAAAAGGTATTTACACAGAGAATGTCATGCATGGGTTTAAGAAAAAAATCTGTCCTGCTGGGCAGCCATAATAAAAAATGGCCAATATTTCGACTCGGCGAAATAGCCGGCCGGCTGTCGTTTTCGAGAAAATTGTGCTGGAAATGCTATGTTGGGTGTTCGAACATACTGTGTACATACAATACATTTCTGAAAATGTGTAATAACAAATATTTCATTGACAACATCAACTAATGGATACACGCAGCTCCAGCAAAATCAACAAACAAATAAACCTATCTGTGGATAGATCTAGTTTGACAGGCATAAGTGATGAATATCTTTCAAATTAATGGCTGCATATTACTGACTAGTAAATCTTGTTTATTTCTCATGACTAGTCCATCATATTTTCATTGTGTGACATTTTAACCTTTCGACTAGTATATAATAGTATAATAGATTTTATTTCTATGTAAAAACAAAAAGCAATTGTAATGAAAATTCCATCATTTTAACACTGGTAACAGTATATTTTCCATTTAAAACAACTCATTTTAGAAAATGATGGCATTCTCTTCATCAAGTAACCAATAATTTTATTATGTAGGCTATATTGACTAGTCCATCATTACAATAGATGATGGCATTCTCTTCATCTTTATCAACACGATAATGTTATCATATCCATTAATTTATATTTATTATGTTTTCTGATGACTTGTTCATCATGTTGTCATAGTGTGATATTATAAATACAATATATAGTATATTATGTGCCAAACGATAAGTGGACATATTACATATTTATATATATAGGTATTATGTTGCTATGCAATTATAGTTCAAAATGGCTGATATTTGACCATTTCACAGTTTTGACCTTAGAATTGACCTTTTCACCTTGAAGATGACCTTGAATCAGCAAAACATCATTAGAAATAAATTATGTAGTTAAAATCACACCAACAAGAGTTATTATATAATTGTTCCCAATTATGTTTGTTAAAAATGACATTTTCAACAATTTGACCTTGAAATTGACCTTTTGACTTTGAAGTTAACTTGAATCATCAAAATAATATTTAAAATGATTTTTTCAGGCAAATTAGATGCAATAGAGGTATTGAACTTGTTTGTAGCTCTATTTAAAAAATATATATATTTGACCTTGAAATTTGAACTTTGACCTTGGATTTTGTCATTTTTCTCAAAACGCTCAAGGATATTCTCCTGATATCCGGCGGATATGCTTCATAGAACACCTGATGAATTATGTCAGAGAGAAAATCAGCTTGACAACAGAGCGGAGGAGTCACGTCTTCTTACGCCTGGTCATACATTATTCATACTTCACATAACAAAATGGCCCATGGTCAACATACTGTCATGCAAAGACAATGAGCAGTAACTGCTTACTTGACAGGTGAGAAGTTACTGCTGTTTGTCTTAGCACCACAGCTACAGTGCAGTGCAATGGTGAACAGCAGCCTACTGTTGCTACTCCACAGCAATATTGTCTACTCCAGAGAGCGAATAAATCTTCAGAGAAAAAATATTTCATGATGTTTGATGTACAACAAAATGTATATACTCTGGTATTATAACCATGGAAAAAACGACGTCTTATTGCGCGAATTAGCAACGTGCGGAACAATCAAAGTATAGGCCTATACCTGAATAAAATCCCATTCATTCATTCATTCATTCATTCATTCATTCATTTATTCATTCATTCATTCATTCATTCATTTATTTATTCATTCATTCATTCGTTTATTGATTTATTCATGTGTCCATCCATTATTCAATTAATCCATCCAGTTCTATGTTTCTATTTCATTTCATTCATTCATTCATTCATTTCTTTCACTCCCTCACTCGGTGGCAGATTACGCTTTCGCTCGAAGGCACCAATATTTTCTGACAGGAAAATATCATTTTAGTTGCGATTTGAGTTCCTATGGCTGCACAAATTCACCAATGACAAATTTACTTGGCGATTACTTCGCCTGTTTCTTCGCCTGTTTGTTTTTTTACAATGTCACTTTTTACATCAGCCCTTCACTGCAACCAGAATAGGTACTTCCTTAAAGCTACATAACACATCACTAAAATATGTTTTGTGTTTTTATCAAAATCTGAACAGACATAATACATAGCTCGTACACATAATCATGCCCAGGCTAATTCATCAAGATGTCAAAAGTTATACCATGAGTCTCATAATTATACTTTTAATTCACATTTATGTGGCGAAATATTATACCACGTTTATTTGTGAAATTGTACTCGGGATATGTCATGCGGCGTATAAACCTCGCCATTGAAGCATTAGTTTATTATATTAACGATATCCTACACATTCGCAGTAATATTATAACCTAAAGACTCAGCTGTGGAAGACAGTTGGTCCAACGTTGTATCAATGTTATACAAATGTGTTGTATTTGCTGGGAAAGTGCTCAGAGAACTGCTGTAGATATGACAATGACAATATAGCTTGTAATTTGTAACACCAATATTTTTTTTATCTGTTTATGCTTTCATCATAACCTTTTAAATTTAAATTCAAATATATTAAACAACATCGCACAAAGATAATGCTACATCTATGTATAGCATGTATATGGTCCCAGTTTGTGGGAAACGCTCACCCCGGTTGCTATACTACAAAAAAAATGAACGCAACACCACGTATGAATATACTGTTCAAAATAATTCATATGTCTCAAGAAACTGACATATACCACTCATTACGTGGTTATTGAAGATGACTATCTGATGGGTCACCCACAGTAGTGCGTATGACCCATTTCTGCATGTTGCACTGCCAAAAAGAGGTGACCCACGCGTTCATCCATTCACTGATGTCACTCACTTGTGGCCGTTTGGCCCCAATGCGTAACGTTAGTGTCTGTGCAGAAACACACCGCACAGGGATCTCCAGTCCATTATTTGTCCTCATCTTTTCTGTAGTGGCCTATCAGAGGTTATTCGGTGTCTTGAAATCCGGTGTTAAATCTCAGTGTTGCTAACCTGTTTTCTGGCAATTTCAGGCGTAGCCAGCCCACTTTCCGCCATAGCAATACATGGATAAACAGGCTCAGGCTGCACAATTGTCAAAGTAGGCATTTTCATCAGCCAACCATTTTGAACAAATGAACCTAAACTTAATCTCAATAGGGACTTTTTGTCCCCCCACCACAGCCCGCATAATTGTTCATTTTGAAGGTCATATGGCCGTTATTGAGGTCAAAACACAGAATGGGGTAGGGACCATAAACACCAACATTATTTAAATAAATCGAACGGTTTTGAATAAATTACACGAAATAAGATCATTTTGAATTTGTTGCGCTTCTTTTTCTGCCAGGTATATATCCATACAGCCGTTCTATATGGTGCCATCATGATGATATATTTGATCAACTCAGCATCTACCACTAACTATTCTTTCGCTGATTTATTATTTCGTTGGAAATTTGAAAAAACTTATATATAAGCCTACGAACTTAGTATGGCAATGGCTATAAAACCCTTTAGTTTAGAGGGGATGAATATTTTCGCTGGCAAATAATAATTTGGGAATATTTATTAAAAGTAAGCGTATATTTGTCTTCCCTGCAATTAATTTATGCAAAAGAAATTAAAATATATTTCAACAAACATTGTATTATGTGGCGTGAGTTTTGGGGTGTTGTAGGTGTAATGACGGAACACTTTTAGTATGAATATACGTCATTACTTTCATCTTTTTCAATCCAATATTTTGTGAACAAAATAAAAAATATATCTATTTTTTAAATAAAAGTAAACAAAAAACGTTTCAGTAATGTCGTTCAACGATAATACAACAGTGACACAGTGGCTAGATACTAAATCCAGGGGTATACTTTTATGCTGAGGTGCGCTTACTTGCAGGCTGTCTCGAGTGGAAGCAAACGGGATGAGTGATGAGAAGGGAGATGAGTGGGAGAATGAGTCATCACGTTTACAAGCCTGAAACAATACTGTGGATGACAAAAACCCAAAGTCAAAACCTGATACAACACTTTTTATCGACTCTTTTCATATGTGATTTGGTCAGCACAGGTCGCCGCGCAAAACAGACCAACACGATTTTGCAATCGCGTTGGTTATCAAGTCCACTATTTGATCATTGCCTAAACATACCAGCGCGTAGGCGAAGGCGAGCGCGAAGGGAAACGCGTCGCGTCGCGTCACTCGTCGCATGCATATTCGCGTTTGCGTTGGTGTGTAGTGCGCTTCATGAAATTTATAAACTCAGTTACTTAAAAACAACTTAGTACAGCATACATGTACAAACACGAGACCACGGATAAAGACGAGTTAGGATGAATGAAATAAATAACATACATCTAGCGTGTCCATAGGTGGACAGTGTAGCATTATTTCAGATATTCCTGGTCCATCTATCTCAGTCTGTTTCTCAACATCAGCTCAACTCGGGGTCAACGTCGCGGACGTTGGCCCCGAATTGAGCTGATGTTGATACATTGTTCATTAGGATATCTGTGCTGATCTGGCGCTGTTCCAGACATCATGCGTGAGCCATTATCACAAATCAAACAGCACTCTCTGATAAATGAACTATCACAAAGCGCATATCTGTGTTTGTCCTCCATATGCACAGATCTGTCTGTCTGAATTAGCATACGTCACCATCAATATGATATAGGTGGTACGTATGCACGTGTGCAACGGAATAAATATAACTGTACTGCCAAAGGCAAACTGCTTGCCTTTATTTACACCGGCGTATACTGTTTAAAACAACAAGAAACCTGCGTAGTGACATTCCTTAACTCTTTAAGTGCTTCATTACTACTTAACATTTTCCTTTCATTTGAAGTTGGCATTGCTCACGCAATTGCCAACTTCAAATGAAAAGAAAATACCTTCTCACTTAAAAATTAAACCTGCCAAATTTCACAATGGGGGCTTTACTCAAGATTTCTACATGCATATTTGTTCAATTTCTGACAAATTTTAGTTGTGGAAAAACAGTATGAATGCGCTTAAAAGCGTCGCCCGCACTCAAAGGGTTAATGGATATATTATGAACGTGTATTACATGAGTGATCTGATATGGCATGACACAGCAATGAGAACTGGGCAGAAACATTGTAATTAAATTACTGGAGAAGCAGGCAGTAACTAATACTTAGCTTTGCATTGTTGCAGTAAAGTACCTTAAATGAGGGATGTTCAGGTTACTTTCGAGCCTATATAGGCCTACTGTATTTTTTAAAACACCAGGTTATTGAAAATTCAAAACTCAAAGGTTTTGAACAATCTTCAAATCATTGCGAATCCCATTTCTCTTTTATTACACACAGAATGATAAATTACGTGAGCCCACCCTTAGAGCGCTGATAGTCAATATTTCGTAGAGTGTAATTTTTTGTTTGCAACAGTGGTATTAAAGCTGTTTGTAACTATAAAAAATAGGATATTGTCAGATACGTTTTGTTCTGAATTTATCCCATGACAAAATGTGACAAAGAGTGGTATTAAAGGTCCTTCATGCAACAAGGTCGATTTTTTCTAATTTTATATAGTGATACCAGATGACAGATTTATCAATGAGTTCAGCAAGCATTAGCATGCTAATAATCATGCACATGTACGGGAAACGCAAAGTTACATACTACGAAGTGGATTTTTTTTATTATTGACATACAGCACTTTAAGGATAGATTTATTGTTATAGAAAAAAATATGTTTCATCCTGAATATATCCAATGACAAAATGTGGCCAGAGTGGTATTAATTTTTTTTATAACCATAGCAATGAGGATTATGTTATCACAGTAGTCGAAAAAATGTAACTTGTGAGAGTACACATCTGCTCTTTTGACCTCATAAGTTCTTCACACAACAAGTAGGATTATCCTAATTTGACATAGTGTTATCAGATGGCCAATGTACAAAATGAACATATACATTATATCATCATAATTATGATAATAATCAGAGAAATGCACAGGACACGGCAAAATTACTTTTCTTTTCTTAAATATTGAATTTATGTTTTGTGAAAAACAAACAAAAACTGCAATATTGTGTCATCCTATCTTTAATAAAAGAGAAATAAAATCCACAGTGATTTAAAAATTGTTTATAGCAAAAAAATGTGGTTTGGGTTGTTAATAACCTGGGGTTAAAAATGAAAAGCCTTTGGGGCTCGAGGGTACCCTTGAACATCCCTTATTTTATATACTATGCTCTCACGGGAAACTTCTACACCTACCCTAATAATGTTTCAGGGAAATGTCCCTGTCATATACACATATCAGGTATAATTATCAGACTCTTTGGGTCAAGCTACTTAAAAAACTAACAGCTTTTTAAAAACTGCTCCCAGGCATTTGTCATTCATGTGCCAACTGAACGAATTGTCGTAGTATTGTGTCGAATGATTTCTCATATCGTTCTTTAATAAATTAAGTTGACTTGATAAAGAGCTGTTCTCTAGTGATAAAGTATGGAAAACTAAAACACAGTTTAAACATAAAATCCACCGATGTGATATACGAATATAGCAGGCATTATAGTATTTGCCGTATAGGCCAACTGCTTTAAACTTCAAAATAACGTAGTGGCGTTGATGACTGCATGCATAAGTAACGCAATTAAAGGTTGTTACAACTAGGCCTACTAGTAATCCAACGTAGCGCTTCGTCCCATTTTAAAACATCGTATCTACCATTTTACAATTTGACAACTACGATCCTTTAATACAAAAATTACGATTTAAACATGTTAAACCTCGAAAAACACATCAGCTTATTTTTATTGTCAATGGTTGACCAACGGATACTGTAGTATCATTGCGTCTATTCATTATTTAGTATGTAATCAGGTAATAAGAACATCGAGATGTACAAAATTGACCTATATAGATAATATGCGCATATATAATTATGTTGTATGACACTCGCCATAATATGTACGTTTTAATATTGCATCCAAAACAATAATTTATTACTTTTCCCAACTTTTTGTAACCCAGCCTATCACTGAAATAGTTACACACAAGTCCAGTGCAGTGAAGACGTTGAAAAGTACAACACGAAAGTACATGTACAGGGTTTGCCTGTACTGCTCTGCAAAGCCGAAAGGCAGTATCTGCTTACTTGTAAAGTAAGCAGATACTGCTTGTTGGCATTGCACGACAGTGTATCAGTCAGTTGCTCCTATGAAAGAGGATTATTTGGAGGTGACAATTAAAATTTCTAGTGTGCATGCCTCGATGTCGATACATAAATAATAGTGAAAAACAGCTGGTTAAAAGTCAAGATTTTTGAGCGTTTCTTGTGTCAGGTTGTTTTCATTCACCTTGTGGAAATTGAGAAAGTAATTAAGAATCCTCAAGGGGTGGAAAATTAGAAATAATACCTGGGCATAGAGAGAGCTAAGTAATTACATATTGTCACGAATCTGCTCTATTTATTGTTCAATGTTTGCGATGTAGCAACTTTAAAAATGACCCCCCCCCCCTTCTCGTCTGTGACTATTGATGAGAATGATTATGTCGTTTGTCATTTGCTGCAACAACATTAAATTAAGTGTTGAATAAGCCTATACAAGTCAGTGGTTTGGATGATAACCGAACAACTGACTGTTCGTATTATTAATATATACCGGACACACCACAAAGGATGCGGAAGTCATGGCAACAGTGGGGAATCCCCATTCCATCTCAAAGTTAACAAATTTTAGCTAGCATTTTGCCATATTATACTATCATTTTATAAATTTATTGTTCAGTTAGTAAATGTTTGAAGAGTATAGGCTCATTATTCTCACTCCTAGTGTAAGCATGGTAAATCGTGAATGTTTTACTTTTATATTATGTCTGTGTTATATATAATCCAAGTTGTAGGCCCTATGTATCCAGTCATTTGGAATTTTCATAGATTGAATGAATAAATGAATGAATGAATGAATGAATGAATGAATGAATGAATGAATGAATTAATTAATTAATTAATTAATTAATTAATTAAGAAGCTTTTGAAATGTATTTTGAAGCTCATACAAATTTTTGAAGCGCATTTTTAAACCCTCTACATTTCTTTTGAGTTGTCTTTTATGCATAAATCCAAGATGGCCACCATTACAATCTTGGAAAATATGTTTATACACGTTTTGTCTGCAGAAAAACATGTGCAATACCACTGTTCAAGGTGTCAGAAAAACATGTGTAATAACACTTTTCAAGGTGTATTTTGAAGTCTCGTTCATAAATAAATCCAAGATGACCACCACCACAATCTTGGAAGATAATGGCCTATATTTTAACTTTTTGACAGAAAAAGATGCGTGTGCAATACTACTTTTTGAAGTGTATTTTTCGTGAGAAATTCCGACACTATTTTCTTATGAGTCCCGTTCCTGCATAAATACAAGATGGCCGCCATATTGGATAAAATATGTTATATTTGTGGAAAAGATGTGTAATACTACTTTTTCCCATGATAATTTTTTCTCCGACAATTTTCTTATTTTAAGGGCTCAACCATACACGCCACTAGTCCACTACATGCACCATCCTGCAAAGGTTATCTTTTTAAGTTTTTGTCAACAAAAAATATAACATATAATAACGTATTTCGAGTTCAATTCCACATGAAATCATATCTATAACTGTATAACCAGAGAGATAAATATTGAAATATGATACACACACTGTCGAAACACGTCTCTCTTATCAATGTAACTGTCACAAAATAATGTTACATCTCTTCAGTATAGCAACAGGATACCACTCCATAAAAAATGGGACCTAGTAACCGTAGTCATAGCAGGGTAATAAAACCGTTTGACACTTCAAGCACAAATGTCTCAATCCACTGTATAATGTACACTGCGCAATTGCAAAAGTGGGTAATGATGATCACTGCATTTAATAGTAGATATGTCTAAATTCATAACTATTCTCACAATACAAAATTGACGATTTTAGATCGAGTTTAATGTTATATTTTAATAGCAAGAGCATTTAAACAACACTAATAATAATACATTTATATTTACACACACCGTACGTTGTGATGCCCTCCACAATGAAAGGGCATAGTTACAGCATTTTTCTCCTTTTTACGTCAAAATAAGGTTTTACAATGCGATAGTCTCTTGCTGTATACCCGTTTTTTTAATGTGGTCGTACAACAGTCGATATCTAAGATTGTTATGTGAGTTTATAAATTTACTTTAATCTTGAAAAACAAATTTATCTGATAAGTGGTGTGATAAAAAAACAGAAACATTGCTCCTTTTAATCACATCTATCAGAAACCAGAGGAAACACAAACAAATTGCTTTGTGTGTTCAGATGACGACAGGAATGTCGATAGAATGGGAAACTAGTTAGCTATCATTTCTAATGTGACGCCTCTGAGGATTTAGGCAGCATTTTATCCGATCAGTTCTGCAAGCAAGCGACAGTATCTACACACTTTTCAAGTAAGGAGGTACTGTTTTGTTTATTTTTGCAAGCTTGTGAAGTCATGCCATCTTAGCATCCACGCAAACTCTACTATGTAGTCACTGTACGCAGCAACATAACAATACTCTGAGTGGGCGAAAATGATGAGCAGTCAAATTGTGTTATTTCATTTAAAACTATCATTAAAAAAATATTAATATTACTCAGTGTTGCTTTAATTTTGGGCCAGCATCGCAGATGACAGGCCAACATTAAGCCAGCATTGGTTTACCGTCTCGTGTTTGCTGGAAAAAGATCAATAATATTTACACATGTGTTGCAGGTCATGTCTTACAAAATATTGGCATTTCGACTTTTAATTCAAATCCAGTGTAATTACCAGATATATTGGACATTTTTCAAGCTCTAAAGTTTTAATGTTAAGAGCGTACTGCAATATATTTTAGATCGACATACTTATAGATAATTTTAAATCGATGGAACAGTTCTGGGGATGGTGAGGCAGTACGTTTAATAATCCGTACAATTATCAATTATATGTTGTTATTTTATTAACATCTCCAATCAGTGGAGGCAGTCAAACTTCAGAGATTCTGCTGTGAGGCAGTGATTTAGCTATTCTATCGTAGAATGGTGATGTTCAACTAGAGCTGTATATTCACATTGAACAATCTTTTCTGCTAATTTGTTCATTTAAAAAAAGTAGTTTCAATAGGCCTTATTACTATTATCACTATAAATATCTGCTGGAATCTTTAAAATTGTGACTGTATAAATGACCCTAACCTTCAGTTAGAACGTAGGCCTAACTAACATATACAAATAATAATGAGATTGGAATTATCACCAAACTGAAGTTGTTTATCGCTACCGCGATGAGTAGCTCCAACCTGGTGAGAATACCTGTTAGATTAGTTCTAAGTCAAAAACGCAATTTATATTTTAATGTTTTTTTCAAAGTCATTATAATAATATAAAGACTAACGCGTAATTATTGTAATTCTCAGCATTGCATAAATGTTATACAAATGTTTTGTGTTTGCTGGGAAGTTACTTTTTGTCATATTCTCTCATTCTCATTCTCAATTCCTACCACAAGGTAAATGAAAATGTCCTGATTTTTTTAAAAAAAACGCAACTATAATAATCTTAAATCAAAGTTTAGAACGACCTTATTTTAACGATTTTTATTATGTTTTGTAGTCAATGAATTATGGAAATATACAGAAAATTTACTATGCTAACCTTCCGTGTGTGACGACAAACAAATAGGAGTACTCCGACACCACTTCCTCCTGTGTCCACTGTGTCGGTGACACGAGCAACCACTCGTATTGATGCTGCTGGTTGAACTTGTGGATACAGAGGCTGTTGTCGCCGGGATTTCTACTTTCTATGCTTCACCGCGCTGGCTCGCGCTGTGGTTTTCTAACCGGTTACTAGTATGTCTATGCCGCTTTAATTATTGCAGCTATTTCAGCAATTTATTGTATACAAGTAGCGGCAGAAAGAAGTGATATGTGAAAGTGGGTTTTCATCATGGCATGCATCATAATCTTTGCCACTTCACGTTGCTATCACTCTTTTTGATTTTCACAGTTTAAAGTGACCTAAACCATTTGCTAATGTATGCGCTTAAAGTGAAGCAAACATCATTTAGTAGACTAAATGTATTACAATCATATTTGAGTTGATCAGCACACGCTCACTAACATCTGTAAATGTTTATTGTATTATGTATTCAAAGTGATTTATAGGCCATTGTTGGGCATTGTATGCATGTCAACATAAGCAATATAAAATATCGACTCTAAAAAAGTGTCGTATCTCAACCCCTAGCAGACAGAGTGTCGTTTTGTGCCACTAAATAGTAGTGGCACAGACGACACTCTGGCTGCCAGGGGTTGAGATACGTATAATATATCTGTGTCGTTCAAAGATTTTGTAAAATAAATTGTTATATATGTGTCCCCCTAATTGTAAGGGCGATTGAACTGATGGCGAGTGTGTTCAAAAGTCATACGTAAGCCCCATAGGGTCCGTATTCAGAGGAGAGGTTTAAATTAAAACTAAGTTTGAAATATAATCCGTATTCAGAGTTGATATAAACCGTATTCACAAATATAAACCTGGTTGAAAACCATGGTTTATCGTAAAAACATACACTAACCAGGGGGGGGGGGGGATTTTAAATAGTGGTTTGAATAAACAGCGGGTAATTATAATTGTATTAGGCCTAATAATGAGATTATGACCCATGCGAGTAAATTAATGGAGTAAATGAATGGCACAGAGGGGAAGTCAAAAATCGATTTTTTCTACTCATGTTATTTGAGAAAGGCTAAATAGATAGGAAGTAATATACTAAAATATCTAGGCCATTCGTTAATAATTATGAAACATTTTAATCAGGAAATATTTTTTCATTTTTAAAATTGATACTTTTCTCCAATAGTAAAAGTGAGTTTAGGCTATAGGGATATTTGGCTTGGATCAATTTAACTCTGAGATAGTTGACAGCTGACATGTCATGAAACACCTTATATGGACCAGTGCGCCAAAGTATGGTTTTCTACCCCTAATTTAAATAATAGCTGAATGAGACGGCGATGATTGGCTGATCTCATCATGTGACAGTCTGAGCCACTCTTTCGTTGGTCGGGTGTAGAATGCCATATTGGGTCCGACCATTCCATGCCATGCCAATCATTAACACAATTTTACCTGGGCAAGATGATGAGACACTAGGCAGTTTTATACTAGTTTATGCCTTTTATAAATAAATTATTATTTCTAAATTTCAAAAGTTTGTTATAAAATAAAATAAGATAAAAATTGCCAGAAATAGGTTTTACGACATCAATAACTATATACCAACTAGATGAAATGACTAATAAACACTAATGCATAACGTCCCATATGCTTCTAATTATGACGGAGTCAAGACATCTATTTCTCGTGTTTTTTAGATAATTTTACCTATATTTCACCCATAAATCTACGATGGCCGCCATTTAATTTATTTATGAAAACGAATCTTGGTTCACCAATGTATAATATATGTATAATTTATGGTTTCTAGGTTTATTTATTGTATCTTGTATATAATTTGACTTATAATTCACATAGAAATCCAAGATAGCCACCGTGTTTTTAATTTTGAAAAAATGTAAACTGTAATAATTGTAGCTCAAATTATTTCTTTTAGAAGTGAAAAAAATACTACATGTACAAACAAAATGTTATTTCAAGGGAAGGGATAAGACTTCTCAAATCAACATCTAAGGTAGTGTGTATGTTTCTTATTTAAACAGAAGCAGAAACACTTGTATTGCTCATATTATCATCATTTGTAAGGAAATGGAGCTTAATAAACATGATACGTGAATATTGTCCCCATGAATCACTATGAATAACTTTCTGAACATAAGGTAGCCTAAAACTAAACCCAGATCAGCCACCAGATGTGTTGTCACATATTATTAGTCGTTATAGCGACTTATGCTAAGTCGATTCAACGACTTATAAGTCGTTATAACGACTTATACTAAGTCGATTTGAGACTTATAAGTCGTTGTAACGACTTAGTATAAGTTAATTTAACGACTTATAAGTCGTTATAACGAGAAGAAAAAATATTCTTGTCATGTCGTCTTAGCGCTTCTGTACTAAATAAAGCTAATGTAGATACTATTAATAATATGACGTGGTTTTGAGTGGTGTATAACAACATTGTCCTTGTCGGTCCGTTGAGATGAGATGCTGCAGTGACATTGTTCCCACCATAGCATGTTTCTTAATAATGAGTGCATGCCATATAATGAGTCAGTGGCTCAAAAACTTGAGTGGTATTTTGCATCTTTATTGATCATCTTCTGCATCGGCTCTCTGCCAAACTGGTGGTTATAGGCTGTTGTCGTCTCTGTGTGGCTCTATTTGTTCATGATCCCTATTGTTGAATATTCAGGCCGCCATCATCTTGCTGCCTTCTGGTACTCCTGCTCTGTATTGCTAACACCAGTGAGTTATCTAATAAACCCCAGCGAAAGGGCATGCCAGGACTTTGTTTAAAGTTTCCCAAGCCAATGAGAGACTTAACAATACGTCACTTAGCTTTACTTACAGAAGCAGCTGATTCAAATTACTTCAGGTTCCACTTGTCAGAATACACATCCCCTTAGTAAACATATTTTATTAACAATTGAAGCAGTACAAAAGTGTAATCGAGGCTTTTCTTGCGATGAAAAAATAAAAATAATTGTTGCCTGACATGTAAATAAAGTGGTATGGTATTGCTGCACAAAAGCATTATACATTAAATCGTTGATATACAGAATCAAGAATAGTTATGGAAAGTGTTAAAAGACTCATGACAAATTATTCAGCAAGTTAAATCGGTTGGTGGCGATAACATAATCTTGGGTAGCCTGATTTATTATAAAGTTGTTTATACCATCACTGATGCCATATAAAAGAACATGAACAGTAAATGCATAATTATTACGCAGAAAGAAATCACATAAAATACGCCTATGAACAATGTACAGTGGGCATTCGAGAAAAAAATGAGACGTTTTCTCTGGTAGACCACATTCACAGTTGTTATTCTCTATGATATTCATATCAAATAAATATTGTCGCAATTAGCTGCATCTCATCCGTAAACGTGCCATTATTATGTTGAACTGTCGGTTTCCAAGATAATAATATGGGTTACATTTTGGTTTATGTTTTGTTAAGTGCGCTTTCAGCGGCATTTTTTTAAAGATGTTTTATATTTTCTTCCAAATTATTCCAGAATAAAGTCATAGAAGGAAAGAATGAATTTCTGTATGTTTCGGTTCTGAATGTAGGGTATGATAATTTTGAGCGGTTTCTTAGGGGATATCGGGCTTGTACTCTGTTTCCTACAGTTTCTGGAATGTGTGGAAGAAGATAAGATGGTGCCCTATGGTGTATTATATCGGAATATAAAATAGTCATGCGATTTTGTCTTCTCTCGCTTAATCTTTGCCATGACAGTTCTTCGTATATCGCGTCGGATGAGGTACAGCAAATTGCGCCACTCACAATCTTTCCGGCTCGTTTTTGTATAGTATCTATCTGTTTCAAGTTTTCCTGAGACGTATTACAAAATAAAATATCGGCATATTCCAGAATACTACGGACATACGAAAAATACATTCTGCTAAGCTTGTGGGACACACTATTTAAAATATCCAAGCGTTTTTTTGCTTTCTTACATATATAATCGATATGGCTGTTCCAGCTGAGATTAGATTGAATAATGACCCCTAAATAATTATATTCAGAAAAAAACATTATCTAAATCTTGATTATTAAAAAAAAGTTTATCATCTGTATTACCTTGATATCTAACAAACATAGATTTTGTTTTTTTGACACTAAATTTGATTAACCATTGGTCAGCCCACGTTTTCATTATTCCCAAGTCATTGTTAAGGATATTTTTGTTGGTTTCGTCGCTGTTGGACGAAATGTGCATTAAGTTTTCGTCTGCGAATAAACTAAGGCTACTCTGTAAATCGTCTTTCATGTCGTTTATATATACCAAAAACATTATAGGACCTAGCACAGAACCCTGAGGAACGCCGACGCCTATGTTGCGCCAGTCTGAGCTACATCCCTGCAAAACAACGCGCTGAGCTCGATGACTAAGATAACTCTCAAACCAACGCAACAAAGCACCGTCTATCCCGATACGCTTTAGTTTGAAAAGTAAGCCCTTGTGCCACACTCTGTCAAAAGCCTTGGATATATCTCCAAACACCATTTGAACTTTCTTTTTTTTATCTAGTGCTTCGCAAATTGTATGATAAAGATGTACGAGATGGTGTGTGGTGCTACACCTCGGCAACTGGTCTATAGTTGGAAGTTAGATTAGGGTCCCCTTTTTTAAATACGGGTATCACATTGGCCTGTTTCCATATCAGTGGAAAATATGAGGTCTGTAGAGAAAGATTGAAAAGTTTAGCTAGAACTGTTGCTATAGATAATGCCGTATACTTCAACATTCGAACTCATGCCGTCGGGACCAGAAGCTTTAGAGATGTTTAAGGTGTTTAGAGCGTCTATAATATATTTCTCACTCAAAACTATGTTATGAAGGCTGTTGTCAGACAAGTGACTGAAAGGAGGGAGTGGTAGGTCAGGGTCATCTAATTGGCATTGCGATGAGAAATATTCGTTGAAGATATTCAATTTAGTGTGGTTTTAATGAACAGCTTCGCCGTTATCAAGTAAAAGTGCAGGAATAAAAGTATTTTTATCTTATGAGAGTAAAGATTTTATCGTCTGCTACCAACTGTGGCCACCAATAGAGGGGGAATCGAGTTTGGAACTCTGTCTGACTTCATATTCTTTTTTTTCGGATTGAAGCTCATATACGTAGAAGTTACGACACTCTCTGTAATTTTGCCATGAATCGAATGTGTTGTTTGACCTTGCTTTATGAAATAATCGATCCCGACGCCTCCTTAGTGCTCTCAATACATTATTGTACCATGGTTTATCGTGAGGTCTGATAGTTACTACTTTGTTTGGAATAAATTGACGTGCTAGATTTAAAAATGATTCTGTAAAACGTGAGGAGATTAGATTTATGTCATCTGTTGTAAAGCAAATATTCCAATCATAATCTATCATTTTAACCATTCCAGTCTGTTCTAGAGTAAAACCAAACAAGACGTGTAATACAGGTCTGTTTCTGAATACACAAAGAAATGTTACTCGTAATTTGACAGTGGTCTGATGTTGCAAGATGTAGTATAATACTATATAGAATAAAATGGTGGACAGACCAATAACATTCTTGTTTCAAAATGAGATGGCTCTTTTGATATTTGACTGCCCCCAATAATAACATCTTAATCTATCAATGCTAAATGTTTAGAAATCATTTGTGATGTATAAATGTAGACCACTAGCAAGATTGTTCTGCATAAACAAACAATGGCGGCCACTTTGGATTCCTGGATGTAATATAGGTCAAATTATATAGAGAAACAATGGAGCATACTTTCTGGATCTAAAAACACAATAAATAAATTTCTTACCCCAAAAATTACATAGAACCGATGAAATAATTAGTTAAATATAATTAATTAGTTAATTATACATGTTTGCTAGGGCACACCACAATGATCGGACTCTATGACGTATGTATAATATCTCTAGAGAGGATGTATTGTCCGAGCATTGCTATGTACCCTAGCAAATGTGGCAGTATCCACGCTTCTTTCTCCCAGTGGTCTGATCTATACTTGAGTTGTACCATAGTGTTTTTAGCTGAGCATCGAGATTATTGCATTGTAGAAGTGTTTCCATTTTATAATTAGTCTTACGTCCGAATGTTATTTCATTTAAACAAAATAATTAAAATGTATGTCACAATCATAACTGTGACTCTCTAGAAAAGGAGTTTATTCGAATGTGAGCAGTATGCGTGTACATTTTTAAATTTAAAAAAATACAATTGGAAGAGTTACAATTTGGCACATCACAAGTAGTTGAGTACTTGTATATAGAACATGTTTTGTTGACTTTTTATATTTTTTGTAAGAATTGACAATTTGTAACGGCTATAATTCTTTGCGAAATCGTGTATTTTATTTATATTTCGTGTGCTGTGTTCAGATCAAATGTATGCAAGTAATCAAAATTGTCAATGATGACAGCACACACAACGTCCGCTCTTTATAGTTCATGTGTAGAGTTTCTGTGGCGCTGGCTGAAATTGTAATTGAAAAATTGAAATTGTACCGGGTCAACGTCTTGTACAAGGCTATGCATGAATAAGTTCAGATTTCTACTATTACCCCGTATTAAAACCGAGTCAATCTGTGACTTCGGCCAGAAGCTGTTGCACTGACAGGCCATAATTTGTAGTGTTGTTTCGACATGGCAGCAGCATTGACCCAACTTTTGTGTTAACTGTGGTCGAAACCTTGATGATGTCAGGTAGCAACACATGTACCAAGACCAGTTAACAAATTAAACCTCCTCCTTATGTCAAAAACATGCATTAAAAAACATGGAGAATTACTTGTGCAGAGTAGTTCTGGAGACTTCACCTGGCCTTTAACAAGTTCAGCTTTGCAATATATTCTAAGATATATATCTTCCCGCTTTTGATGCGCCTGAAGGACCATGGAGTTCTACGAAAAAAATCATACCGTTCTTTGGTGGAAGAAAAATACTCTCTGCAATATTTTGATCTTCGGGCACAGTTTGTTGTTTTCATTGTTTTTGCTACACAGGGCAATGTGTATAGTCCCCAGACATACGGCGGGCAGTGTATGTTTTTGCTAGCACGCAACAATCCACAATTTTATGTACAAAGGCGACCTATTTTGAGTTCACTTTCATCATTTAGCATATTTTTCTTTGTAAGTTTTAAACAACATTTTTTTCAGGGGAATTGAAAATGAGCACCCAAACTGTATTTGTAACTAAGAAAATAGTTGGTAACTAAGAGTAGCAATCGAGTTCACTGTTCTGAATGTATTATTTGTAGTGAATTCAGTAACATTTAGTAATACTTAACAGTGTAACTGCAAGTAAATTCACCATACTTACTAGCAATAATGCATCCAGCGCTGTACTCTATCCTTATATTGTGACCAGTGGTAATCAGGTGATCACCCTTTGGTCTTAAATATCTAACCATCGTTGCAGACGTAACAGCTTAGCTATGGACGACGTGATATGTGATAGAGGCTATAGGGTCTGTTTTAATCCTTATTCCGCTAATTAAGGTAATTTATTTAAATTTTCAACCACTTGAGGTTGTGTCTCGCTACTGCGATCCACACCTACAAGTGGTTGGAAATTGACCGTATGTGTTTAATTTAATTCTTTCTGATTCATTTGAATACCTATGTTATGGGTCTACGACCACAATAAATATTTTTACTCTTACAGTGCGGGGATAGACTTTAGACGTCAGAATCTGACGTCTACAGACGTCAGATTCTAAAGTCGATCCCCCCGCTATAAGGGCTAAGACCAAATATTTACAAATCTTGATATTTAAACATTTCATCATTTCCAGTATCAGTGATTTGATCGGCAAGTAAAACTGATTAAAAACGATAATAGTCGTGATCAGCGGTGAATGGTTTGACGTGGATACTGAGCACCGCCTTGTAGCATTTATACATGTATAGTCCTTAGAGGAGGTACGCCAAAAATAAAAGCCGCCAGAAGTTCAATTTAAAAGTTAAAGGCCTCGATCACTTCAATACCTGGTTACCTTAAATATATATTCACCAGGTGGCGTTAATCCATACTCTCTCTTCAAGGAGATTTGTTATTTACTGGGTGTGCCCTTACCCCGTTAAAATAAAGGAGGTTATATGGTTAAAGGCCTTGACCACTCCAATGCATGTTTAGCTGATAATATATATTCACCAGGTGGCGTTTATCCTTACTATCTCTGTATAAGGAGAGCGATGATTTATAGTACGTAGTAAAGTACATAGTAAAATGATCGGATCGTACCGTAAATGCTGTTTCAATTATATAAATGTGTTTATTAGACATATCTGAACACAAAAAAATTTGGTGGGGATTTTTTTATTTGAGCTTAAAGCATATTTTCATCGAAATTCCTTTGTGGGGGGTAGGTTGGTGTCATTTCACGATGTCGCCTTATTATAATGTCAGGATATGGAACTGGTGTAAACATATTTATATGGATATAAATATGGATTTAATATGTTATTATAATGTCAGAATGTGCATGTATTTCATAAAAGCATTACAAACAAATATATGTCCCTTGTTACACTCATTGACATACGTGTAAATACTGATAACAATAAAATGGTAAAATTGAATATGGCTTTATATTGACTGGGTATGACATTTTAATTTCAGAAATTGGCATTGCATTGTCAAGATGTGTAATCATTTTGTCAAGATGCAGCATTACATTTTCTGGATATGGTAATATATTTGTAGGATTTGACATCATATTATATCTTTATAATGGTATAATAGCGCATTATAATTGCAGTGTGTGAGAATATGAAGTAAGGTTATAGGCCTATTATTGCAATGACAGGATATGGCAGGTTAACGTAATGATATAGCACTATGTAGGCAGGCTGTTACATTATATTGTCACTATAATTTTGGTACCCCGGTACTATGATACAAGCATAATTATGGACATTAATATGTTCGGATATTGTATATTAGTATCGCGATATAACATTACTTCAGAATAAATATCAGGCTATCACATTTGGATTGATACATTGATACATTTATGATGTGGCATAACAATTACATGGCATGGCATCATGCTGTCATTATCTGCCCACAATTTCAGGATATAATAATTAAACATCAAAATATAGAATTCAATACGTCCTATCAGGACATTTATAAATTATTACATATTGCTATTATCAGTGGAAACCATGTGGTATGGTTCTGATTTATTAAAAACAAGAATATTGATAATACACTCTAGTATTAGAACACAAATCCTTATCGATGAGTGACGTCGTCAATACATAACATTACTTGCGATCTGAGACCCACAGTATGTCGACCTTTCCAGGCAAAGCCTATGAAACACCGATCTATATAAAATACATACCGGTATACAGCTCACTGGTATGAAAGCCCGTACACTTTGTACAATACATGTGTAGGCCTAGTTATATAATATGATCTCTGAAATCAGTTCGAATGGTTGTGGTTTGGTAAGTCTTATGATTCGTTGTAGGCCTGCCAGGGGCTCATTTCAAAATTGTATATGACCTATTCTAACACTGTCTAACTTTCAGTTAAATATCATTAAAAGATTATCTTAACTTTTAAAATTATAAATGACTGAAAAATAGGATACGATTGGTTTATTGAAAAGGGCGCATGGACTTGTTGTTAACATTGTGGGCCTATTCGACTTACATGTATATTATCACAGTTACTCGAGCAATCAGTAAGAGTAACTATTAAGACATTTGCAATGAGAATATTACTAATTTAGGCCTGTCCGTCGATAAAGGTGATATAGAATGGGGTCATCATTCAATCCCCAGGGGGGAGGCCGGACTTTTTTTGAAGTAAATTAATTCGGGCAGACTATGCATGAAATAAATAATAAATATTTCAATTATATATTAGGGCGTATGTAAACATGTAATACAATTTGAAATTGTCCAGCCGGAGGGTGGGGGGTTGAGGTTGGTAGACTTAGTCGACCAGCTGGCTCTCAAACGCTGTCACAGTTTTCGTTTATATGGTACCAGAAGAGAATTCCAATCAGGGATAGCTCGATGAATTTTGTCCCAATGTGGTGTTAGCTCTGATATGCGCTTGCCTGATTGTGTCCACCACGTGTTATTTTGTCTGCTGGGATTGAACAGTCATTGATGGGATTTTCGACTAGCTAATTAAAAAATTTAAACATACAAAAAAGTCTCGAATATTTTCGTTTTGTTTCCAAGTCAGTCCAGCCCAGGTCCTGAATAAGAGATGGCACACTGGCTGTTTGTCTATAATTTTGGGTGTAAAATCTTGCTGCTGATCTTTGATCGGTTTTCTAATTTGTCGATGTATTTTTGTCTAAAGGGGTCCCAGACTGCTGAAGAGTATTCTAATGATGATCTGCATAGGGAGAGATAGGCAGTTTCCTTTATTAGGGGGTCATGCCTTAAGGTTCCCAGAGTGGAATTTGATTTACTCTTAATTGTATTTATGTCGGCCTCCCATTCCAGAGTCTCGCTAAGGCAAACGCCAAGGTATGGTGTTGATGAAACGTTGGCTAATGTTTCGCCTTTTGGGGTGTACTGGAATTCCGGTTTTTTTTATTTCGGCCTGGACAACCTAAGGACTGAGCATTTTGAGGGGTTAAAACACATCCTCCATCGATCTCCCCAGTCCGGTAATGCAGATAAGTCTCTCTGCAGCTGATCCTGATCTGCTAGACATTTTATCAGGCAATACAGGAGGCAGTCATCTGCAAAAAGACGACCCTGTGAGGAGACCGTGGAAGGGGGGTGATTAATATAGGTGAAAATGAGTGGGGGTCCGAGTACAATATCCTGGAGCACATCCGTTTTTACACGGGCTGATTCTGAAGAGCTGCTATCAACTGCTACTTTTTGGGTTCTATTGGTCAGAAAATTTTGACTCCAATTGAAAGTTGTTCCCCGAATTATTTAATGTAATGTCAAGTTTGTGTCAGAGCCGTTGGTAGCGGACAATATCAAAGGCCTTACTAATATCTTGGGCAACAACATCTGTTTGTGTTTTGTCTCCAGATTTTGAAAAACTTTGTCACTTGTAATGGTAAAATTTATTTTTTAGAAAAATGGGTCATAATTTGTTTGGCACAAACACACGTGAGGGATTTCGGCCTGTTGTTTGCCATAGAGTGTCGATCCACTTTTTTTTTAAACAGGGGCAACAGTATCCTCTACCCAGTCATCTGGCAATTTGACCGTCTGTAGAGATTGATCAAAAATAATTTTAGGAAAGTAGATATTTCGTTTGCAGCATTCTTTAGAATCATTTTCGAAAGTTCGTCTGGTCCGGATGCCTTTTTAAACCCTCGGATAATTTAGTTACACCTTGAATAGTAATTTCAAATTGAATCATTTCAGTATTCGGTGGTCCTGGTAATTTAGATATATTTGTGGTGCCTTTCGATGTAAGAAAAAGAATGAACAAAATTGGTTCCTCGATATTTCGGCCTTACCTATGCTATGTACGCAGATGACCGTTTTTGTTTAATATAACGGTTACGCCAGATTGGTTTCGTTCTAGAGATTCAGAAAGTTTACTTTTCAAGAAAGACCATCTGGCAGACCTAATGGCACGCTGGGTCTGCCGTTTACATATTTTTTACTTTGCCCAAAGGTCAGCTTTATGCGTACGCTTGGCTTTGCTGTATGGAGATGGGTTTTTTCACGAATAGATGTGAAAAGTGATATGGATAGCCAAGGTAGATTTTCCCGAGGGGAAGTCATTTGGGTTGGTATGAATTTTTCCAGGCATTTATTCAGGAGCGATTTAAGTTTCAAACAATTTTCAATAACAGAACGGCTCTACAAAACAAAATTGACCATTGCTGTGGTGATTTTATTGGCTATTATTCATAACACCAGAATTACCACCCAGGAATTCCGATATTTACTGGGGGAGGGCCACAAGAGCACCTTTCACACTCATCCCCAACATGGCCATTGATCACTTAGTATCTTCCGGACCCCCCTCCCCCCCTTATACATTCCTGGATTGAACCCTACACACCGCCAATCGACGATCATTCAGCCCTGAAGAAGCGACATAGAGACACACCACGGTGTCGGCAAAAACACTTAAAATGTGGGAATAAACAATAGATTTACATGTAATCTTGTGTTCTAACATATGACGCTTATCAACTCTCTTAATAAATGGTTATAGTTTCTGATGTGCTGTTATGTATCTATATCTTGTTTCCAGAATCAGTAGACAGTAGTCCTAAGCACTGACACACATGGTAAAGTAAAGTAAGGGATGATTGATCATTTAATTGTTCAGTGAGTGCATTTTTGCTTAAGATATATATATCGCTTCTTAGCCATTGTGATATACAATATCACGACAGAAGGTAGCATCATGACAATACAAGGTCAATCCCCACCTAAAATACATCTATAATTATGTTTACCTGATCAGAACACATCAATACAGGCCATCACAACATGTGGCAGAGAATACAAAATCTAACGTTACTGGCCATATCGACTTTGACACTCATAACATCACAATCAGAAGACGTGGATAAAATACTGGATCGCTGTTTGCTGCTAATAGATGATTATTCCAAGGAGAAAGCTAGTCCAGAACCCAATATTGAGGTAGGTTATAATGCTGCGATGTTCACAAAATGACTTTGAACGGCTTGAAAAAATTAGTTTTTTCAATTGATTTTAAACGTTGATTAGAGGCTTCGTCATAATGCCGTCGCCGACGGGCCTTGTTAATCATTTATAAGCGTGAAAAAATGAATTTCCCACCAGGCGTTATATATATTATAATGTGGACGTGGCAGATAAATGTGATTAATTGTTTAAATGCTCTCACGTTCGATAAATTGTTTTTACTCTCGTGCACCGGACAGTCTCAAGTTCTATACTGTTACGGAATGTACAGAACGAAGTCCAATTAGGAAATCTGTGTACATATGTAAAATGTATAAGGAAAAGTTTTAACCGAGTACAATGTAACACGCTTATTATATTGTTATTTACCTGCATATATAATTTTAAATGTATTATTATCACGCCTGCCCACCTGGCATACAATTTCTCTGCATATCCATTTTTCAGGATTAATTACTTGCTATGCACGAGGCGCCGAAAACGTGCCAATATTGTTTTTTTTTGTAATGCATCTGTGTACACGCAAATCACGATTGGCTATTAAAAGAAGCGAACCAGTTACCGTACTAGAGCCATTTTTATTTCAATATGATGGACAAGAGCTAGCGAGGTAATTACGGTACACAAAGCGGCTGTAATCGAGTAGTATAATTATGATAATGCGCCACTCCTAGCGCCCTTAAACTCGATGTCTTTTTCATAAATGATAGGAAGTCTAGCATTTCGCTGGTTAATTTATACTGTAGTAGGCCTACTTCTTCAATAGAAAGTATGTTAGGCTTATCGGCTAAGTTAATGAAGATAACAGGAAATAATTTTATTGGTTTCATAAATATACACTCATTACAAAAAGAGGTATGAAGCTGAATTAGTTTGTATTCCTCTAACAAGACAAAACGGTAAATATTTACCATGTTTACACAAACTTCTCTTTGATCATATATACAACAATAATTGAAGGACAATACAAATACAAATTAAACAACAGTATTTACGCATTCAACATAGACAAGGAATATAATTTTAACATAAATTTAAATACGCACTGATATTATGAATCACAACATTTGTATTACATTTTGAGAATAGATTATTCCCACTAGTAACTCCCAAATTTCTTGGTTTTCGAAATCACTTGGACTTTCTTGTGCATAATTTAAAATGTATTTTATCACTAGATTATTCGCTACAAACATTAGTATCTTGTGATGTATAATTATGATGAATGTGTTTATACATGAATATGCCAAAAGAGTATAAATTTTCTTAATTTGCAATACTTTTAACATGTTTAACTACCGGAATATTAGAGAAGATGGTTCTGGTGGTTTTGAACAATTGATTATTCCTAATATATCCGCTTCTACAGTAACTTGATGATCCACGTCAGCAGCGGCATCCCATTTTTGAACAAATATGGATGATAACAATAGAACAATGAGTATTCGTGGTTAAATAGCGCTTTACTTTAGTTATAATTCCAATACCCTTAAAAAACATTATTTTAAGTGTTTTAAATGTGATGACCAACTTAAGTTGGCATCAATATAGACACCAATAAAATTCGTTACTTTCACATTTGATGTTGATTTTCTTTTCTCTGGACAAGAGTACATAATGTTGGAGATTATACCTTCTTTTTTTAAAAAAATACAATATATACAATGATATATGATAATAGTTTGTCTACTTATAACCAGGATGTATTATTTTCTGGTCCGTTGTTCATAATCACAATCAAAACATCAAGGTATTCCCTATTACCACTTGTAAAAAGAAAGGTACATACACTTCACATTAGCCAGATCATTTGCATAAACTAAAAACAATGGTGGTCCCAAAATGGCTCCATGTCTCACACCACATGCTATGTTTAAATTACACAATAAAGTATTATTATAAACCACATGCTATTATTGTCTTCTATCCTGTAAATATTTTATTATCATCCGACCCAGTGCTATTCCACGTAAACCAATGAATTTCTTTTTTTGTATTAAAATATTGTGATTAACAGTGTCAATGACTTGCTGATATCTAAGAAGACACATATTTACTATATTTCATTACACGTGGTATTCGATAAATCAAGACAGACAGAGATCGTGGAATGTGGAATCGTGAAATTGATATCGCTAAAAAAAGAGTGTCTATTCAAGAATATTTACAGTCTAGTATACATCATTCGCTCTAGAATTTTTTAAAGAAAAGCAGCACCGAAACAGGTCTATACTTACTGAACAGCATTTTATCATTATTTTTAAATAATTGAATTACTTCATTTAATTTATTTACCACATATTTATCTGCAGTATCAGCTTCTATTTTATTTGCTTAATCACGTCCAACATTTAAAAATAATCGGTGACAATATTTTTGAATCTGAGCTAGTATTTCCCCAGTAATTAATATGTCACATTTAGAGGAACATTTTTTTTACCAAAAATATCCTTAATACTCTCTCTCTAAATATTTTAAAATTGATGTTAATGCTTCAGTATATTTACAGTGTCCTCAATACAGAGATAATGCATGTTGCCACCCAGGGGCGACTTTGGACTTTGAAGAAAAGGAGGTTTGGATGAACCTAACTGATTATAATAACTGTGCAGAGAAAAAGAAACGTCTTTCACCAGCCTGCCACAGACACTATTTCGATGAGCTATGCTTCTTTTTGTGTTCCCCCGATCAAGGTCCATGGATTGACAAGGCTGTAAGTAGATCTATAATCCTGTAAACCTGCGACGTTCATCCAATGTTGGGGTAGGCCTAATGCTGGTACACCGTCGAAAACGGAAGGGCAACATACCATTTACATTGATTCAACGTTATGCCACACGTATTAAAGACAACATAGGCCTTAATCAGTCATACAAAATGTTTTTATCCGAAGTTTCAATGTTATCTCGATATTTTCCACAGACAAGGCATTATATAATGCCTTTGCCCTGTGACCTCGGCAGCTTGTCTATGGAATATATTAAGAATTGTCATTCCACCTCGATTGCGTACGGATTGTCAATTAATATGTCGTTCTAAAAAACTCGCCAGAAGGCCCATATTCCAGTCACAAGTGCCTATTTCTTGTATCCTTGTACATATGTAGGCTGAATGTATATTTTGAGGCGAATATGATATTTAGGTTGTTTGGCTAATCCTATAACCAGTGATAACATGATTATATTTCTAGTGTTATCAGTCTGTATCATGTATACCTGCATAAGGATTTCGTGTATTTCAGACTCACGATGAACCTGTGACAGATCGTATATGGAAACTTCCTGTGTGTCAGAGTGTATGTGATGAGTGGTGGAATGACTGTAAAAATGAGTATACGTGTACTGAGAACTGGTACACAGGATTCAATAGTACTGGCACTGGTGAGCATCAATATATTTAAAAAAAATTATTATTCAAAAAACTATTTTTTAGTGAGATATTACCAGTGATTTCATGGAATGTCCTTTTGTAAATATATGAGTTTTTGGGTTCAGCTTTTAGCAAATTATATCTCGAATATCCTACGCCCTTTTTACGACATATGTTTTCACTTTTAACTTTCCTTCATAGACTAACTTGAACAATGTTGATTGATCAGTCGACAAGACTTGTCATTTACACCATACCCCCTTATTATGGTTGAGTTTCCCAATGAGCTAATTATCATGTCTGTCACTCCCTTGAGTGGCAGATATGACACTTTAACCACGTTATACAATCATATGCTGGTACATGTTTTTGTGAATGTCAGGTGTTCACCGATGTAAAGATGACGCTGTGTGCAAGACCTACCAAGATATGTTCAAGAACGCCAACAACTTCTGTCAAATCATCTGGGATAACTCATTTGAGGTGGTGCCTGATGATAAAACATGTATACGTTTCAGGGAGGGAGAAACAGCTGGAAATAAAGAAGTGGCAAGACTGAGAGCAGAAGAGATGGTAATTGTTTTATTATCCTATTTTTCCTTATTAACTGTGCCTTTCTTATTCAATTGTTATATACATCATGGATTGATTGGCATAACATGAGAGTCAACCCCTTCACTACCATACATGACAGAAATTTCCGTCGTCATTCGTCATGTTATGTAACCATACATGACGGGAATTTCCGTCGGATTTACTATAGTTACACCAGGATCCCTGGATCCTGACATGCACTTCGGTCTGGAAGTGAAGTGGTTTATGACATAATTGGTTGGTACCTTTTATGATCTCCCCCGTGTTTCTGTTATTTTTATATACTTTAATCACTTGCCATGCTTTCGTTATTGACAAAGTAAACATGTGTATATACACACCATGTTTACTGCATCCGGAGTGGTATTATAATCATGATAACCAGCCAAATCAATCAGCTAAATGAAATATCTACGTTGTAATGTTTTATGTATTGTGCTATCTGAACAATTTACTTTGGTTTCAGATTCAAAAGAAAGAACAAGACAAAGTAGAGCTCTAATGGGTAAAAGGAATGCATAAAATACTTGCAAGTGGAATTGTCTACAGTTCATTGGCGTGTTTGATCACAGCGGAGGGTATTATATCATATGATAGAATGTGATTTGATAAGAGGGACACTTACTCCATATGCCTCACTTAGTCTTAACATTCATTATAATATGGCCCCTATCAGCCAAAGTGTTGTATGTGCTACTCATTTGAGTGGCACATACAACACTTTGACTGCTAGGAGACTGATGTTAACTGATGTTGAGTTAACGTCGAACGAATTCAAACCAAACTTATACACTGTAATGAAAGAACGTTTATAGATTCTTTATTAGCCGCAAACGTGTTTTCTTTACTAACTAGTAAATCCCACACCGGGTAACACATAGAGTGTGATAAACTACATGTGTTCATTATAATAACAATAATTGGTAAACGAATCATTTTTTCTCATTATTGTTGTGAGTGTTGCAGAATAACATTCAGTTTACATGGTGTACATGAAAACATAGAGTTAATAAAACGATGTTTTATGTTTTTCAAGCAGTACTGTTTTTTTTATCAGAGCCGGTGTCTCATTGTTAGTGCACATATTTCTAACACACATAAATCACACCAGTATAATGCATGATAATGATTCTAAAAAATTGTCAGTGTTGTACAATTTCAGCCAGGTAATTCGACCAACTACACCCAGCAGACACAGAACGTTGAATCAATGTTGTTGCACGTTGGTACACCGTCTACGACGCTGGTCCAACGTTAAACCAACGTCGATTCAACGTCTTGTGTCTGCTGGGCAGGTATAACCCTCTTAATATGCGACATTGTATCAACGTGAATAATGTGACTGACGTGCCCATGCAATAATATAGCACTCATTCTAGCAAACATGGATCCGATGATGAATTAATGTTAGGTTCGCGTTGTAGACAGTGGCCCAGCATTAGATCAACATTGTCGCTGATCAGCGTAAACCTTTTCAACTACTGTAACCACAAATCACCACTGATCATGACTGTACATTTAATGTTTTGACAGCCCATCTATCCCCCGACGTTATGCTAGACTCCACTAGAGCTTCAGATGAATATTTAATCCAAACATTATTACGTGAATATATAGCTTTAATAATTTTAATGATGTCATTTAAAACAAAAAGCCTTACTTGACTTTTTCAGGTGTTTATAAAGCTTATTTATATAGGGGCCTACGTTTTCTTGATATTGTAAGCGCCATGATCACGCGAGTATTTTAATACATGTATGTACTGTAAATAAATAAATAAGTAAAACATTGGATCATTAAACCAATATTGGGTTTAATTAACTGTGATGAATACAGCTATTTTGTGCAATCTACATACTAAAACCGCAGTAAATAGGAAACGTTGACACATTGATGACTTAATGCTGGCCCACCGTCTACGACGATGGTACAACACTGATCCAACCTAAAAAAATTACCTTGGTTGAATTTCTCGTCCTGTCATGAACAAGTAAACACAGGAAATTCTATACACTATTGGACTGATGCACATGTATATACAGCTCACTAATATAATCTACTAGGGCATACTAGTGGTACTATATATACATGATATAGGCATACTGTTACTGTTGGCGGTGTAGCCTACACGTAAAAAACAGGTGAGCAGAAATGAACATTGTTGATGGCGAAAATAGAATGCCCATCAACACTGGTCAAGTAAAATGATCTGATGTAATATGCATGATGTATAGGCCTACTTATCGTGCTTATGCAATTATGAAGGCCTATTATCATGATTAAAATTGATGTGTTCATTTGTGTTCATGTGTTCATTTGTGTGATGAGTGGCCTCGAATCACCAATTTCTTCCAGAATACGTACATTTATACGTATTTATTGCGGGCTTAGGCTTAATCGGTTGCATTTTATAAATGAATGAGGCTTAAACTTTAAACCTATTCTGTGTACGTACAGTCTTCATGATGCTAGGATAAACCCATTTGAATCGTCTGATAACACTGTCTATATAGGATTCGATATAAAGAAGTCAATCCATAACACTAATGTCAGGCGAACCATGATGCAGACTACTGTTCGAGATAGATTCTTGAGATGACTTGATACAGGATACAGACAACCATTTCTCAGATTCCTAAATTTTAATTACAGATAATCATTTTTACTGATCAATAAGACAAATCACAAAATGTGGCCCAGAGTACAAGATATATTCCTGGTGCTGGTGTTTAGTGTTAGTACAGTACAATCTGGATCTGAGGAAGTGGACGGGATACTGGATCGCTGTTTACTGCTGATAGATGAGTATTCAAAGGAGAAGCCAAGTCCTGAACCAACCATTGAAGTAAGTGTGCATGGGGGCCTACATCCCAGCAAACATGATAATTACGTTAGCGGCCCAACGTGGGTCAGCGTCGTAGACGGTGGCCCAACAGTAAACCAACGTTGAGACAACGTCTCATGTTTCCTGGGATTTCAAGTGGCAAAAATTAAAAAAAAAATTACCCACTTGAAGTTGTGTCTCGCTAACGCGAAGTGCCACTTCAGGGGGGGAGGGGGTGAACAAATTTACAGAATGCGCAATTTCAATCAAAATTTGTGCCTATCTAGCAAATGTTAATGCTCATTTCTCAGACAAATTTTGAACAACATGCATTTCTTTTGAAATCGAATAGCTATACACAACACCATACCTAACACATGCTTAGCCCTTACAGCGCTGAAATATTTTTCACGGCCGTTAGAACTATTTTAATTCTTTCAGTGCGGGAACCGTATTTATGCGTCATAATTTGACGTCCACAGACGTAATATTCTGACGTATAAAGACGGTCCCCGCGTTGAAAGGGTTAACGTGGCTGTGTGGGCCGAGATGTCAATTTTGAAAATGTCTTTTATATGGAGAATCATAGCCTTCTGATCATCATTTTGAACATGCTAATATATACTGATTACCGTAATCCGTATCTTGGATACGGATTATCCACAAAATTGAATGGATTGGTCCTTGACCCAAAACACATCTCTTGTATTTTTTTCCATGCAAATCCATGTGATCCCACTTGGATCCGGATTGCAATACGGATCCTGATAGACAGACAGACAAATGAACACGATCAAAAACATAACCTAGTGGCTGAGATAAAGAGGTGTTCTGGATTACGTTTTTTCTGTATTACAGCCCTGTGTAATGTCAAGCTGATGGGAAGCAAAAAGGTGCCACCTGGTGAATAAACATGAACTAACCGATTACAGCGGGCTGGAATATGACATGATTACGGCCAGCCATCAGTTTATCCTACTGTTGATATAATATAAATAATATACACTTTTAGTAACATTTCTTAGATATCAGAGATATCCCAGCTTCGACACTGGCCCAACATATTGCGAACATTGACTGAATGTCCGAGTAAATGTTTGCTGGATACCATTTTCCCATCTACGTGGTTCGTCTTCAGTGTGGAGCGGCTTCATGTGGGGCTAACGTCTACGACGCATTTACCTGTTTACAGCACAATATACATAACAATTTTAGCCCAAACTTTTATATCCGTTTGTTTTTGCTCATCTAATCTATTTTTTTTGTCTCTTTTATGTACAGTTTTCTCAGCTCTATAATCCTCCATCCATATTTTCTCCTTTTTTATGATAAACACATAATTAGTTGATTTTTTTGTGATTTCTTCAACATAGGCCTAAATGATAATTGATCAGAAATGTATATGTATTTGTGTGCTCAAATTATCGAATCACGTTGTAACGGCACACTGATCATGCCCTTTTCCCATCTACAGTTCTGCACATACGCAAATCGTCTGCGGTGTGGTGCCGTTCTACGGGGCTATAATACCTGATTTTCTACGACGTTATATCAGTTAGTTGACCCACATTTAAATTTGAGCAGTTCCATCATTTTCACGCCGCACCTTGGATTTGAAAGGGTGTATCTGCCACTTCGTGAAGTGGAAGATACACCCTTTCATATCCAAGGTGACGACTTCATGCCAGCGACAGTCGATCACGTTCTGAAATGCTTATAAATCGCCCTTCTAATTTAAATTTGAACTGCTCTGCATCTGCTGTTTTAATATGGACTAACTTGTATGTTTTTACCATTAACGCAGTGCCCTCAGTACAGAGATAATACATGTTGCAAACCGGGGGCCACCTTTGACTTTGAGGAGAAGGAAACTGTGATGAACTTAACGGATTATAACAACTGTCCAGAGAAGAAGAAGCGTCTGTCCCCAACTTGTCACGACCGCTACTTTGATGAGCTTTGTTTCTTCATATGTTCACCAGATCAGGGGCCGTGGATAGATATGGCGGTGAGTGGACATTGGTCAGCAAACTGTTAACCCTCAGGGCATTGAGCGATTAAAATTTCAACTGAATTTGTGTCTCGCTACCGCGATCCACAAATTCAAGTGACCAATTAAACTTACTTTAATGTGAAATTTCAGTCACCATGTATATCAGCATCACGAAGTTAAGATATAATGTATTGCTAAAAACTGGTTAAATAAAATTTATTAAAAACACTAAACATTTACTGTGGTCGAATGTTTCTCAGAGTGTTTTGGGGGGTAGCACGAGACATTGACCCAGTGTTGGGCTTACTTAAGCCATTTAAGCTCCTCTGTTGTACCACATGGGACATTTTGAAAACAAACATAATGAAAAAAGGTATCATTATTTTCAAAATAACATGACTAAGGTTTGGTCCAATGCTAGTTCAACCTGGGTTTAATAAGTCATATCAAATTCCTTCACCTTTCACAATAATTTAAACTAAAATGAGACGAATATCTGGATCACCGTGTTAAGAGGATTAATGAGCTACATTTCAAAGTTTTTCGCTATAGATTATAAATTTATAATAAGTGACAGGCTTATTTATACATATACATGTATATACTCTATCCACATTACCATGAGCAGATGAGTAGAGCAGCAGATATTTATGAGAAAAAGACAATTACCTGATCAATAAAGCAATTTTCTTGCTTTTTACTATATCAGTGAATGCTTCTAGCATGTTTAGTTATAATGCGTTTTAGATTTCAATTATGTTTCCTTGTCCTTCCATGTGGCATCGGTTTATAAATACAAATTCAATCAAGAGCCACAGCAAAGTAGCCTATACTTTATCTCTGCCAAATTGTGATTGATTCAGGATGAGCCCCGCAGTCCAAATTGTGTTGGCAATCTACAACAGTCTATACCTTGAGAATTAAAATATGATTATCATGATTATCATGATTATGGTGCTATTACATTTACAAACCAGGTCAAGTCACCGGAGCCGTGCAATGTGAGGTATGCTACATTTATATTGACAATATTGCTACTCTGAAAATGTACACCACACGACTAGTTAATTAATGATTGCAGATCTGATACAATTTGTATAATAACATTTACACATCATTTTCCCAGTGTAGACGCATGATGAACCTGTCACACATCGCATCTGGAAACTTCCCATGTGCCAGAATGTATGTGACGAATGGTGGGACGCATGCAGAGATGAATACACGTGTACTGATAACTGGTACACGGGATTCAACACCACAGGTAGATCCATAGAAATACATTGGATGTGCAACACTTTTCAGAACACGTTTCAGTGCTTGACTGTAGTATAATGTACATTTTACCTGTGTGTACTGTATGATATATTAGCATGAATAGAGCTCTTTGTTCTTAACATTCATGAACTATTCGCATGCTATACGATAATAACAATCATTTTAATGGGACAGGAAAAAAAAGTTTTATGACTCTAAAAATATATAAAAAAACCAAGCCTGACGAGTGTTTCATTACGAGATCTTAAATACTTTAATGTGAGGTTTATTGACAAAATCAGGCTATTTCAAACAGGAAACATCTTGTTTCTGGTTTATGCAACAAATTTACATATATTGAAATATATGATGCTTAGATCTAGATGACTATGCAATATAACATGATAACAGCTTGTAAAATGACAAGTACAGAATATAATTATCTAAAAAACATAATGACATGTATCCAAAGTAATTATATGTGCGAAAAGACATACAATTAGAAGATAAGTGTTTGATTTATAAAATAGCAAACATTGACACTCAAGCAAGTGACACAATTTATAGATGTAACTAAGACTTATCTCGGCTGCGCTGGGTGGAAAAGAGGAAAAGCTGGTTGTGGCAGTTGCCAAAAAGGATTTTGGGAATGCTAACTAGCTAAGGATATAGCAAAATGTGTAAGCAATAATGTAATCAAATGTTTCATGTCCCATCCCCATTAACAAACTTGTTTTTCTTTCATAACTTCGCTTGATCCAGACTCGCCATCAGTTGATTCATTTGATCTTGTAAAATGTTGCATTATTGTTTATTGTTGTATTATAGGTGTTCATCACTGTAAGGATGGTGCCGTTTGTGACAGCTACAAAGAGATTTTTAAGAACGCCAACAATTTTTGTCAGGTAATCTGGGATAATTCTTTTGAGGTGGTGCCCGACGATAAACCATGTATGCGTTTCAGAGAGGGAGAGACATCGGGCAATAAGGAGGTCGCCAGACTGAAAGCGGGCGAGCTGGTAATTATTGCGAGTCATGGTTCAGCGACAAACAGCAGTAACTCCTTACTTGTAAAGTAAGCAGTTACTTCTAGTTGCCTCTGCACTGATGTATGTCTTTTACAAAATAATGAGCAAAATGTCACAAGAATGACCTTTGATAACATTTTATATAAGCCCAGGCATCATTATTGCAGAACGAAGGATAACCAAACCAACGTATTGCACAATAAATCATAGGAATTATTGTATCTCAATTCAATTTTCGTTTAATTATTTGACAATTCTTTCCAGACATTAGCTGTTTAATAATAAAATTACTATCTAGATTTTACTGTGTATTTTTATTTGCATTACAGGTTGAGCGACGTGAAAAGGACAGAATAGAATTATGAACGCAGTTCTCAACGCCTTCTATTACACGAAGAACTTGGCACTAGACGTCATGGATCCCTGATTCCCAAGTTAAACATAGTGAAAGCATGAGTGCCGTGTAATACATTATAGCTTAGAGAGGACGGTATACAAAAACAACTATATCGCTATTTAACTTACAGACGAGGATACGATCCACCTGGTGAATAACTACATAAATGAGCATTTATATAATATGAGCAGTGATAAAATAACAAGTGTAAATGCTTAAATTATCACGGCTGTACTATTCATTGGGCACGTATAGACTGTGGATCTGGCTGTAAAAACACTGATATGCGGAAAAAAAATCATCTTATCAAATTCTTCGATTTTGTGTTTCTCAATACTGTCTTCTATAGGATATTAGTAGATAGAGGTCCATGCATTATATCTAATGATAATTTTTTTCGCACAGGAAGATTTGAGATTATATGACGTTTGGTCATGCAGTGATGATAAATTCTGTTTTTGGGTGGCAACCATCTTGGATTTTCCGATATGTGATTTCAAATTGGCTAGTATTTTTTTAATTTTTTATGGGGGCCATTTTGAATTGGCAAATATGGCGTGCCCTTTGATAATTGGCGTTGGCTCCCGACAAATTTAAATTCATCGGGTCGAAAAATATAAGTGTGCAAATGTTCATGCTTATAGACAAATGTGCACAATTCCACCATAAAAACCCTAGCAGACCCGACTGCAATAAAACATAGGTCTAATCAGAAATGCATTGTGTGTTTCTGGTCTAATGCATGTTTATCTGCTACTGTGCATAGACGTCAGACTAAAATAAGGTCAATAGTCCCCTTTTAGGCCCTATGTCTGCATAGTAAGTTATCGTCGACATAATTTGTCAGCCGTACCTGAAAACTATATGGTGAAAACCAAACTCATGCATTGGTCTCACTTTCATACCTACATCTCAATTCCTGTTAAGGTTATATATTGGTGTTCTTTCGTTTTTCTTTGTTTAATCCTTTATCCGTCACGCTATTATTTCTCAATTCGATTTTTTTCACTCACTTTAAGTTGTGTCTCGCTGACGCGATTCACAACTTCAAGTGAGTGAAAATTATTCTGATTTGACAAAATGAAGGTCAATGATTTTTAAATTTTGTTGATTGATGTCACATTTTAAATTTACCAGGTTTGAAAGCTGGCATTTAATGTGCTGAGAAAAAAATTATAAAAAAACGAATATAATCGTGACCTGCGCTCAAAGGGTTTGTGAAATATCTAAAGTATACTTTCCAGCCACACCACTATGTCGGGCATAGGCCTACCCGAAAACCATATGGTACACTACAAAATCATCAAGTTGTGTCCGGTATGTCGAAAATGATATTAATTTATAAATTAACCTTGCACAAATGGTAGCCATATTCCAAAACGCTGACTCCTCTATTCGAAGGGATTTATATTTTTAACTCATCTTTCCAGGGATAAATCTAATAGACCAATTTGTTGGGAAATCTCCGATATTGTAACGATATTTAGGCCAATTAGGCTAATGCGTTTTCACCGTAAGTTCCCAGGCATCCCACATCCAGGGTTAGCTAATTCATGATCACTCAACATGGTGAAATCGGCCATTTATTCTCGAATTTCTCCATTGTGGATCCCCCCTAAAGAAATGATATTGCTGACCACCAAATTATGGCACTTTTTGAGAAATGTCACATTTCAAAACGTCAACACAATTAATATAGTTTTTAGACAGGCTACAAGTTACGATATATCGTAAGCTGTGTATTGGTCGAGATGGCCATCTCGACCAATGCGAAGCCTACGATATATGGTAACTTATATGACAATACGGGCCCAGGGATATAGCACGGGGAATTGGGATATGTTTATGCGAGGACAATCACTGCCATGGTTGAGGGTTTTTGTCAAGTTAAAAAAATCTGGCCAATCCGAGTTTTTCTCGGATTTTTTTTAACTTGACAAGACCCCTAAACTAGAATCAATGATCATGCGGACCCTATCCCATTCAGCTGTGGGATATAGTCAGCAATAATGTCAAGATGGGCACAGCAAATAAACTGCGTACATAAAGAGAACATAGTTACACTTAATTACACAACTATGGTAAAGTATCTACAAGTTGTATTAAACTTTAAGCACAGAAAAGCGCTTACAAAATTAAGAAAAAGCGACCATAAGCTGAACATTGAGGTTGGAAGACATACTAAATTATCTTTAAGCAAACGTATATTTACATTTTGTAATGTAGATATTGAAGACGAAAAACACTTTCTTTTGAAGTGTACTGTAGGAAATCTGCGTAAAACATTATTTGATGATATTGTAACGGATTTACCATGTTTGAAAGAGGCCACCATGATGACACAATTTAAAATCTTGTTTATTCCGCGCGGGCGAGTGGCTGTACATGTCACTAGATTTGTATAATTATAATGCTTTTAAAATAAGAAAATCACAATACTAGTTTTTAATCGATGACAATATTTGTATTTATAAGTTTGGACATATGTATAAGATATTATATAAGCAGCAAGTACACGTACCATCTGCAAGTACACGTACCGTACTAAGAATATCACCGCGGCCTCTATTGTCGGAGTTGATGGGGGAAAGCTTTTCGCTTTGCTTCCAAAAACAGCGAGGTTGCCAAGGTGGCTTCTATGTGCTCGTCAATACTGAAAGTGTTGGTAGTCGTAGCAGAGGTGGGCAAGTGGTCGCCACATGTGCCGACAGAAGCAAAATATCTGTAATGTAAATATTTAAAAATAACCATTCAGAGCACCTAAAAATAGCCATTTTCGCGACAGTACTCATTTTGTCTGCCCACCCCTGCGTAGGAACCACCTTAATATATTAGTAAGGCGTGATGTTGGCCATGCGACGGTTTCACGAGCTGACGCTGACACATTTTTAACTAAGGGTGTAAATTCTATAATAGCGATGTGTGTAAAAAGTGTTCTACTTGTAGTTATTTTATAGGTTTCCGGAGTGTATTTTACCTATAGGCATATACCATTCATAATAATATGTAGTTTTTGTATCTCCGGTTTTGGCGTGAGCAATATTTCTATATTATGTGGTTAACGTTTTAAAATATCAGCACTATATAAGTACATCAATCTATACTATAATAGAGAAGTGTTTTTTAGGCTTCCTCGGTCGTTGAACGAACCCTCTGACCATAGCGCTATTTACCGTCACCCACTATATACCTCACGCAAAGCTTTGACATTCAGGGTTGGTTGTAATGTTAATAAAAACTTATTATGTCTCCCCTCTGGACTGCCGGTGATTTCGGACCTCGACCATTTTGGACCTGGTGATTTCGGACGCCTGTCGGTGATTTTGGACGGTGTGCGGCGAAATCGGACGGTGATTTCGGACGGTATGCGGTGAATTCGGACGCCGCGGTGAATTCGGACGGTGTGCGGTGAATTCAGATGCCTAATTTAGTAATCTTTTATATCATTATTCTGGTACTAATATCGCTGATTACGGATGGTGATTTCGGATGGTGATTTCGGACGGTGATTTTGGAAGATGTGATGTATAAAAAAAACCTTAACAGAGTACTTTTTTATGACTGCCGGTGATTTCGGACCTCGACCATTTCGGACCTGGTGATTTCGGACGCCTATCGGTGATTTCGGACGGTGATTTCGGACGGTGTGCGGTGAAATAGGACAGTGATTTCGGACGGTGTGCGGTGAATTCGGACGCCGCGGTGAATTCGGACGGTGTTTTCGGACGGTGTGCGGTGAATTCGGACGCCTAACTTAGTAGTCTTTTATATCAGTATTTTGGTACTAATATCGCTAATTAAGGATGGTGATTTCGGGCGATGATTTCGGACGGTGATTTCGGACGGTGTGATGTATAAAAAACCTTAACAGAGTACTCTTTTAAATGACTATCCCTGTTCTAATATCGATAATTTCGGACGGTGATTTCGGACGGTATTATGCGTTAGGAAACCTAATACAGTTATAGTCATCTTTTTTTAAATACTTATGCATATCATTTTAGAAATACAAAAATCAGTGATATACCGGTACAGGTATGATACATATGTACATATTTAAGAACGTTTGTCATCGTCACATAGGCATATCATTTTATATATACAAGATATATTTTGATACATAATGATTTCGGGGTGTTGCATCACATATAGTTATATACAATGTAATCGAATTTTTATTTTTCATGCACATCACACACCTTTGAGGTCCCACTTCGCAGACCACGGTCATCCTTTTGTGGCAAAACGGCAAGTTCACTCTCGTCACTGCGGTAAAGATAATGCAAGTACAATTTTCAAATGGATAAAAATTATAGATAATTTTTATTATAATTAATATCATTTTCACGACCCTAGCACGTTATTAACGGAAAATAATAAAATGATAAGTATTTAAAAAATAAATTTTATATTTTAGGATGTTGACTGTGATCATCAGCAGAATAAGGGTTAATTACTTGCTGATAACGCGTGCCGCGATTTAAGACCCTTTACAGTCTGCGTGCTGCAATAAGCCTATCGTAACCCATGAATATGTTATAATTATACAACACAACACTCCACTTTGTAGTTGTAGTTGAGAACTGACCTTAATCGGATTTAAAGTAATTCTTAATGCATGTTAAATTGGAAAACAAATAATTGACGAGGAATACACGTCTGTCTTGTTGTCATGGTTATCGGGACGCAGAGGGTTAACGATTCGGTGTGTCTGCGCTTACGGCCCGCGCGTCCAGCATAGACGGACCGGTGTCACACATAAATGGGCGGGGGCCCTAGGGTAGTGGTTAGCACCGCTACCTTTCACGCCAGAGTTCGGGGTTCGGTTCCCGGTCTCGGCGGTTTGAAAGAAACAAAAATGTTTCTTCCCCATCCACGTGTGAAAGTCAGTATTGTGGGGAGCCTCCGTGACCGAGAGGTAGCGTGCTCGGCCTCAGACCGCCAGGGCTCGAATTTCGAATCCTGTGTCTGGAGGACAGTGTCATCTCAATCATCTCACCATCCTCAGGAGGTTCTCCTAGCCCAGTTTAGCCTATATGTGCACAAAGGTGGCCTAAAGCCCGTTTCATTTCATTTTTGTCACACATAAATCTTGAACAAACATTATTGTAAACAATGCGGACAGTTAGACAATGGTAGTATACTTGTTCAAAAACGTCTTTGAACTCCTATCTACAATTCTTATTAGCATTATTAGTGAGTCAGTCAATAACTTTAATAGGCCCCTACGCTCAAATTTATCATTCATAAAATTAACATCTCAAGTGCTGCTCGCCGTGCTGGCAGCAAACACTAGACGTTGAAACAATTCCGAGTGAATGTTCGATCATCGTCTGCGACGGTGGCCGAGCATTAAACCAGCATTGGCTTAACCTCACAATGGGTGGAGAATGAAATATCATGGTCACACAAATGCGAAATAGAATTTATATGTTTTTATTAACGCTGTATATCATTATTTTTATACTGTATATATCTACCCTGTGGTCATGTCTGTTCGTAAGAATACCAAGCTACAATAGGGGATAACGTCAGGGAAAACCTAGTAAGTCTAGTAATCAGTCAGCCCGTTACTTTCACACCACAACCTCAGTGAAAAGTAACGGTGTGACATATAGTAATAGTAACGATGCAACTCTCTGTGCATTGATATGTCTTCCATCTATATTAATCACTTTATTTAATTGACTGTATGAAGAGAAAATGGGCTATGTGAAAATACGGTATGTCACAAACGGTTTCTAAGTTGCTGTATGTAACTATCTATTTCAAGCAAACAACATGATAATAATTATAAACGTATCTGTTGAGTATTTCCCATATGTACATCTTAAGGTGCATACATGTTTAAGAAGATAACATACTTTCGACCTTAGTAGTGGTGCTAACAAGTACGCTATAACAATCACATACGGCCAAGCTATTCAAATTATTCCTGCGCCATAAATAATAGTTGGCAAGCTCCAATTTATTTACTATCGTAATTCTAAATTGATTGTTCTCCCATGAAGAATAAAAAATTCACACAAAACAAATTTCCTTTTTTAGAACTCCCGAAATGTGCTCCAATTTGAGAATGACCCAATTGTTTCCTGCACCAAAACCATAGATAAAATAACTTTTATTACTATACATATCTATACATTTATTTATGTTATATATATCTATATTTTGTATATATAAAATGATGTGTTTGTAAAGATGACAAAGTATAATATATTGTATAGCAATTTATGTATGTAGCATCTATATTTGTATATATAAAATGATATTTCTATAGATTTTATTTGTCATATTAGGCTTCCCTATAAATAATACCGTCCGAAATCACCGTCCGAAATTACCGATATTAGTACAGAAATAGTCGGATAAAAGAGTTTCAAACATCACACCGTTCAACATGCTAGGGTGTTTCAAACATCACACCGTCCAATATCACCGTCCGAAATCACTGTCCGAAATTACCATCCGAAAATAGCGATATTAGTACCAAAATAGTGATATAAAAGACTACTGACTACTGGGCGTCCAAATTCACCGCACACCGTCCGAAAATATCGTCCGAATTTACCGCGGCGTCCGAATTCAACGCACACCGTCCGAAATCACCGTCCGATTTCACCACACACCGTCCGAAATCACCGTCCGAAATCACCGATTGGCGTCCGAAATCACCAGTCCGAAATAGTCGAGATCCGAAATCACCGGACACCCTTTTTTATGACTATTCCTGTACTAATATCGATTATTTCGAACAGTGATTTCGGACGGTATTATGCATAAGGACAACCAATACAGTTATATAGTCTTCTTTTTTTAAATACTTATGCATATCATTTTAGATATACAAAAATCAGTGATATACCGGTACAGTTATGATACATATGTAGATATATAAGAACGTTTGTCATCGTCACATAGGCATATCATTTCATATAATTATACAAAATACATTTTGATACATATATTTATATACAATCTAATTGAATTTGTCATTTTTATTTGCTGCCGGGAAGATGATCTACAGCAACTAAATCGTCTTTAGGCTCAATCAGTTGGGCAACAGTTTTAATATCTTCACACCCGGTGATGTGCAAAACACAAATGTGGCCTGTCAACACTCCCAGCAAACACGAGACGCTGACCCAATGCTGGTCCAATCCTGGCCCACCGTCTGCGACGCTGGCCCAGCATAAAACCAGCACTGGTTCAACGCCTCATGTTTGCTGGGCTACGGGTCAGGCAGTGCAAGCCGACACCGACCCAATATCTGGTAAATGCTAGGCCAGCGTCGCCGGTGCTGGCTAGTATCCATTCAACCGTGTGCCTACTTCATGCTGGCTGTAATACCCGCAAGATGCTTTGAACAAAAGCTGGGTTAATGTTGGCCCGCCGTCTGCGACGCTGGCCCACATGCAGCGTGGCGTCAAACACGACATAGTAACCCAATACTGGGCTAATGTTGGCTCAGCGTCGTAGACGGTGGGCCAACAATAGCCCGACATTGGGTCAACGTCTCGTGTTTGACCGCCTGCATGATAGAGGGAGAGAACAGAACGCACAGACACAAAACTGATGTGACATAAAAATGAGCAGTGAGAAGTAAACCTATATGTCTCCCCTTCTGTGTAGAGAGGGGAGACATAATTATTCATCTGTTACACATGTAGTGTTATTATCGTCCCAAATTACAAATTGGTGAAAATGTCAGCTTGAATGGATCATGAATTGAAAAAATATTTTGGATCTTGTCAATTGCAAAACTAAAATGCAAGCACAATTTTCAAATGGATGAAAATTTTAGATAATTTTTATTATAATTATTATCATTTTCACAACCCTAGCACGTTATTAACGAAAAATAATACAATGATAAGTATTTTAAAAATAAATATTCTATTTTAGGATGTTGACAGTGATCATCAGCAGAATAAGAATAATTACTTGCTGATAACGCGTGCCGCGATTTAAGACCCTTTACAGTCTGCGTGCTATCTAGCCCTAGGTAGGGCCCCCGAGTCGGGCGATAGCCCGCGAGTGGCGGCTTTACACGTGGAGCTATACGTGCTATCGTTACCTCTATATAACTACCCTGTGATCTTATCTGTTCGTAAGAATACCAAGCTACAATAGGGGATAAAGTCGGGAAAAAGCTAGTAATCAGTCAGCCCGTTACTGTCACACCACAACTCAGTAAAACGTAACGATGTGACACATATTCGTAACGGTGTGACACATTATTATCATTATTATCACACATAGTAGTAACGGTGTGGCATGTAGTAGTAACGGTGTGGCATGTAGTAGTAACGGTGTGGCATGTAGTAGTAACGGTGTGGCATGTAGTAGTAGCGGTGTGGCATGTAGTAGTAACGGTGCAACTCTTTGTGCATTGATATGTCTTCCATCGCAGAATCAGATCATGATTTAGGCATAAAATATGCACTCAAAATCAGAAGATATTTTTGATTGACTGTATGAAACATGGGAAATGTGACAATACGATATGGCAGCACCGTTTCTAAGTTGTTGTATGTAACTATCAATTTCAATCAAACAACATGATAATAATTTTTTTATAAAATAAATAGATTTTAAACGTCTTTGTTGGGTATTTCCCATACGTATCTTAAGCTGCACAAATGTTTAAGATAAGATGATAACATACTTGCGACCTTGGCAACGGTGCTGACAAGTACGCTCTAACAATCACATATGGCCAAGCTACTCATATTATTCCTGCGCCATAAATAATAGTTGGTAAGTTCCAATTTATTTACTATCGTAATTCTAAATTGATAGTTTTCCCATGAAGAATAAAAAAATCACCTAAACAAATTTCTTTTTTTAGAAGTCCCAAAGTGTGCTCCAATTTCATAATGACTTAATGTTTCCCGCACAAAAACTAAAGATAAAATACTTTGTATTACTATATCTATACATATCATTCTATACATTTTATTTATGATAATATATATTTATATTTTTTATATATAATATGATGTGTTTATAAACATGACAAAGTATATAGCAATTCATGTATGTAACATCTATAGTTGTATAATAAAATGATATTTCTATATATTTTATTTCTCATGCTAGGCTTCCTTACAAATAATACCGTCCGAAATCACTGTCCGAAATGACCGATATTAGTACAGAAATAGTCATATAAAAAAGTACTATGCTAGGATTTTTTAAACATCACACCGTCCGAAACCACGGTGCAAAATCACCGTCCGAAATTACCATCCGTAATTAGCGATATTAGTACCAAACTAGTAAAATAAAAGACTACTGAGTTGGCCGTCTGAATTCACCGCACACCATCCGAAATCTCCGTCCGAATTCACCGCGGCGTCCGAGTTCACCGCACACCGTCCGAAATCACCGTCCGATTTCACCGCACACCGTCCGAAATCACCGTCCGAAATCACCGATTGGCGTCCGAAATCACCAGTCTGAAATAGTCGAGGTCCGAAATCTCCGGACTTGTGGAGACATGCTGCTATACCTCTGTCCGCCCAGTCTGTCTGTCGTAGTATGTGTGTCCCATTCATTTCTGTCTGAATGTTGCCAAAAGGCTGTATGTGCTCACTTGTAAATCAAGTAGGCTATATACTTCCTCTTCGCTGGCGTCACTGTGCTCTATTTTGCCTGTCACAGCCCGTCCAAAAACGGTATATGCACACTTGTGAAATAAGCAGATACTTCCATTTCGCTGTCTGCAGCAGTGCCTGTCACAGCCCTTGCGAAAAGACGGTATATGCACACTTGTTAAATAAGCAGATACTTCCATTTTGCTGTCTGCAGCATTGCTGGTCACAGCCCTTCCAAAAGACGGTATATGCACACTTGTGAAATAAGCAGATACTTTCATTTTGCTGTCTGCAACAGTGCGCTACGCTGAAAGTGCACGGGCTCCCACCAGCATGAAGTACTGACTAGAACTGAATGGATACTGGCCAGCACCGGCAACGCTGGCCCAAAATTTAACAGATATTGGGTCGGTGTCGGCTTGTGATCGCCGCCGGCAGGAAGCACTAACAGACCAGCTGCTATTGAACGCAGCCCAGTAAACAGGAGGCGTTAAACCATTGCTGATTTGATGCTGGGCCAGCGACGCAGATGGTGGACCAGCATTGAACCAGCATTAGGTCAACGTCTCGTGTTTGTTGGGAGTGTTGCCTAGCCACATTGTGCTTCGCACATTGGCGTGGTTCCAAAACGGAATATTAAATTCTGCTTAATACAGTCTCTACTGTCCACAGGAGCCATTTAATAACATTAATTACAAAAGCCATTGACACTACATCTATTAGCTATCAACCTTTATGGTTATGCTGTTGGAGGGGAGACATCTCCAGTTTTTTGTTTACAAAAAACTAGACCCTTCTAGTTAGGATTTGTTTTTGTGCCGTAATTTGATTTTTATTCGATATCCAACACAATTTCTAGCTGATACCTATGTCCACCACAAGTCAGCACGACACTAATCCAATTCCGGTTCAATGCTGGTCCACTGTCGCCGGCGCTGGCCAGCATCCATTCAACACTGGTCAGTGCATCGTGCTCTGCTATGTGCGGCGTGACTACAATGCACGGGACACACAATACACTGACCCAATGCAATGAAGTTGCACCACCTTCTGGCCAACATCCATTCAACACTGGGCAGTGCGTCGTTCTCGTGAATGTCGTTCCCGTAATGGAAACATTGAACCAATGCTGGTTTAATGTTGGCTCACCATCTGTAACACGGGTACAACCCCAATCCAACATTGTGCCACGATCGACACTACTTCGCTAGTCTAATGTGGCAGTTGTCCCCACCCTCCCGAACGCGTGAGTCTGTGGACGACTGCCTCGTTTTGGTACTTTGGTGCCGGGCGCAGAGGGCCGAATCCCATGGCCGTGGTACTTTTCCCGCACTTCAGATATAACACTCAGCGACTGCGGACGTGCCGCCGGTCGCTCGCTCTGAGTCAAGTTAGATGTGTCGTGCGCGGGGTTGTACGTTGCTATTATCAAATGTCTAGACAAATAAACATGATAAGCAGAAGAGGAGTTTTGTGAGCTACTAAGAACCGTTGATCCGACGGGGAGATGAAGTTTACGATATGATGGAGAATGTTAGGCAGTTTCTCTCGTTCACCCTTACAAGCCCATACTGGATACCCTAACAATCACATACTGGTGCCTCCGGCGTGAGGGACTACCTAACATTCCCATACTGGTGACCCCTAACGACTGATAGAGAACGCAACAGTCTTTTCACCAAGACTCAAATTGAAAATTGCTGTTTTCAAGGATAGTTTTATTTAAATATTAAGGGATTTTTTGAAAAAAATCATGAGCATTTTTTTCACCAAGGTACGTGAAAGCTGTAGGTCATATTAATATGCCAGTTTTAAACTAGATAGAAAGAGTTATCAGAGGAGAAGTACGTTTTTTACGTCGAAAACGGCGTAATTTTCTTATTTTTGGACGGGATTCCACGTGTTTGGCGCTTTTTCAAGATGGCGACCATGTCGGTTTCTCTAGAAGAACCCTGAATTTTTTTCTCATTGACTTAGTCTATCATATTTTTATAGTAAGAGTTTTTAAAATGCTTTCATCCTATTAATGCCACTGTAGGCGAGTAGGAAGTGGGTGTTTTCGAAAACTCCTTTTTATCGTTGATTGCCACAATCGGGTGACTCGATTTTAAAGTCCATAGACATAGCCTCGTCATTTTTTGATTTTTCAGTAAAAATCGACAATAAATTATAAAATATCGCTTCGGCTCGGGTAACCTTTATTAGGATTAGGGCCAAATAAAATTGTTCCCCTAATGAATGTCAATAAACGGTCCTATTAGGTCTGTTAAATTTATTCCCAGGACCGTAGGTCAATATTTTATTATTATTACAATATGTTATTTCAGAGAATGCTGATTGTTATAAATGTATTTGGTAAGTGAGCGCCATATTGGATGCTGGTTCCCCTTGATTAGCTAATCACCCGCCGTGGGCAAACACGTGTCCCGCCATAACCGGCATGCATTTGGATAGTGGACCTGTGTCGCCTCATCACATTAGCATAAATTAGGCCGCCATTTTGATTTGGTGGAGCAGACTATTCACGTGTTCAAATTATACACGGCCTAGTCTCAAATAAAATTTTTTGAATACTTATAAATTTTCTTTTTCAAAACTGTTACAAAAAAAGAAATGTAAATAAGCAGTTTCGGAAAGGAAATTATAGCACTAGTTGTGGGAGATTTTATTAAAGTCATAGTATAATTTTTTCACGGCGAAATGCACCCTGGTGTTTGGTGTTGCTCTAGCCTACTTTTAGCGCCTTATTTGGGCATGGAGTAGATCATGAATATGCTAATGTGAGGCGAGACGCGGCTGCTGTTCAGTTTTATATGTACACACCGTTACACGCATGCTGACACAGGCACGCAGCAACAAGCTGCCTGCCACACATGTTAGCAGTAACCGATTATACACCATACACACACCCACCACAGACGAAATAAACGCAACCGCTACGACGACAGTCGATCTATACGTCAGTCAACGAAACGAAGCGAGCGATTGATTTGGACGTTATTAAGAATGACTCGGTGATGAACGTGCCATATAAAAAAAAAGTGGAATATTCACCGCAGAAATCATTTTTCAGCGAAATGATAAACTATATCATCAATCCGCATAGACTACTGTCAGTCACGTTTTAAAATATTTTTCTAAAATAAATGTAGCTGTTTTTTTATTGCAGTCACATTTAGCCTATCAGTTTGAGGACGAAATTTTCTCATGATAGTCGATTTCTGAAGAATAAAAACTTATCTAATTACAGAAATATTCGATTTGACAGTTGCGCTATCGCGAAACATTGTCAATATTTGCATGTGTTTTTCGACTTGTGTGATTTTTTTTTTTTACTCAGGTCGATTTACAATATACTATTACCATAGCTTAGCATAGCATGTCGTAATTATATCTGGCATTTTATGTACAATTTTGACCTACAGTTTTCACTAAATAAATATATATGTGTGTGAACAAGTGCAAAGAAATTATGTGCAATCTCAGTGATGAATATTCAAATATCTCAGCAACCCCTGTTTCTCGCAACATGCGACATAGCATGGACAATTTCTACAGTCTACATTTCTAAGATTCAACATATACAGACATTTTTTCATCTGGTCTAGACGGCAACGTACAACTAACCCGCGCACGACACGTCACGGACATAGGCCACGGAGAGTGGCGACCGCATACCCTGGCCAAAGGTCTGGGGTGTGCGCCAGCAATCTAAAGGCTAGCCACCGACATGGTGGAGAGGTGCATCAATAGTCAATAAAGTGACAGTTTGGTATTTTTCATATGTATGACATTTTAAAGCCGAAATGTATTTTGTACAATTCACAACTTGCTTATGTACGTCACCGTTGCACGTGTCTTTGTCCAAAACAGCGAACACGTTGGCATAGTTAGTATAGGCTCTATCATATTCGCAAACCTTTATCGGGCTCTAATTACACAGTCTTTGATTAATTATATTCAGTCATGGACGGTTTTTAACTCTACAAATGTATGACCATTGGGACCCGGAAAAATATCGATATCTGATAGAAAACATATTAATAACTACCGATTTAGTTCCCTATACATTGTCAATATCTATATTTGTATCTCCTGTGCTCAAAAACATGTGTTGTGTGATTGTAGTAAAATCAGCTGTTCTCCAGGTAAGTTTTGTAGCGGTGACATTGTAAGACGAATATAGTTTAGTTTATTCATTCTAAGCCGATGTCATATTCCAACATAATTTATCCTACACTTAGGACTAATTGTTCTTTTTTTGATTATGCACATGAGTCATGAGTATATTCATGGGTTCTTTTGTTCAGGCTGCAGTGTTCCAATTATACCAGTGATGTCTACTTCTTAGCTTTGCCCGTGCGGAGCACTTTTATTATTATAGACCAGAGGCCAATTCCAATTATTGGTCTAGAAATCAGCTCTGATAACTGAATGGTTAAAAGCAAACGACCATATAAATTATCTCATTCCTTATGCTCAAGTGAGCCAAACCCAGGTTGTCGTCCATTTGGGAGAAACATATTTTAAGCCACAAGGTCAAATGACTATATGGCTACAAGGTCAAATAGGAATTTCCAACAAATAAAGGAACCAGTGTAATACCTCATTTTCATGTAATTTTGACTGAAGAATCCATTTCTGAAATTATTTTGTTTATTCAAGGTCGAAAGGTCAATTTCAATTCAAGTAAGAGAAAGTATCATTTTTTAACAAATAAAGCTAAGGACGTGTGTAATACCTCTTTTTCATGGGATTTTGACTGACAAATTATGATATTATTTTGGTGATTCAAGGTCATCTTCAAGGTTAATTTCACTTCAATATCATCAAAAAGTCCAATCCGAGGTCAAAAATATGAAAATATGATTTTTAACAAACATAAATAGCAAAAGTGTAATTAATACGTCTTTTTAATGTAGGCCTAATTTTGACTCAATAATCCATTTATGCTACTATTTTGATGATTAAATGTCATTTTCAAGCGCAGTCTGTCAATTTCAAAGTCAGGTAAACGAAAATATGATTTTTAACAAATAAAGCTAGGAACAAGTGTATTACCTCATTTTCATGTATTTTGTCTGGGAATTCTATTTCTGGTACAATTTTTGTGATTTAAAGTGATCCTCTAGGTTAAAAGGTCAATTTCAAGGTTAAATATGATTTTATCAGATGTGTTGCACATCAGAGCACATATACTACATTTTTTCGGTGTGATTTAATGCCTTCTCATTGTCCTTTACCGCCTTCTCGTCGCTTGATCTCTTCACATTGAGCATGTTTAATCATTTAAACCAAAAGTAATTAGATTATCCAGTCAAAATCACACTTAACTATGTTCCATTTTCGAGCATTTATGTTAAAAATTATATTTGATCTTGACATTGACCTTTTGACCATGAAGATCACCTCAAATTGTAAAAAATATATCAGAAATATATTTTTCAGACAAAATCACACGGAAAAGAGGTATTACACTTGTTCCTAGCTCTATTTGTTAAAAATAATATTTTTGCTTACCTGACCTTGAAATTGACACACTGAACTTGAAAATGGCCTTTAATCATCAAAATAGTAGTATAAATGGATTTTCAGTCAAAATTGCATCAAAAAGACGTACTACACATCTTTTGCTATTTATGTTTGTTAAAAATCATATTTTTACATTTTTGACCTCGGAATTGACTTTTTGGTGATCTTAAAGTAAAATTGACCTTGAATATGACCTTGCATGAACAACATAATGCCATAATTTGACTATTTCGGTGAAAATCCCATGAAAAAGAGGTATTACATACATTCCTAGCTTTATTTGTTAAAAATGATATTTTCTCTTACTTGACTTTGAAATAAACCTTTTGACCTTGAATGTCACCTTGAATAAACAAAATAATTTCAGAAATGGATTGTTCAGTCACAATTACATGAAAATTAGGTATTACACTTGTTCCTAGCTTCATTTGTTGAAAAATTCATATTTGACCTACTGGCCATAAAGTCATTTGACCTTGTGGCTTAAAATATGTTTTTCCCAAGTGGACGACAACCTGGGTTTGACTCATATGGAACATATGGAGCATATGGAATGAGATAAATATAGTCGTTTGCTTTTAACTATTCAGTTTAAAAGCAATCACATTTATGATAATGGCCTCTAGTCTATTAATGTACCACTGGTGATGTATATACCCTGAATCCTGTACGGATATAATATGGTAATACAATTTGATTTGATTTGATTTGATTATAATATGAACACATTTTAAAGTTCTCAGTAGGTGGTGCTTTTTCTCTTTTATTATTTTTAGGCCTAATGTAGGGTAACGCACCATCCAGCAATCCGTAATGTTAAAGAGTATTTTCGAGCTCTGTTTTCCGGTGGCCTGTGTTTCGAGAATATACACTATTATTTCCGCCATACGTAGAGAACCGTGACAACATGTTTCAGGCAATTAACATCGGATATAGGGCTTCGCCACACACATTTTTATGCCCTCGTGCAACGCAAAGCAACATTAGTTGTCGTGTGATTTTGCAGCAATAGATGGTTTCTTTACAACTACACTCTAAACAATATAGGTTCTTTAAAAAGAACCCTTCAGTACTATTACCATGCAACCCCAGGAGAACCCTGCAAGGGTTGCATGGTAATAGCACTGAAGGGTTCCTTCTAAAGAACCTATATTGTTTAGAGTGTACATGTACCATACGACAGCGGCGCTGACCCTACACTGCGAAAGACAAGATGCACTGAACCAATATACGTAGCACTCGCACATACACGGTCTGTATGGGTAGACAGGCACTTGTACAGCTCACCACATGGAATTACAACAGATGGAATGAAAACCAGGTAAAACTAATACATATGCTTATGTTTTTTTCTGCTTTTGACTATCTTCCAGCTATTAACTGGAAGGAAACTACAACTGCTGAATGTTGAGTTTTAATAAGTATAATTAAGTTCTGCACAGCTAGCTATTGTACTTCAAAAACGAAACGTGAATTCTGTGGAACGCAGTGACGTCACCGGAAACCGTTTTGAAAGGGAACTCGGTGAAAACAAAGTTATATAACACCCTTCCCCCATACCTCATTGTATTAGCTAACTCGGTGACAACATTGAAAGTCAAGGCTGTTGTGTTTCACAGAATACATGTGTGTATGGCATGGCCAAATAAGTCGAATAGTGCAGTTTGTCTAATATCGCGGGTTGCTATTTTGAATCCGTTATTTTAGGGAATTACCCTAATTTTTCTAGTAATATTTCTGAGCTTGTCAAATCGTACATACAAAATCCAAGAAGCTCTTACCAACAAGACCATTTGAAATCTAAACTGTTAAGAACAAAGACATATAAAGGTTTCTTCTAATAGAATCGTTACTTTATGGACCAAATTACCTCCAGAATTGCGTGTGGATCATTCTTTTAATATTTTTGTTGATTACAGAATTTATATTATAACAAATTCAAATACACATTTTCCCGCAATGATATATGATCGTGGAATAGCACTTGTCAATGTCAGGTGTGTGCGTGTTTTTAACACATAGTAACTGTTATTATAATGTTATTTGATTGTATGCATCAAGCCTAATAAATAAATAATGTTTCCAGTATGTTTCTTACTCCTCGAAATATGCTTACTACCAAATAACAGTAACACTATACTTGTATTTAAAAATCAATGACCAGATTATAATAGCATGTTACAGTCGTCTGTTGAAGTAATAAATATGCTACCGTGACGCCGTGCAAAGTGACTGCTCATTTGTAAAAGTGACTGCTCATTTGTAAAGTAAGCGGTTACTGTTTTGTAGGGCAGTGTACATGTATACACTTAATTTGTACTTGACTATTTTATCTTGCCAGGAGGACATGTAAAGATACAATTGCGATGGGGATGACAGGCAAGTAATTGTGAAAACACGGCCGAGTATATGAAGTCTGGCTAAAATGATATTAACGCCTACTTTACGTCTACTATAATTAAAATATATATAAAAAAAAGATCTCAAAACTTGGGTTGAGATTGTAAGTATAAGTTATTGTAGTTTAATATGATTGAGTAGCAAACTCATCAATCAACAATTATTGCCTCCATCAACAATTTTTTATCAAATTTTAAAATTATGTTAATCGTCAGTATACTTCTAAATGTTAAATTTTTAATTTATAAAAAAATCAATAATTTTGTAACAAATAATATCACAAATATTGTCACATAATTTGTTCGTCTTTACATTTAATCACCAAGACATAATAACTACATCCTCAGGCACAACTAAAGTGTTGTGAATGACAATTTTTCCAACTGGATCATTTTTAGATTTTCATTGATAATAATTATGCTCCATATATATTTAATTTCTATTTTTTTCTGATTTAGGTGTTTCCAGACTTAAAATATATTTTCTGGTCATATCGCCACTTCCACTCATGAGCCTCTATATTTGCTTGTCTCTATATCAGCCTCTGCATCCTGTACGAGAGCCCACCACCGTCAGTCATATGTCAGCGGTAAGTGTGGGTCCGATACGCGCCTCTGATGATATAGTCACTACAAAGAAAACTTACAGACGACGTCTGCCAACTGTGTTACTGATAGGAGCCAGTAAAGCTGGGACAACCACCCTCATGAATTTTGTAGGTAAACATCCTAACATTGTATCATCAGATGAAGAGGTGGACATTTTCACATATGTATATGGAAAAAGCTTAAAGTGGTACAAGGAACAGATGCCAAAATCCAATCCGAAACAATTAACAATAGCCAAGAGTGCAGGTTGCATGTTCGACCCCAATGTTCCTGAGAGAGTCCACACTTACAACAGCTCTATTAAACTGTTAATGATATTACGTCATCCGGTGGAAAGAGTGCTGTCTTGGTACGCACATAAAACTCAAATACACAAACACCTGGGACGAAAACGTCTTTCCTTTCAGCATTATGTTTTTCACAGAGGAACTTCAGATATTAATGAAAATTCGTTAGTGATAAGGACAAGTAGGTATAGTGACTATTTGCCAATGTGGCTGAAGCAATTCAACCGAAATCAATTACTCATTCTGGACGGGGACCAGTTTATAACAGATCCATATGTGCCAATGAAGGAGGTGGAACTATTTTTAGGGGTTCAACCATTCTATGTAGAACGTATGTTTCAACCTCATCCATCTAAACAGTTTTATTGTTTCTTGAACTTGGGCAAAGAAAAATCATCTTGCATGGATTCCAGTAAGGGCCGAGAACATAAAGCATTGTCTAACGAGACAAGACTCAAACTAACTGAATATTTTAAGCCATATACCGAGAAGCTTAATGAATTAGCAGGAACCAATTTTTCCTGGAATTGATGTCAGATTATTAATTTACATAAGCTCGTAAAACACTTGTGGTATTTATGAAATATATTCGTGAACAGTGGTATTCTACTAAACGTAATTAAATCATTCTGTGTAGCATGCATTTTGTATATGTATATTTATTTCACCGTGGTTAAAACCTTGTGTAACAGCACTAGTGTTAATTCAGGAGTTAGAATTTGAATTGCATTTGAAATTAGATTTGTAGGATTCGAAGTAGAAAACAATGAGTAAAAACAATTTATTGACTTAAGAGTAAGGTCAGGAATCTCACTTTATTTCCTAATTTCAAGGGTATTAAGTTCTGCTTAAAACCAAATTTCAGTGATGATAACTTATAAAAGTAAGTATTTATTTATGTAAAATATTGAAAAGCAATCATTTATACTAATAGAAAATAGTATGCCATAAACAATGTAATAACGATAATTTTGCGAGGCGAATTTGACTGAGGAGGTGGATATCAAGAATAAAGACATAAAATTATCTGCGTTTTGACCAAGCTTTTGGGGAATTAATTAAGCGTTGTTCCTCAAAATTTGGTAATTATACTCGTGGATTTTTACTTTAAAAAAAAAATATATGAAATCCAGATCATAACTTACAGTGTGTTGGATGTAGTCAGAATTATATTATGAAATAGTTGAAAACAGAAGATGGGGTGCTCCATCTCTCTGACTACGACCTGTTTCTACTCAGAGGCTACAGAGACGAGATTCCACAGCAAAATTGAACCCTGCATTTAGCATCGAAATGGCGTAAAAATGGCGGCCATTTTGACCTTTAATTTTGTGCCTTTTCTTAATAAAGTGATTCAATGGGCTTGACATATATATTTTATAATGTTTCCGTTTATAAACAGTATATTTAATGTTTAAAAATAATAAACTTCACTGGGGATGTGTTGTTGATAGCCGCATTTAGCGTCGAAATGGCGGCCATTTTGAATGTTGAGTTTTGGCCCTTGAAATCCAAATTTGAGTTTGCCGACATGTACATTCGGATTCAGTAGCTTCAAATTAGGTAAAATGGCCATGTTGGCAGCTTGTACAAAAAAACGCTCTTTGCTCTCTTTTTAAAAGACTTTTCCAATTTTGCTTCTAGTCTACATGTGTACAAGCTCTCTTTCGAAGGCGTTGAGCTGACAACATGATTGTGGTGGTCCCCCTTTAACGTCACTGTCAGCACTGGATATCTTTATTATTTCGATATTTAAAGTACAAAATAATTTCACAAGATTGAGTGAATAATTACATAATGTATATTCAATTTGTAGAGCATCTAGTGCTATGTTGCTATCATCTCGACGATAACATATTGCTATATCTATTATATACATAAATCGATCCCCAGCAACAAGACTGTGGTATGGGGGATTCTACCATGCGGAGCCAAAATGCAGTATCTACTTAGTTTACAAGTATCTGCTTCCATGTATAATAGGTACAGTACATATACGTGTCTCTGCAAGTCGACTCGCAATACCAGAAATACTTTTTTTCATCACGCCGTGGACTTAGTTTTGGTCACGGTCTGTCCACTTCAAACTCATAGACCCGAAGCTCCTAAAATGACAAGTATTTACGTAGTCACACACACATGATGTGTCTGTATAGTTAACCTACACTGGTATATGGTATGTGGTAAATAAGCCATATATCGTCCCCTATCAATCAAAATGATGTATGAGCCACTCAAATAAGTGGATCATACAACCCTTTGTCTGCTGGAGGTTCATATGGCCCAAATGACCACCAAATACGATATATTACTTGAATACCAGCTTCATCTTCTATCGCAGTTCACGGTGCAAATTATACGTCACCCATTGAGATTTAATTGCACGTGATTCTCCGCTGGTAGGTCTGAGATAATAACCAATATGTATGCTATGGTCATAATATATATATATATTAGCCATAAGCCTAGATAATGTACACATAATGATTTTGACTTTTATTTTTATATTGTTTTTATATTGTCAGGTACATGGCCCAAGATAACTTTGAGATGAACATAACAGGCAAGTTATTGTGAATTAATTATGTTTAAGGTTAATGTATTTTAAGGATTTTATACTTTAACGATCAACCTTTCTGATCCATGTTATCACGATTACACTAATTTTTTTTTTTTTTTAACAGCGAAAAAATTTGCATTTAAATGTCACATAACTCCAATTGGTCAAGATGTGATAAAATAAAAATATACAATTTCACTAATAAAATGCAAATTATCTGTTTATGGGTAGCATCAGCCAATACTTCAACTAAATTATAATTGGCATTTGGCTTGTTTGAAACTACATGATATGTACCGTTTCACATAAATAAAACTCCAATTTCCATCTAGTTAAATTATATTATCATATTTCACAATGATGTCTCATTGATCCTGCAGGTGTGTCCAGACTGAGAGGATATTTCCTGGTCATATCTGTACTTCCACTCACCAGCCTCTATATTTACCATCGTGTACGGTGGCCCAGTAGAGTTCACAATATATCACCTCTCGGTGTGGATACAATACGTGCCTCAGATGATACAACCACGTCAAATAGCACTTACAGAAGACGTCTACCGACCGTGATACTTATAGAAGCCAGTAAAGCGGCTACAACCACTCTAATGGAGCTCATAGGGAAACACCCTAACATTGTGACGGCAGAAGGAGAAGTTAACTTTTTCAGGGATAAATATGGACAAAGTTTACACTGGTACAAGCAACAGATCGTCGCCTCGGAGCTAAAGGATCCTATCTGACACTCGTCAGAGTGGCAGATAGGATCCTTTAGCTCCGAGGCGACGAGATGTCCAAATCAAATCCGGATCAGTTGACAATAGTAAAGACTGCAGGTTACATGTTTCACCCAGATGTTCCTGAACGAATCCATGCTTAAACAGCTCCATTAAACTGCTCATGATATTACGTGATCCAGTAGAGCGAATCCTGTCTTGGTACGCACATAATACGCACCTGAACAAGGTCAACAAATGGGACAATCCCTCATTTCGGGACATGATTTTCCAGATAGGAACGTCAGATATCAATGAGACATCGTTACCAATCATGACGAGTAGATATAGTGACTATCTGCCAATGTGGCTAAAATACTTCAACAGAAATCAACTACTCATTCTGGACGGGGACCAGTTCATAGCAGATCCATATGTGCTGATGAAAGAGGTGGGACAATTTTTAGAGGTGCCACCATTCTTCGTAGAAAGAATGTTTCGACGCCATCCTTTGAAACCGTTTTATTGTTTTATATACCAGGCCACCAGGAAATACACGTGTATGACATCCGACCAGCAGGGTAAAGTATACGAAAAATTGTCTGCCGAAACAAGAAGTAAACTAGCTAATTATTTCAAACCATATACTAAGAAGCTCAATGAACTAGTAGGAAGTAATTTTTCTTGGACTTGGAGTGATATTATGTAAGTTATATGGCCCAATTAAAAGCATCGCCCTTTCGAGTGACAAGTGGTTTAACCCTTTAACAGCTAAGTTATCGTATTTAAAATTTCACCCACTTCAAGTTGTGTCTCGCTATCGCGACCCACAACTTCAAGTGGGTGAAAAATACTCATATTTGTTTAAATTGAGACCACACATTTGCAAATACAAGCATTTCAAACGCAATAACGATCAGCGAATAAAAACTGAAAAAACAGCCTAAAACAATTATAGTGGTGCTGAGCGGTGAAAGGGTTCGAATAAATTCCAGAACAGTAACATGTACTTAAACTTTTTTCATGATTTTCTGTTATTTGTATAATGATATAACCAGATATCTTCAGGCATAAAAATGTCCCTAAAAGGAAAATCAATGATAACTGACGCCACACGGATTTTTTTGCAACAAAATATCCATTTTGGATTTGAAAATATTATAAAAGTTGACGTTATCAACAAAAATAATTATTGAAAACAATAGTCAGATAAAGGGATTGTAGATGTTTGAATATTTAATAGTAATAAATATCTAGCCGTTTTTTTCTTAAATAGTACATGTTAACAACACAGCATAGATTCCACAATACAAAGCATTATCATATAAATGAGCTCGTTAGCTTTATGTTGAAAGGTGAACTTGTATCTGCCACTTTTCAACCCTTTCAGTGCGATCCCCGCACTAAAATAAATAAAAAATTATAATGGCTGTAGATCCATAACATAGATATTAAAACAAAGCGGAAAGAGATAATTAAGACATTTATGATTTCAAATTGAAAACAACCTTTGTCCTCCATGGTTTTTTACAAAAATGTTTTAGGGTTGTAAGAATTAAAGTGGCATAATACAACAACCTAATAATAACAATAAACTTTTAATTTGTGATTACATGTGTTAAAAGTGTCACTGTCGTTTCCTGAACATATAAACATTCTGAAAGAAAATGAAATAGAATATCGATTAAGTAAGATATATAACATTGTTTTTTAAAAAGTATCTGATTTGATACCTTTCATATTCTAGAATATGCATTCAGTGTTGTGTTACCTAACCCGACGGTTGGCTTCTGTATAAAACTTTTATTGTGCTTAATTTCTAAGGTCAGTGATACGAAGTTTATATTGTAAAGGTATCTACCATAACCAGCAAACTTAACTTGAGGATTATTATGTCTAATATTGCAAATATTGTCATGAGCTGATCTCACTACATACAGTATGGGCCATAAAATAATGACGCGATCGAGTGATAAGTTAAAAATTATTATTGTAATTAAAATACTTAAGTTGGTTGTATTTATGTAACTTGATTGACGCCGTTTTGAGGGAAAAAATGCAGCAATCTTGCATTTTTTCAAATTATGAAAAAAAAATTAATGGTGCAAATCTACCATGAGGCGATACTAATATATTATCATCCATGGGTGCCCGACTGATATAAGGAAGTCTTGTTCACATCATGCGCGGTGCGATGCGGCGCGATGCGGGAAGAAAGAATGAGATCATTTGCACTTAAATTGTCCAGAAAATGCTGAACTAGTGCCGACATGTTGTGCTACCTTTCAGTACGTATTTTGGCTCTGCTGGTAAAAAAGAAAATTCTCGCCTCCTGTGTGAAATGACGCTTGGGGTGTGAACAGAAAATATCGCGCCGCGCCACGCTATGCCGATCATAGTGTGAACGTGGGTCTTTATTAGTCCGCCAGAGCGCCACACATGTTACACTGCTGTTTAAGATATCTGTATATTTTCAAAAATCCGTTGACTGGCGGACATGGTGACCACTAAATCAAGGCGGTCCACACCAGAAAGAGGACAAGTAATTTTGTCATGGTCAATTAACCAGAGCCGGTCTAAGAATATTCAGAAGCATAGAAAACACGAGACGTTGAACTATTGTTGTTTTAATGTTGGGATAGCCTTACAAACGATGGTCCAATATTAAACCAACATCTGGTATTAACACGTATTTGCTGGTTAATGCGATGGCCACACAGACGAACCTGATACACAAGATCCCACATCTAGATCCAGCCCAGATCCCCCAGCAAACACCAGACGTTCGGCCAATGTTGGTTTAATGTTGGTCCAGCGTCGCAGACGGTGGACCAACATTAAACCAACATTGGTTGGACATCTCGTGTTTTCCAGTGAGCTGCCCAGATGAGGGAAACCGAGCGAATGCAAAGAGCAGTAATTTTTTACTTCTCAATGAGGCAGTTACTGCTGTTTGCATTTATTGGCGGGGATTTCCTCGTGGCACCAAAAAGACACCCAATCATGATGGCAATCTGTTCACATGCAGCTTGCTGGACGAATACTTTCAAAATATCCATCGATGTGGTCTATATAAGGAAAATTATTTAATCTGATAATAAAACGCACGAACGACAAATAATGGTTGTTTACAAAACATCACACATTTCGTGGTATTTTCAAATTATGTATTCGTCATCTGAAATGTGCTAACTATTCGAGTTCACCAAACTGAGTTGACTCAATGTTTGTTTATTGCTCAGCCGAAATCGTGGACGGTGAGCACGCATTACTCCAGCATTGGGCCTCGTATGTGCTGGGATCTTAAATTTATGGAACAAACATTTTTCCACATAATTAATTATATACTTCTGTCTTTAATATTGTGCATAAAACAAACTTAGGCGGTATGAACATATCACATTCGGATCAACACAGCAACTATTAGATATTGACCCAAAGTTTATTTAATGTTGGTCCACCGGTAGCAACGTCGGCCATCGTCTCGTATTTTGTGGGATAGGCGATTTCGAAAATATTTTCCTGTACTTTTATACCACCACTTCAAGGGTTTAAAGGGTCAACCGGCTGTACAAAATGTACACCAGTTGTATGTGCTGGTTGATCCACGGGTGTCAGCGGCGGTGCAAGCTGTGAGACGAAGAAGAAAATATGATAAATTTGGATTAAAACCTGATCCACTAGACAAGGTAAATAACAGTAGCTTTAAGATGGATAGTTTGATGAATGTTAATTAGCAGCAAAATAATTTGTGCGCTAATGAGTTCAGTTATGGTAAGAAAGGTAGACCATGTAGACTTATCAATTTCAGTGTCAAATGATGTTCTAATGGCGGAGGGCATTTTACGTACACTCTAAAAAGAATAGGTTCTTTGGAAGGAAACTTTCAGTATTATTACCATGCAACCCCAGAACCCTTGCAGGATTCTCCTGGGGTTGCATGGTAATAATACTGAAAGGTTCTTTTTACAGAATCTATATTGTTTAGAGTGTAGGATCGTGAGCGCTCTGAATTTGAACCTGCGTCATCCACAGTTACTTGTTTCCGTTGCTAGATGTATTATATAGACAAGTTGGGAGTCTCACATTTTGGACAGTGATGTGTACCGAGCTCCCTCATGGCGGCCAGTAATCATTAGAGTGTAGAGAGAGTTCGGTACACAATGACATCAGCGGGAGATTCCTAGCTTTCTATATCTATGATATCGACAACGGAAACAAGCAAGCTTTGGCGTCATCATGGTGTTAATTTTCATCAAGAGGTCAAGAGTTAGATCATTTGCTTAATATCCCAATGAGGTAATCATTCAGAAACAAATTGAAATCTCTTGAATAGGAAGTTCAAAAAGAAATTAGATCTGCTTATCAAAATTTTCTTGAGGAAATTATAAATACATTTTATAATAAGAAACAACAAGAGGCTTCGGTTAATGATCAGAGCCACAAAACGGTACTCCTCTGGTGTCTCTCCCCTCAAGAAAATGGCAAGCTTTTAACTGAAACATCTGAAAAAGCAAATGTCTTAAACAGACAGTTCCAATCAGTCTTCACTTCCGAAACACCAAATTTTCATTTAAGAAAATTATTTACATCCCACTATGCCGGACATCCATTTCACCCGAAAGGGAGTTGAAAAATTACCGTTGAATTTGAACACTAATATGACAACTGGCCCTGACGCCCTCTCATCTTGACTAATGAGAGAACTATCCACGCGAATTGCACCAATTTTAACTAAAATTTTCAAATGATATCACTATAAAGTGTTGAAATTCCAGATGATTGGCGCACAGCCAACATTTTTCAAATCTTTAAGAAAGGAGAAAAATATAATCCTGAAAATTACAGACCAGTATCACTGACATGTATATATTCCAAATTAATGGAACATATACTTGTCAGCAATATTATGACACACCTGGAAGAACATGATATCCTGTATCAGTGGCAGCACGGTTTCCGATCTAAAAGATCAACGGAAACAAAACTTTTGACCTTTATACATGAATTGTCCCAAAATCTTGATCGGAAGAAATAAACTGATATTGATATACTAGTTTTCAGTAAAGCGTTCGACAAAGTTCCCCATAATCGTTTGGTACTAAAACTGGACCATTGCCCTGATCTGGATATCAGCTTTTGTTACAAACCGTTTAGTGTGTAGTGCTCGAGAAAGAAGCTTCTGGTGTGCCTCAAGGGTGTGTCATGGGACCAATTCTCTTTGTCCTCTATAATAATGACCTACCTTATGGAATTTCATCTGGAGTGCGCCTTTTCGCTGACGACGCCATTGTCTACCGTACCATTTCATATCCTTCAGACTGTCAAACACTCCAGCAAGACCTAGATAAATTATCAAATTGGGAAAAGACTTGGCTTATGGAATTTTAATGCTAGCAAATGTGAGGTGTTATTGGTATCAAATAAACGTACTCCGATCGAAACGATTATTTTTCCCATGGACAAGCTCTACAAAATGTAAAATCTGCTAAATATTTAGGCCTCACAATTACCAAAGATCACCCACATTGACAACATTACTTCCAAAGCCAACAAAACCCTAGGATTTGTAAAGAGAAATGTTCGAACGAGATAGACCTCCATAAAAACCAAGGCATACCAAGCACTTGTAAGGCCAACCCTCGAATACTGCACCTGTGTCTGGGACCCATACACCCAGGGGGGCTACATGTGCACGGAAGCTTTAATCTGTACAACGTCGGGCTGCCAGATACTGCTTAAACCGATACTATAACACTAGCAGCGTAACCAGCATGCTAAATCTATTAAATTGGCAGACATTACAAGAAAGAAGAAACATTTTGAGGCTGATAGTGCTTTACAAAATTGTAAATGGAGTTGTGGACAACCGAAATTAAGAACCTCCCGTACACACTCCCTGCGTTTCCAACCATACCAAACCAACATAGATACTTCTGAATACAGCTCTTTCCCAAGAACAATAACAACATGGAACAACTTGCCACCTCTAATCCCACAGGCCTCTACAGTGGATGCTTTCAAAGCCAGCATCAATAGCCTTACTCCCCTTAAGTAAAATAACAGATACCATGCCATTTTTTTATCCCTGCACGAATGCACCTTGCTGCACCTTATCAGCTGCAGTAAACAAACACAACCATTGTTTATTTGCAATATTTTTGTCAGACAGAATGACCATGATTTTCTTGTTGAACTGTATCCTCGTTTATTAAAAATGAAATAACAAAAAAAAGTTTTAATCCCCACGCATGCCTGGCCCCCATCTTCATTATTGAAGTTGGGCCAGTATTGGAAGAAGTTTCGCCAAAGATTTTTGACCGAATGTCCTAAGGACGCTCGGTTGAAAATCTTTGGCTAATCATTCGCCATGGCTATTATACACACGAATAACGTTATACTATATGGTAATTCAAGGTGTTGGTGAAAGAAAGCAACTGGCTTATTCGATTTCTGGCTGTGACTGCACTTTTCCTAGCTGTGGACAGGCCCACGTCGTGAAGGATTACATTTACCTGTTTCCTTTACCAGATGTATTATATAGACAAATTGGGAATCTCACATTTTGGACAATGAGGTATACCGAACTCCCTAATTATAATAGTGGCCGCCATCAGGGAGTTCGTACACCTCCGCGCGAGATTCCGAGTTTGTCTATATGTATCTTATCAACGGAAATTTGTGAGCTGTGTGAAGGAGTGGGTTGTTGATTACCAAGGTGGTTTCACTTGGTAAAATAAACGCTTTTCAACATGACGCTTACTGTGAGCGATCTCCACACATGATCCTAAAATGTCCACAACGTGAGCTGAATATGCGTATGTAAGTGAAGTGTTACTGATTCTAATCAACCTTTTACCGATCTCATTAATCGAGGTTAAGTTTTAGATGTGACCGTCGAAAGACGTTTTATACGTTACCGTTGATATGAGGTTGATAAAGACAATTTTTTAGGACACTGTGATGTGCTGAACTCCCTGATGGCCGCCATTAAGAAAGTTCAGTACATCACAGTGCGAGATTCCCAACTTGTCTTTATCTATCAAATGGGGCGAGGACCCTAGAGTAGTGGTTAGCACCGCTGCCTTTCAGGCTAGAATTCGGATTCGCCGGTTTGAAAGAAAAAAAAATGTTTCTTCCCCATCCACTCATAAAACTCAGTGTTGTGGTGAGCCTCCGTGACCGAGAAACAGAGACGTCAGAGACGTCCTCGTCATCATCCAGTTCCACCTCCACTCCTCCTTCTGGCACTCCTGCCATGTCCTCTGGCACATTGCTGCGCTCCCGTCGCCGCCGCCAGGGGACGCTGCTTATTGGAGATTCACTGCTCAAGAAAGTCTCTTCTCAACAATTACAAGGTGTGACGGTAGTGTGCAAGCCCGGGGGTTACATTGCTACAATCAGAGATGCATTGAACGCACAGAGACGGGAATTCAAGCGAGTAGTGATTCATGTTGACACCAATGATGCGGACCTCAGTATTGAATCACAAGAAGTGTTGGTTGATTTCCAGCTTCTTATTGAAGATGCAATGTCAGTCACTGATGAAGTTGTTGTTTCGTCTCTGTGTCCGAGACTAGATGATTCTAGAGCCAACAGAATGGTAGACACAGTTAATGCCCGGCTCCAAGGACTGGTAGAAGGTCTTGGTTGTGTTTTTGTTAGTTATGTGAGGAATTTCTATGATGAGGACGGGGTCATCAAAAGTGGTTTGCTTGATGATGATGGCCTCCACTTGAGCTCATCGGGCGCTACTCAACTTCTTCAAAATCTCAGCCTGCAGATGCGGGATGGTGTTAGAAGCGTGTCTAGAAACATCACACGTGAAGGACGCGATGGTCAGCGCAATTCGTCTAACGCAATGAATCCAATCTCAAAACATCACAGGCACACTCATTCTAATCGTTATCCTTCTCGTCAAATTAGTCGTAGTAACATTTACAATCCTAAGCCACAGCGTCAGCTTCGTAACAAACAGCATCGGCACCAGCACCACCGACAGCACTCTTCCTCGAAAGAGAGATATCGCGAAAATATAAATTATCCTAAAAGAAACGAGACAATGAGATGGCCACGTCGTGAACCTGAACATCGTCCTATAAATAATTATCGTCATTCTGGTCCCCGTTATTCAACAAACGAAAGTAGTTTGAGATATAACAGTGTATCCACAAGATGGAACCGATCTACAAAGCATTACCTTAAGACCTTGATTGCTACATGTGCGGCACGTGTTACATGCTGTAGGTGTCGCGGACTAGGTCACAAGGCTAACTGATGCCAGAGGTAGTGTCAAACTCACTTCACGGCTGAACAAAATCTGCAAGCCTAGCACTAACACGAATTATACTGTTGAATCCGAAAAGAAAAGTCCTAATATTAACAATCCAGAGGTTAAATTCATTTATATGAACGCAAGAAGTTTAAAATCTAGCAACAGGAAAAATCTTAGTGAATGCGAAGTGTGTGCAATTACAGAAACTTGGCTAAATGATGATATATCAGACTGTGAATTGCTTCCCGACGTGTTCACCATTTATCGTAAGGACAAAAGCTCGACCAACCCTGGTAAGCGGGGTGGTGGTGTACTACTTGCTATTAAGAGAAACATAAAGTCATGCAACCTGAGCTTGAGCCAGATGAAGAAGTAATTGTCTGTGAAGTAGAAGGTGTGAAACATAAAAAAGTAGCCATAATTTTATTATACAGACCACCCTCATCTGATCTAGCATGTTTTTCTCGCACCAAAGAGAATATGCTAGTCAAAGAATCAAAACAATATGAAATAATCTGCATGTTGGGTGATTTTAATATACCATCTGTCAACTGGAAAAGTGAACTACACTCCAGTAACATTACATCACAGTCCATGTTTTGTGATGTTATAAATCAATTTTCACTTCAACAGCTTAATACTGTAGCATCTAATGTCAAGGGAAACATGCTAGATCTGGCATTCACGAACGCACCTGGAATGTTTTCCAACATTGCTGAATGTCCTGTAGAGTTATCAAGTGACCACATAGCTCTTAATTTCAGTGTTTGATTACCAAATCACTCATCAGAAAAGGGTAATTCCGGAGTATTTAATTACAAAACCGTAGATTGGGTTGGTCTAAGACAAGCTTTGGACGAGACTTATCTGTGTGAGCTTATTCGGCATGATAGTGATATTGATCATGCATGGGAGGTCTGGTTGTCTCGGGTTGCAGGCATGGTCAACGATAAAGTACCAAAGGTTACAATCATGGGTCAATCTGGTCCTCCATAGATTGACAGCAAAGTCAGACACCTGCAGAAAGTTACATACAGCTAGGTGTAGAGCCAAAAGATCAAACAAAAGTAGAGACTGGTCATCATTTAAAAAATGCAGGATAATGATAATAATAATAATAATAATAAAGTCTTTATTTAGCGAGGGTACAGGTATATACAACAACGTACAAAATCAATAAAAATTAAAAACATACATACATGTATGTACCAACCCACTGAGCATAGCTCATCCGCCGTGGGGCCCTCATACATAAACATTAAAAACATACATCGATATATACATCTATTCAAATAATATAATAATATATACATAACTCGTATGATTCATTTACTTATATAATATAAAATAGTAATAATAGCATATATTTAAATTCGTGTACATGGTAAATCTGACAATCTATTCGGCAGCAACATATAATTTTACAAACATCTACAGAAGAAGTGATCATTTTGAAGTAAAACAATTTACATGATTGATTTGTATACATGGAAATAATTGATAAAATAAAATATACTTGGACATTTTTTATATTGAGGTATATTTATAAAACTCAGTACCTAACCTCATTTTACATAACTTATAAAATAATGTATGGTATTGATATAATATATATACATACATACATATATATACACATATATATACAGTATATACATTGTAAACATGACAACTACAAACACACATACATAAATTACATTTGAGAGTACAATTAAAGCACAATTGCGGACAACATATATATTATTTCAAACACAATAATTACAAATCTGATTTATGTATATTGTAACTACTTTTTATTTCCGTTTTTGTATTCGCGTACGAATTCTTTTAATGTCTTTGCTTTGCGTGCTTTATCGGATAGAGAATTCCAGATTTTTGTACCATTTAACCTAAGGCTTTTGTGATGAGCTGCTGGTACATGGAGTTTATTGCTTGTCTTCGATCTTAAAGAATGATTTGTGTTTTTGCATGTTGGTTTAAATAAATTAGATATATAATCAGGGGTAAGGTTGTTTAGAGCTTTGAATACCATTGTGGCCTGTTTTTCCTGAACAATTTTATCAAAAGTATCCCATTCAAGTTGATCGAACAGAGGACTAGATGGGGAATACTTATCTGCATCCAGAATAAGCCGTGCGGCTTGTTTTTGTAATTTTAATATTGAATATATGTCAGTTTTGTTACATTGTCCCCATATAGTGCAGCAATATTGTAGGTGTGGTTTAATATAGTAGTTATAATACAAAATACGGGTCTTTGCAGGTAAATAATGTCTTTTTTTTCTGAGAATAGACAGCTTGAAAGCAATTGTTTGTTTAACTTTTTTTACTTGACTATGCCACGTTAAGTTATTATCGATAAGCACACCTAGGAGTTTTTCTTGTTTGGTATTTTTTATTTGTGTGCCGTTAATATTTATGTTGATGTCTATTTCAGTTTCAGCTAAACGTGATTCTTTTGCTTTTGATAGGATTAACATTGCTTTGGTTTTTTCAAAACTTAAAGCCATGCCATTTTCATAGCACCAGTTGTTCGTACGTACTGCTTCATTAGATAAATGTTCCTTGACAAAGTGTATCTCTTTGCCACGGACAGTAATTGTTGAATCATCTGCAAATAATGATGTTTTACCAGATGCATTTTCTAATGGAAGATCGCTAATATAAACTAAGAAAAGTAAGGGACCCAATATAGAGCCTTGTGAAACTCCATGTGTGTTGCATATTTCGCTTGAATATGTCGCATTGATTTTAACAGATTGTTTTCTATCAGAAAGGTAGGATTGAAACCAAAAAAGGGATTGTTCACCAAGTTGATATAATTTTAGTTTTCTAGAATATTGTGATCAACCAGATCGAAAGCTTTGCATAAATCTAGAAAAAGAACTGCGCAATATTCATTGTTGTACATGGCACTAAGCCAATCATCAGTCATTTCAGTAAGTGCTGTTTCACATGAATGTTTGGTCCGAAAACCTGATTGTCGAGGGGATAAAAGATTATTCACCAGAAAAAATTCGTACAATGAGTTGTGTACATGTTTTTCAAGAACTTTAGACAAAAGGGGCAAAATAGATATAGGTCTGTAGTTTTCTGGGTCGTCGGTTGAGTTTCTCTTGTGAAGTGGTGTAACGCTTGCCTTTTTCCAGATCGACGGAAAACAGCTGTTACGGATACTGTGATTACAAATGTCTGTTAATTGTTTCGTAATTACTGGGGCTGATATTTTAACAATCTTTGATGATATATTATCGATTACTGTCGCTTTATTATTATCAAGGCTGGTCAAAAATTTATAAACAAAATCCTCTGTTATGTATGGTATATTAAAAATGTTTTCTTTTGGTAGTTTCGTTGTAATAAAAGCTTCCAGTTTCTTCAGATTTGGAGATAGACTTTTTTTTTACTTAGATATTTTTCAGACACACTAGTAAAGTACTTATTGAAAGTATTTGCTATATCAGCATCATCTGTAAATGTTTTGTTTTCATAAGTTATTGTTTTAATGTTGTTAGAAAAGTTGGATTTGTTGTTAAGTTCATTAAATACCTTACATAATTTTTTCGGGTCGTTTTTGTAGAGTTTAATTCCGAATAATATTCTTTCTTTGCATCTCGTATTAACTTTGTGGCCTCATTTCTCCAATACTTATAATTTGGTTCATCTTTGTTTTTCTTTGCATTTTCTCGCTTATTAATAGCAAGTAAGATGTTATTTGATATCCACTCTGGTTGTTTTGGTCGTTTTATACGTTTAGTGACTAGTGGTAAATGTTTGTCTATTATTTTAGTAAAAGTAGAAATAAAACTTTGAAGATATTGATCCATTGAGATGTTTTCAGCACCGTTAGTTAACCAGGGGGCGTTTTGTAAGTCCGACAAGAATGTTGCAGAATTGAAGTTATTGTATTTTCGATACGTTATGGTTTTATGGCGACCATCATTTTTGTTATAATCAATATTCGTCATTTTAAAAACAACAAATACAGGGAAATGATCGCTAATACTATACCTAATAGGAGAGCTATATAAAACGGGAAGATCATCAGAAACGTAAATGTGGTCTATAAGAGTTTCACTGGTGTTTGTTACTCTCGTGGGTTCTTTAATTATCTGGTTTAACTGTATATTAGTTGTAAGGCTGATCCAAGATTCTTGAAGTTTATCTTTTTTATCCGACATGATATCAATGTTAATATCACCCATTAATATCGTTGGTTTATTTTTGGAATAAATTTTATACATAGATTCTTCCATATTAGATAACCAATGTTGTATAGAATCACTATCATTATTTGGTGGGCGATAGACTGAAGTCAGTAAAATAGATCTATTTGAATATTTGATTTCAATACATAAAGTTTCAATAAGTCCTTCTAAGTCCTTTCTACGTTTGTATGAGATGCTATCGCGGACATACATTATTAAACCACCTCCTCTTTTGTGTAACCTATCTTTCCTTACAAACGTGTAACCATCAATACAGAGATATGAATCATTAATTGTTTCCGTTAAGAATGTCTCACTAAGACAATATACATCAAGTGATGGACTATCGTTGACTAAAAATAATTTTAATTGGTCAAGTTTGTTTAATAAGCTATTTATATTGTGACAAGCCACTCGTAAGCCATTTTTGAAATATGGAAAACAATTGGTTGAACTAACTAAAACACTGGGTATTTTGCAAAGATCTTTCTCAGATGTTATTGAAATTGAGTCGCAATTTTCTGGTCGTTGAATACTACATGAAGTACAATTATCTAAAGAATAATTAATGTCTGCAATTGTACTAAAAATTGTACTCGCATGTGACGGCTGCTTACATTGCGGTAAAAATCCAAGCTTTCACATTGAATACGCCTGGTAAGCTTTGCTTTACCAGAGTCAGTCAGATGGACCCCATCGTTGCCAATATAACTTAAGGTTAATCCGGTGTCAACAAACCGTAGTCTATTGTTCATGTTACATTTATACTTGAGCAGGGTGTTAATCATTGTGACACGTCGTTGTCCTCTCTGGTTGCGTGTTGGTGGCACGGAGCAAACAATAAGAGGTGTCTGCACTGAGTAATCCAAAATGGAATCCATGGCGTCACTACAGTCGGCAAGACAGTTATTATCCGATTTGGTGCTGAGGGCATCATTTGTCCCAAGGTGTATAACACCAATGTCATTGTCTTTAATCATATGATGCATCCGTGAGTTCACATCTTCTATTTTGCAGCCGGCGTTAACCCACACTGCATTGTCTGTTTTAGTGCTATCCAAGTGTCTACATAGATTCCGGGCATTATAATCACCGACAAATGAGATCTTAGGCTTCTGGGTTTTCTTGATGCGCTCTTTTGTTGTTTTTGGTTGTGTGGCAGGTGGTCGTGTCGGTGTGGCAGGTGGTCGTGTTGAACTTGCTTGTTGTTTCAGTTGTGCTATTTCTTGGCGTAGTGTGTTTGCAGCCTCTTCGCAGATGGTAATATAGTCTTGTAGATTTTTACAGTGTTCACAGTTTGGTGCCACACGAAGAGAAAACGTCACTGTTGTATTCCTGCACTGTGTCATTGGTAGTTACACTGTCAGCATGTAACAAATCTAGCGACGAATCACCTAGACACTGTACATGTTGTAGCTTATTCACTCTGCCAGAGGTGTTGACAGGCGATTGGTGTAGCATATCTTCGGTAGTGTTGACAGCTGAAGACTCCAATGTACTAATTTGTGACAGCTCATCACTTTGCTGGCTGTCAACGTCGTGGTTTACAACAGGTGAGAGAAGTGGTGATGGCTTTGTGCTTACAGGTTTATGACATGGAGTAGAACTATCCATAGGCTTTGCAGGATTGATCTTGGGCACAACTGATTTCTTCCTCTTTGGAGTAGTTTTCACTTTGGGTCTAGGTGGTGTGTTGGTTGTCACAGAAGCGGGGGATAATGCTTGTTGAGCAGCTGAGACATTTCGCGTAACATTCAAGCTTGAATTATTCTTTAACTCCGCCATCTCAATGACAGATTTCTTAGCCTTATCAACCCATTCTTTAACACCAGCTTTCAAAATTAGAAAGTCACGATCTTTCCAATTATGGACTTGGTTGCCTTGCACTAACACTACTCCTGTCGAGTAGTAATTTATGACAATAGAGCCAGCAACTTTCAGCTGGGATCCGTCTGAGATCGCAGACACAGACGGGAAAGATGTGATGTCACCAGCCTCATACTTCTGAGCGTAGTGCTGTAAGCAGACGTCCTTCCAAGCAGCAAGGTTGTGGGTGACAAACTGTAAGTCACATAGCTGATCCTCGTATTCTAACACGCCAGATTTGTCAATGTCGTTAGTGTGGCATATCATATCCAGATGTAGAGTTTCAGGCTGTTTCCACATTTTCTCTTGTTTCTTTTCACGTTGTTTTCTTTTCTCTTGTCGTGTGATCGCAGGAAAACTGAACATAGCAGGCTCAGCCATGTCTTCATATGATGTAGTATAATAGTGTTAACAAACTTAAAAACGACATTAAAGCTAAACATAAAGCCTTTATGGATGGTATAGGTCAAGCAGTAAACCATAATCCCAAGCGATTTTGTAGTTACTTTAAATCTAAGACAAAGCAAAAAAATATTCCCCAAACCGTTAAACTTAATTCTGTCACATCTTCTGGTAATAATGAAAAATGAAAATTATGTTCAATGCTCATTTTCATTCTTCATTTAGTCCCTGTCTGAAAAGAGATGACGAATTTCCGCATATTAATGTTAAATATGACAATGATCTTTCGGCTGTAATTTTTTCTACACAGGAAGTGTATACGCTGTTGAACAAATTAGATGTTCACAAAGCATATGACACAGACAATTTATCACCACATATTTTAAAACAGTGTGCCTCACAATTATCTCCCTCGTTAGCCATTTTGTTTACCCTGAGTATGAAAACTGGCAAGGTTCCCAGTCAATGGAAGGCCATAAACGTAGCTCCATTTTTTAGAAAAGGAGACAAGGGTAATATTGAAAACTACCGTCCAGTTTCTCTACTAAGCTGTGTGTCTAAAATTATGGGAAGGTGTATTTTCAATTATATGTATCCCATTGTCGAACCATCTCTTTCCAAAGCGCAACATGGATTTATGAGAAACAAATCATGTACTACTCAATTACTTGTTGTGTTGTGGACAACCGAAATTAAGAACCTCCCGTACACACTCCCTGCGTTTCCAACCATACCAAACCAACATAGATACTTCTGAATACAGCTCTTTCCCAAGAACAATAACAACATGGAACAACTTGCCACCTCTAATCCCACAGGCCTCTACAGTGGATGCTTTCAAAGCCAGCATCAATAGCCTTACTCCCCTTAAGTAAAATAACAGATACCATGCCATTTTTTTATCCCTGCACGAATGCACCTTGCTGCACCTTATCAGCTGCAGTAAACAAACACAACCATTGTTTATTTGCAATATTTTTGTCAGACAGAATGACCATGATTTTCTTGTTGAACTGTATCCTCGTTTATTAAAAATGAAATAACAAAAAAAAGTTTTAATCCCCACGCATGCCTGGCCCCCATCTTCATTATTGAAGTTGGGCCAGTATTGGAAGAAGTTTCGCCAAAGATTTTTGACCGAATGTCCTAAGGACGCTCGGTTGAAAATCTTTGGCTAATCATTCGCCATGGCTATTATACACACGAATAACGTTATACTATATGGTAATTCAGGGTGTTGGTGAAAGAAAGCAACTGGCTTATTCGATTTCTGGCTGTGACTGCACTTTTCCTAGCTGTGGACAGGCCCACGTCGTGAAGGATTACATTTAACTGTTTCCTTTACCAGATGTATTATATAGACAAATTGGGAATCTCACATTTTGGACAATGAGGTATACCGAACTCCCTAATTATAATAGTGGCCGCCATCAGGGAGTTCGTACACCTCCGCGCGAGATTCCGAGTTTGTCTATATGTATCTTATCAACGGAAATTTGTGAGCTGTGTGAAGGAGTGGGTTGTTGATTACCAAGGTGGTTTCACTTGGTAAAATAAACGCTTTTCAACATGACGCTTACTGTGAGCGATCTCCACACATGATCCTAAAATGTCCACAACGTGAGCTGAATATGCGTATGTAAGTGAAGTGTTACTGATTCTAATCAACCTTTTACCGATCTCATTAATCGAGGTTAAGTTTTAGATGTGACCGTCGAAAGACGTTTTATACGTTACCGTTGATATGAGGTTGATAAAGACAATTTTTTAGGACACTGTGATGTGCTGAACTCCCTGATGGCCGCCATTAAGAAAGTTCAGTACATCACAGTGCGAGATTCCCAACTTGTCTTTATCTATCAAATGGGGCGAGGACCCTAGAGTAGTGGTTAGCACCGCTGCCTTTCAGGCTAGAATTCGGATTCGCCGGTTTGAAAGAAAAAAAAATGTTTCTTCCCCATCCACTCATAAAACTCAGTGTTGTGGTGAGCCTCCGTGACCGAGAGACAGAGACGTCAGAGACGTCCTCGTCATCATCCAGTTCCACCTCCACTCCTCCTTCTGGCACTCCTGCCATGTCCTCTGGCACATTGCTGCGCTCCCGTCGCCGCCGCCAGGGGACGCTGCTTATTGGAGATTCACTGCTCAAGAAAGTCTCTTCTCAACAATTACAAGGTGTGACGGTAGTGTGCAAGCCCGGGGGTTACATTGCTACAATCAGAGATGCATTGAACGCACAGAGACGGGAATTCAAGCGAGTAGTGATTCATGTTGACACCAATGATGCGGACCTCAGTATTGAATCACAAGAAGTGTTGGTTGATTTCCAGCTTCTTATTGAAGATGCAATGTCAGTCACTGATGAAGTTGTTGTTTCGTCTCTGTGTCCGAGACTAGATGATTCTAGAGCCAACAGAATGGTAGACACAGTTAATGCCCGGCTCCAAGGACTGGTAGAAGGTCTTGGTTGTGTTTTTGTTAGTTATGTGAGGAATTTCTATGATGAGGACGGGGTCATCAAAAGTGGTTTGCTTGATGATGATGGCCTCCACTTGAGCTCATCGGGCGCTACTCAACTTCTTCAAAATCTCAGCCTGCAGATGCGGGATGGTGTTAGAAACGTGTCTAGAAACATCACACGTGAAGGACGCGATGGTCAGCGCAATTCGTCTAACGCAATGAATTCAATCTCAAACCATCACAGACACACTCATTCTAATCGTTATCCTTCTCGTCAAATTAGTCGTAGTAACATTTACAATCCTAAGCCACAGCGTCAGCTTCGTAACAAACAGCATCGGCACCAGCACCACCGACAGCACTCTTCCTTGAAAGAGAGATATCGCGAAAATATAAATTATCCTAAAAGAAACGAGACAATGAGATGGCCACGTCGTGAACCTGAACATCGTCCTATAAATAATTATCGTCATTCTGGTCCCCGTTATTCAACAAACGAAAGTAGTTTGAGATATAACAGTGTATCCACAAGATGGAACCGATCTACAAAGCATTACCTTAAGACCTTGATTGCTACATGTGCGGCACGTGTTACATGCTGTAGGTGTCGCGGACTAGGTCACAAGGCTAACTGATGCCAGAGGTAGTGTCAAACTCACTTCACGGCTGAACAAAATCTGCAAGCCTAGCACTAACACGAATTATACTGTTGAATCCGAAAAGAAAAGTCCTAATATTAACAATCCAGAGGTTAAATTCATTTATATGAACGCAAGAAGTTTAAAATCTAGCAACAGGATAAATCTTAGTGAATGCGAAGTGTGTGCAATTACAGAAACTTGGCTAAATGATGATATATCAGACTGTGAATTGCTTCCCGACGTGTTCACCATTTATCGTAAGGACAAAAGCTCGACCAACCCTGGTAAGCGGGGTGGTGGTGTACTACTTGCTATTAAGAGAAACATAAAGTCATGCAACCTGAGCTTGAGCCAGATGAAGAAGTAATTGTCTGTGAAGTAGAAGGTGTGAAACATAAAAAAGTAGCCATAATTTTATTATACAGACCACCCTCATCTGATCTAGCATGTTTTTCTCGCACCAAAGAGAATATGCTAGTCAAAGAATCAAAACAATATGAAATAATCTGCATGTTGGGTGATTTTAATATACCATCTGTCAACTGGAAAAGTGAACTACACTCCAGTAACATTACATCACAGTCCATGTTTTGTGATGTTATAAATCAATTTTCATTTCAACAGCTTAATACTGTAGCATCTAATGTCAAGGGAAACATGCTAGATCTGGCATTCACGAACGCACCTGGAATGTTTTCCAACATTGCTGAATGTCCTGTAGAGTTATCAAGTGACCACATAGCTCTTAATTTCAGTGTTTGATTACCAAATCACTCATCAGAAAAGGGTAATTCCGGAGTATTTAATTACAAAACCGTAGATTGGGTTGGTCTAAGACAAGCTTTGGACGAGACTTATCTGTGTGAGCTTATTCGGCATGATAGTGATATTGATCATGCATGGGAGGTCTGGTTGTCTCGGGTTGCAGGCATGGTCAACGATAAAGTACCAAAGGTTACAATCATGGGTCAATCTGGTCCTCCATAGATTGACAGCGAAGTCAGACACCTGCAGAAAGTTACATACAGCCAGGTGTAGAGCCAAAAGATCAAACAAAAGTAGAGACTGGTCATCATTTAAAAAATGCAGGATAATGATAATAATAATAATAATAATAAAGTCTTTATTTAGCGAGGGTACAGGTATATACAACAACGTACAAAATCAATAAAAATTAAAAACATACATACATGTATGTACCAACCCACTGAGCATAGCTCATCCGCCGTGGGGCCCTCATACATAAACATTAAAAACATACATCGATATATACATCTATTCAAATAATATAATAATATATACATAACTCGTATGATTCATTTACTTATATAATATAAAATAGTAATAATAGCATATATTTAAATTCGTGTACATGGTAAATCTGACAATCTATTTGGCAGCAACATATAATTTTACAAACATCTACAGAAGAAGTGATCATTTTGAAGTAAAACAATTTACATGATTGATTTGTATACATGGAAATAATTGATAAAATAAAATATACTTGGACATTTTTTATATTGAGGTATATTTATAAAACTCAGTACCTAACCTCATTTTACATAACTTATAAAATAATGTATGGTATTGATATAATATATATACATACATACATATATATACACATATATATATATATATATATATATACAGTATATACATTGTAAACATGACAACTACAAACACACATACATAAATTACATTTGAGAGTACAATTAAAGCACAATTGCGGACAACATATATATTATTTCAAACACAATAATTACAAATCTGATTTATGTATATTGTAACTACTTTTTATTTCCGTTTTTGTATTCGCGTACGAATTCTTTTAATGTCTTTGCTTTGCGTGCTTTATCGGATAGAGAATTCCAGATTTTTGTACCATTTAACCTAAGGCTTTTGTGATGAGCTGCTGGTACATGGAGTTTATTGCTTGTCTTCGATCTTAAAGAATGATTTGTGTTTTTGCATGTTGGTTTAAATAAATTAGATATATAATCAGGGGTAAGGTTGTTTAGAGCTTTGAATACCATTGTGGCCTGTTTTTCCTGAACAATTTTATCAAAAGTATCCCATTCAAGTTGATCGAACAGAGGACTAGATGGGGAATACTTATCTGCATCCAGAATAAGCCGTGCGGCTTGTTTTTGTAATTTTAATATTGAATATATGTCAGTTTTGTTACATTGTCCCCATATAGTGCAGCAATATTGTAGGTGTGGTTTAATATAGTAGTTATAATACAAAATACGGGTCTTTGCAGGTAAATAATGTCTTTTTTTTCTGAGAATAGACAGCTTGAAAGCAATTGTTTGTTTAACTTTTTTTACTTGACTATGCCACGTTAAGTTATTATCGATAAGCACACCTAGGAGTTTTTCTTGTTTGGTATTTTTTATTTGTGTGCCGTTAATATTTATGTTGATGTCTATTTCAGTTTCAGCTAAACGTGATTCTTTTGCTTTTGATAGGATTAACATTGCTTTGGTTTTTTCAAAACTTAAAGCCATGCCATTTTCATAGCACCAGTTGTTCGTACGTACTGCTTCATTAGATAAATGTTCCTTGACAAAGTGTATCTCTTTGCCACGGACAGTAATTGTTGAATCATCTGCAAATAATGATGTTTTACCAGATGCATTTTCTAATGGAAGATCGCTAATATAAACTAAGAAAAGTAAGGGACCCAATATAGAGCCTTGTGAAACTCCATGTGTGTTGCATATTTCGCTTGAATATGTCGCATTGATTTTAACAGATTGTTTTCTATCAGAAAGGTAGGATTGAAACCAAAAAAGGGATTGTTCACCAAGTTGATATAATTTTAGTTTTCTAGAATATTGTGATCAACCAGATCGAAAGCTTTGCATAAATCTAGAAAAAGAACTGCGCAATATTCATTGTTGTACATGGCACTAAGCCAATCATCAGTCATTTCAGTAAGTGCTGTTTCACATGAATGTTTGGTCCGAAAACCTGATTGTCGAGGGGATAAAAGATTATTCACCAGAAAAAATTCGTACAATGAGTTGTGTACATGTTTTTCAAGAACTTTAGACAAAAGGGGCAAAATAGATATAGGTCTGTAGTTTTCTGGGTCGTCGGTTGAGTTTCTCTTGTGAAGTGGTGTAACTCTTGCCTTTTTCCAGATCGACGGAAAACAGCTGTTACGGATACTGTGATTACAAATGTCTGTTAATTGTTTCGTAATTACTGGGGCTGATATTTTAACAATCTTTGATGATATATTATCGATTACTGTCGCTTTATTATTATCAAGGCTGGTCAAAAATTTATAAACAAAATCCTCTGTTATGTATGGTATATTAAAAATGTTTTCTTTTGGTAGTTTCGTTGTAATAAAAGCTTCCAGTTTCTTCAGATTTGGAGATAGACTTTTTTTTTTACTTAGATATTTTTCAGACACACTAGTAAAGTACTTATTGAAAGTATTTGCTATATCAGCATCATCTGTAAATGTTTTGTTTTCATAAGTTATTGTTTTAATGTTGTTAGAAAAGTTGGATTTGTTGTTAAGTTCATTAAATACCTTACATAATTTTTTCGGGTCGTTTTTGTAGAGTTTAATTCCGAATAATATTCTTTCTTTGCATCTCGTATTAACTTTGTGGCCTCATTTCTCCAATACTTATAATTTGGTTCATCTTTGTTTTTCTTTGCATTTTCTCGCTTATTAATAGCAAGTAAGATGTTATTTGATATCCACTCTGGTTGTTTTGGTCGTTTTATACGTTTAGTGACTAGTGGTAAATGTTTGTCTATTATTTTAGTAAAAGTAGAAATAAAACTTTGAAGATATTGATCCATTGAGATGTTTTCAGCACCGTTAGTTAACCAGGGGGCGTTTTGTAAGTCCGACAAGAATGTTGCAGAATTGAAGTTATTGTATTTTCGATACGTTATGGTTTTATGGCGACCATCATTTTTGTTATAATCAATATTCGTCATTTTAAAAACAACAAATACAGGGAAATGATCGCTAATACTATACCTAATAGGAGAGCTATATAAAACGGGAAGATCATCAGAAACGTAAATGTGGTCTATAAGAGTTTCACTGGTGTTTGTTACTCTCGTGGGTTCTTTAATTATCTGGTTTAACTGTATATTAGTTGTAAGGCTGATCCAAGATTCTTGAAGTTTATCTTTTTTATCCGACATGATATCAATGTTAATATCACCCATTAATATCGTTGGTTTATTTTTGGAATAAATTTTATACATAGATTCTTCCATATTAGATAACCAATGTTGTATAGAATCACTATCATTATTTGGTGGGCGATAGACTGAAGTCAGTAAAATAGATCTATTTGAATATTTGATTTCAATACATAAAGTTTCAATAAGTCCTTCTAAGTCCTTTCTACGTTTGTATGAGATGCTATCGCGGACATACATTATTAAACCACCTCCTCTTTTGTGTAACCTATCTTTCCTTACAAACGTGTAACCATCAATACAGAGATATGAATCATTAATTGTTTCCGTTAAGAATGTCTCACTAAGACAATATACATCAAGTGATGGACTATCGTTGACTTAAAATAATTTTAATTGGTCAAGTTTGTTTAATAAGCTATTTATATTGTGACAAGCCACTCGTAAGCCATTTTTGAAATATGGAAAACAATTGGTTGAACTAACTAAAACACTGGGTATTTTGCAAAGATCTTTCTCAGATGTTATTGAAATTGAGTCGCAATTTTCTGGTCGTTGAATACTACATGAAGTACAATTATCTAAAGAATAATTAATGTCTGCAATTGTACTAAAAATTGTACTCACATGTGACGGCTGCTTACATTGCGGTAAAAATCCAAGCTTTCACATTGAATACGCCTGGTAAGCTTTGCTTTACCAGAGTCAGTCAGATGGACCCCATCGTTGCCAATATAACTTAAGGTTAATCCGGTGTCAACAAACCGTAGTCTATTGTTCATGTTACATTTATACTTGAGCAGGGTGTTAATCATTGTGACACGTCGTTGTCCTCTCTGGTTGCGTGTTGGTGGCACGGAGCAAACAATAAGAGGTGTCTGCACTGAGTAATCCAAAATGGAATCCATGGCGTCACTACAGTCGGCAAGACAGTTATTATCCGATTTGGTGATGAGGGCATCATTTGTCCCAAGGTGTATAACACCAATGTCATTGTCTTTGATCATATGATGCATCCGTGAGTTCACATCTTCTATTTTGCAGCCGGCGTTAACCCACACTGCATTGTCTGTTTTAGTGCTATCCAAGTGTCTATATAGATTCCGGGCATTATAATCACCGACAAATGAGATCTTAGGCTTCTGGGTTTTCTTGATGCGCTCTTTTGTTGTTTTTGGTTGTGTGGCAGGTGGTCGTGTCGGTGTGGCAGGTGGTCGTGTTGAACTTGCTTGTTGTTTCAGTTGTGCTATTTCTTGGCGTAGTGTGTTTGCAGCCTCTTCGCAGATGGTAATATAGTCTTGTAGATTTTTACAGTGTTCACAGTTTGGTGCCACACGAAGAGAAAACGTCACTGTTGTATTCCTGCACTGTGTCATTGGTAGTTACACTGTCAGCATGTAACAAATCTAGCGACGAATCACCTAGACACTGTACATGTTGTAGCTTATTCACTCTGCCAGAGGTGTTGACAGGCGATTGGTGTAGCATATCTTCGGTAGTGTTGACAGCTGAAGACTCCAATGTACTAATTTGTGACAGCTCATCACTTTGCTGGCTGTCAACGTCGTGGTTTACAACAGGTGAGAGAAGTGGTGATGGCTTTGTGCTTACAGGTTTATGACATGGAGTAGAACTATCCATAGGCTTTGCAGGATTGATCTTGGGCACAACTGATTTCTTCCTCTTTGGAGTAGTTTTCACTTTGGGTCTAGGTGGTGTGTTGGTTGTCACAGAAGCGGGGGATAATGCTTGTTGAGCAGCTGAGACATTTCGCGTAACATTCAAGCTTGAATTATTCTTTAACTCCGCCATCTCAATGACAGATTTCTTAGCCTTATCAACCCATTCTTTAACACCAGCTTTCAAAATTAGAAAGTCACGATCTTTCCAATTATGGACTTGGTTGCCTTGCACTAACACTACTCCTGTCGAGTAGTAATTTATGACAATAGAGCCAGCAACTTTCAGCTGGGATCCGTCTGAGATCGCAGACACAGACGGGAAAGATGTGATGTCACCAGCCTCATACTTCTGAGCGTAGTGCTGTAAGCAGACGTCCTTCCAAGCAGCAAGGTTGTGGGTGACAAACTGTAAGTCACATAGCTGATCCTCGTATTCTAACACGCCAGATTTGTCAATGTCGTTAGTGTGGCATATCATATCCAGATGTAGAGTTTCAGGCTGTTTCCACATTTTCTCTTGTTTCTTTTCACGTTGTTTTCTTTTCTCTTGTCGTGTGATCGCAGGAAAACTGAACATAGCAGGCTCAGCCATGTCTTCATATGATGTAGTATAATAGTGTTAACAAACTTAAAAACGACATTAAAGCTAAACATAAAGCCTTTATGGATGGTATAGGTCAAGCAGTAAACCATAATCCCAAGCGATTTTGTAGTTACTTTAAATCTAAGACAAAGCAAAAAAATATTCCCCAAACCGTTAAACTTAATTCTGTCACATCTTCTGGTAATAATGAAAAATGAAAATTATGTTCAATGCTCATTTTCATTCTTCATTTAGTCCCTGTCTGAAAAGAGATGACGAATTTCCGCATATTAATGTTAAATATGACAATGATCTTTCGGCTGTAATTTTTTCTACACAGGAAGTGTATACGCTGTTGAACAAATTAGATGTTCACAAAGCATATGACACAGACAATTTATCACCACATATTTTAAAACAGTGTGCCTCACAATTATCTCCCTCGTTAGCCATTTTGTTTACCCTGAGTATGAAAACTGGCAAGGTTCCCAGTCAATGGAAGGCCATAAACGTAGCTCCATTTTTTAGAAAAGGAGACAAGGGTAATATTGAAAACTACCGTCCAGTTTCTCTACTAAGCTGTGTGTCTAAAATTATGGGAAGGTGTATTTTCAATTATATGTATCCCATTGTCGAACCATCTCTTTCCAAAGCGCAACATGGATTTATGAGAAACAAATCATGTACTACTCAATTACTTGTTGTGTTGTGGACAACCGAAATTAAGAACCTCCCGTACACACTCCCTGCGTTTCCAACCATACCAAACCAACATAGATACTTCTGAATACAGCTCTTTCCCAAGAACAATAACAACATGGAACAACTTGCCACCTCTAATCCCACAGGCCTCTACAGTGGATGCTTTCAAAGCCAGCATCAATAGCCTTACTCCCCTTAAGTAAAATAACAGATACCATGCCATTTTTTTATCCCTGCACGAATGCACCTTGCTGCACCTTATCAGCTGCAGTAAACAAACACAACCATTGTTTATTTGCAATATTTTTGTCAGACAGAATGACCATGATTTTCTTGTTGAACTGTATCCTCGTTTATTAAAAATGAAATAACAAAAAAAAGTTTTAATCCCCACGCATGCCTGGCCCCCATCTTCATTATTGAAGTTGGGCCAGTATTGGAAGAAGTTTCGCCAAAGATTTTTGACCGAATGTCCTAAGGACGCTCGGTTGAAAATCTTTGGCTAATCATTCGCCATGGCTATTATACACACGAATAACGTTATACTATATGGTAATTCAAGGTGTTGGTGAAAGAAAGCAACTGGCTTATTCGATTTCTGGCTGTGACTGCACTTTTCCTAGCTGTGGACAGGCCCACGTCGTGAAGGATTACATTTAACTGTTTCCTTTACCAGATGTATTATATAGACAAATTGGGAATCTCACATTTTGGACAATGAGGTATACCGAACTCCCTAATTATAATAGTGGCCGCCATCAGGGAGTTCGTACACCTCCGCGCGAGATTCCGAGTTTGTCTATATGTATCTTATCAACGGAAATTTGTGAGCTGTGTGAAGGAGTGGGTTGTTGATTACCAAGGTGGTTTCACTTGGTAAAATAAACGCTTTTCAACATGACGCTTACTGTGAGCGATCTCCACACATGATCCTAAAATGTCCACAACGTGAGCTGAATATGCGTATGTAAGTGAAGTGTTACTGATTCTAATCAACCTTTTACCGATCTCATTAATCTCATTAGATGTGACCGTCGAAAGACGTTTTATACGTTACCGTTGATATGAGGTTGATAAAGACAATTTTTTAGGACACTGTGATGTGCTGAACTCCCTGATGGCCGCCATTAAGAAAGTTCAGTACATCACAGTGCGAGATTCCCAACTTGTCTTTATCTATCAAATGGGGCGAGGACCCTAGAGTAGTGGTTAGCACCGCTGCCTTTCAGGCTAGAATTCGGATTCGCCGGTTTGAAAGAAAAAAAAATGTTTCTTCCCCATCCACTCATAAAACTCAGTGTTGTGGTGAGCCTCCGTGACCGAGAGACAGAGACGTCAGAGACGTCCTCGTCATCATCCAGTTCCACCTCCACTCCTCCTTCTGGCACTCCTGCCATGTCCTCTGGCACATTGCTGCGCTCCCGTCGCCGCCGCCAGGGGACGCTGCTTATTGGAGATTCACTGCTCAAGAAAGTCTCTTCTCAACAATTACAAGGTGTGACGGTAGTGTGCAAGCCCGGGGGTTACATTGCTACAATCAGAGATGCATTGAACGCACAGAGACGGGAATTCAAGCGAGTAGTGATTCATGTTGACACCAATGATGCGGACCTCAGTATTGAATCACAAGAAGTGTTGGTTGATTTCCAGCTTCTTATTGAAGATGCAATGTCAGTCACTGATGAAGTTGTTGTTTCGTCTCTGTGTCCGAGTCTAGATGATTCTAGAGCCAACAGAATGGTAGACACAGTTAATGGCTCCAAGGACTGGTAGAAGGTCTTGGTTGTGTTTTTGTTAGTTATGTGAGGAATTTCTATGATGAGGACGGGGTCATCAAAAGTGGTTTGCTTGATGATGATGGCCTCCACTTGAGCTCATCGGGCGCTACTCAACTTCTTCAAAATCTCAGCCTGCAGATGCGGGATGGTGTTAGAAACGTGTCTAGAAACATCACACGTGAAGGACGCGATGGTCAGCGCATTTCGTCTAACGCAATGAATTCAATCTCAAACCATCACAGACACACTCATTCTAATCGTTATCCTTCTCGTCAAATTAGTCGTAGTAACATTTACAATCCTAAGCCACAGCGTCAGCTTCGTAACAAACAGCATCGGCACCAGCACCACCGACAGCACTCTTCCTTGAAAGAGAGATATCGCGAAAATATAAATTATCCTAAAAGAAACGAGACAATGAGATGGCCACGTCGTGAACCTGAACATCGTCCTATAAATAATTATCGTCATTCTGGTCCCCGTTATTCAACAAACGAAAGTAGTTTGAGATATAACAGTGTATCCACAAGATGGAACCGATCTACAAAGCATTACCTTAAGACCTTGATTGCTACATGTGCGGCACGTGTTACATGCTGTAGGTGTCGCGGACTAGGTCACAAGGCTAACTGATGCCAGAGGTAGTGTCAAACTCACTTCACGGCTGAACAAAATCTGCAAGCCTAGCACTAACACGAATTATACTGTTGAATCCGAAAAGAAAAGTCCTAATATTAACAATCCAGACGTTAAATTCATTTATATGAACGCAAGAAGTTTAAAATCTAGCAACAGGAAAAATCTTAGTGAATGCGAAGTGTGTGCAATTACAGAAACTTGGCTAAATGATGATATATCAGACTGTGAATTGCTTCCCGACGTGTTCACCATTTATCGTATGGACAAAAGCTCGACCAACCCTGGTAAGCGGGGTGGTGGTGTACTACTTGCTATTAAGAGAAACATAAAGTCATGCAACCTGAGCTTGAGCCAGATGAAGAAGTAATTGTCTGTGAAGTAGAAGGTGTAAAACATAAAAAAGTAGCCATAATTTTATTATACAGACCACCCTCATCTGATCTAGCATGTTTTTCTCGCACCAAAGAGAATATGCTAGTCAAAGAATCAAAACAATATGAAATAATCTGCATGTTGGGTGATTTTAATATACCATCTGTCAACTGGAAAAGTGAACTACACTCCAGTAACATTACATCACAGTCCATGTTTTGTGATGTTATAAATCAATTTTCATTTCAACAGCTTAATACTGTAGCATCTAATGTCAAGGGAAACATGCTAGATCTGGCATTCACGAACGCACCTGGAATGTTTTCCAACATTGCTGAATGTCCTGTAGAGTTATCAAGTGACCACATAGCTCTTAATTTCAGTGTTTGATTACCAAATCACTCATCAGAAAAGGGTAATTCCGGAGTATTTAATTACAAAACCGTAGATTGGGTTGGTCTAAGACAAGCTTTGGACGAGACTTATCTGTGTGAGCTTATTCGGCATGATAGTGATATTGATCATGCATGGGAGGTCTGGTTGTCTCGGGTTGCAGGCATGGTCAACGATAAAGTACCAAAGGTTACAATCATGGGTCAATCTGGTCCTCCATAGATTGACAGCGAAGTCAGACACCTGCAGAAAGTTACATACAGCTAGGTGTAGAGCCAAAAGATCAAACAAAAGTAGAGACTGGTCATCATTTAAAAAATGCAGGATAATGATAATAATAATAATAATAATAAAGTCTTTATTTAGCGAGGGTACAGGTATATACAACAACATACAAAATCAATAAAAATTAAAAACATACATACATGTATGTACCAACCCACTGAGCATAGCTCATCCGCCGTGGGGCCCTCATACATAAACATTAAAAACATACATCGATATATACATCTATTCAAATAATATAATAATATATACATAACTCGTATGATTCATTTACTTATATAATATAAAATAGTAATAATAGCATATATTTAAATTCGTGTACATGGTAAATCTGACAATCTATCTGGCAGCAACATATAATTTTACAAACATCTACAGAAGAAGTGATCATTTTGAAGTAAAACAATTTACATGATTGATTTGTATACATGGAAATAATTGATAAAATAAAATATACTTGGACATTTTTTATATTGAGGTATATTTATAAAACTCAGTACCTAACCTCATTTTACATAACTTATAAAATAATGTATGGTATTGATATAATATATATACATACATACATATATATACACATATATATACAGTATATACATTGTAAACATGACAACTACAAACACACATACATAAATTACATTTGAGAGTACAATTAAAACACAATTGCGGACAACATATATATTATTTCAAACACAATAATTACAAATCTGATTTATGTATATTGTAACTACTTTTTATTTCCGTTTTTGTATTCGCGTACGAATTCTTTTAATGTCTTTGCTTTGCGTGCTTTATCGGATAGAGAATTCCAGATTTTTGTACCATTTAACCTAAGGCTTTTGTGATGAGCTGCTGGTACATGGAGTTTATTGCTTGTCTTCGATCTTAAAGAATGATTTGTGTTTTTGCATGTTGGTTTAAATAAATTAGATATATAATCAGGGGTAAGGTTGTTTAGAGCTTTGAATACCATTGTGGCCTGTTTTTCCTGAACAATTTTATCAAAAGTATCCCATTCAAGTTGATCGAACAGAGGACTAGATGGGGAATACTTATCTGCATCCAGAATAAGCCGTGCGGCTTGTTTTTGTAATTTTAATATTGAATATATGTCAGTTTTGTTACATTGTCCCCATATAGTGCAGCAATATTGTAGGTGTGGTTTAATATAGTAGTTATAATACAAAATACGGGTCTTTGCATGTAAATATTGTCTTTTTTTTCTGAGAATAGACAGCTTGAAAGCAATTGTTTGTTTAACTTTTTTTACTTGACTATGCCACGTTAAGTTATTATCGATAAGCACACCTAGGAGTTTTTCTTGTTTGGTATTTTTTATTTGTGTGCCGTTAATATTTATGTTGATGTCTATTTCAGTTTCAGCTAAACGTGATTCTTTTGCTTTTGATAGGATTAACATTGCTTTGGTTTTTTCAAAACTTAAAGCCATGCCATTTTCATAGCACCAGTTGTTCGTACGTACTGCTTCATTAGATAAATGTTCCTTGACAAAGTGTATCTCTTTGCCACGGACAGTAATTGTTGAATCATCTGCAAATAATGATGTTTTACCAGATGCATTTTCTAATGGAAGATCGCTAATATAAACTAAGAAAAGTAAGGGACCCAATATAGAGCCTTGTGAAACTCCATGTGTGTTGCATATTTCGCTTGAATATGTCGCATTGATTTTAACAGATTGTTTTCTATCAGAAAGGTAGGATTGAAACCAAAAAAGGGATTGTTCACCAAGTTGATATAATTTTAGTTTTCTAGAATATTGTGATCAACCAGATCGAAAGCTTTGCATAAATCTAGAAAAAGAACTGCGCAATATTCATTGTTGTACATGGCACTAAGCCAATCATCAGTCATTTCAGTAAGTGCTGTTTCACATGAATGTTTGGTCCGAAAACCTGATTGTCGAGGGGATAAAAGATTATTCACCAGAAAAAATTCGTACAATGAGTTGTGTACATGTTTTTCAAGAACTTTAGACAAAAGGGGCAAAATAGATATAGGTCTGTAGTTTTCTGGGTCGTCGGTTGAGTTTCTCTTGTGAAGTGGTGTAACTCTTGCCTTTTTCCAGATCGACGGAAAACAGCTGTTACGGATACTGTGATTACAAATGTCTGTTAATTGTTTCGTAATTACTGGGGCTGATATTTTAACAATCTTTGATGATATATTATCGATTACTGTCGCTTTATTATTATCAAGGCTGGTCAAAAATTTATAAACAAAATCCTCTGTTATGTATGGTATATTAAAAATGTTTTCTTTTGGTAGTTTCGTTGTAATAAAAGCTTCCAGTTTCTTCAGATTTGGAGATAGACTTTTTTTTTTACTTAGATATTTTTCAGACACACTAGTAAAGTACTTATTGAAAGTATTTGCTATATCAGCATCATCTGTAAATGTTTTGTTTTCATAAGTTATTGTTTTAATGTTGTTAGAAAAGTTGGATTTGTTGTTAAGTTCATTAAATACCTTACATAATTTTTTCGGGTCGTTTTTGTAGAGTTTAATTCCGAATAATATTCTTTCTTTGCATCTCGTATTAACTTTGTGGCCTCATTTCTCCAATACTTATAATTTGGTTCATCTTTGTTTTTCTTTGCATTTTCTCGCTTATTAATAGCAAGTAAGATGTTATTTGATATCCACTCTGGTTGTTTTGGTCGTTTTATACGTTTAGTGACTAGTGGTAAATGTTTGTCTATTATTTTAGTAAAAGTAGAAATAAAACTTTGAAGATATTGATCCATTGAGATGTTTTCAGCACCGTTAGTTAACCAGGGGGCGTTTTGTAAGTCCGACAAGAATGTTGCAGAATTGAAGTTATTGTATTTTCGATACGTTATGGTTTTATGGCGACCATCATTTTTGTTATAATCAATATTCGTCATTTTAAAAACAACAAATACAGAGAAATGATCGCTAATACTATACCTAATAGGAGAGCTATATAAAACGGGAAGATCATCAGAAACGTAAATGTGGTCTATAAGAGTTTCACTGGTGTTTGTTACTCTCGTGGGTTCTTTAATTATCTGGTTTAATTGTATATTCGTTGTAAGGCTGATCCAAGATTCTTGAAGTTTATCTTTTTTATCCGACATGATATCAATGTTAATATCACCCATTAATATCGTTGGTTTATTTTTGGAATAAATTTTATACATAGATTCTTCCATATTAGATAACCAATGTTGTATAGAATCACTATCATTATTTGGTGGGCGATAGACTGAAGTCAGTAAAATAGATCTATTTGAATATTTGATTTCAATACATAAAGTTTCAATAAGTCCTTCTAAGTCCTTTCTACGTTTGTATGAGATGCTATCGCGGACATACATTATTAAACCACCTCCTCTTTTGTGTAACCTATCTTTCCTTACAAACGTGTAACCATCAATACAGAGATATGAATCATTAATTGTTTCCGCTAAGAATGTCTCACTAAGACAATATACATCAAGTGATGGACTATCGTTGACTAAAAATAATTTTAATTGGTCAAGTTTGTTTAATAAGCTATTTATATTGTGACAAGCCACTCGTAAGCCATTTTTGAAATATGGAAAACAATTGGTTGAACTAACTAAAACACTGGGTATTTTGCAAAGATCTTTCTCAGATGTTATTGAAATTGAGTCGCAATTTTCTGGTCGTTGAATACTACATGAAGTACAATTATCTAAAGAATAATTAATGTCTGCAATTGTACTAAAAATTGTACTCACATGTGACGGCTGCTTACATTGCGGTAAAAATCCAAGCTTTCACATTGAATACGCCTGGTAAGCTTTGCTTTACCAGAGTCAGTCAGATGGACCCCATCGTTGCCAATATAACTTAAGGTTAATCCGGTGTCAACAAACCGTAGTCTATTGTTCATGTTACATTTATACTTGAGCAGGGTGTTAATCATTGTGACACGTCGTTGTCCTCTCTGGTTGCGTGTTGGTGGCACGGAGCAAACAATAAGAGGTGTCTGCACTGAGTAATCCAAAATGGAATCCATGGCGTCACTACAGTCGGCAAGACAGTTATTATCCGATTTGGTGCTGAGGGCATCATTTGTCCCAAGGTGTATAACACCAATGTCATTGTCTTTAATCATATGATGCATCCGTGAGTTCACATCTTCTATTTTGCAGCCGGCGTTAACCCACACTGCATTGTCTGTTTTAGTGCTATCCAAGTGTCTATATAGATTCCGGGCATTATAATCACCGACAAATGAGATCTTAGGCTTCTGGGTTTTCTTGATGCGCTCTTTTGTTGTTTTTGGTTGTGTGGCAGGTGGTCGTGTCGGTGTGGCAGGTGGTCGTGTTGAACTTGCTTGTTGTTTCAGTTGTGCTATTTCTTGGCGTAGTGTGTTTGCAGCCTCTTCGCAGATGGTAATATAGTCTTGTAGATTTTTACAGTGTTCACAGTTTGGTGCCACACGAAGAGAAAACGTCACTGTTGTATTCCTGCACTGTGTCATTGGTAGTTACACTGTCAGCATGTAACAAATCTAGCGACGAATCACCTAGACACTGTACATGTTGTAGCTTATTCACTCTGCCAGAGGTGTTGACAGGCGATTGGTGTAGCATATCTTCGGTAGTGTTGACAGCTGAAGACTCCAATGTACTAATTTGTGACAGCTCATCACTTTGCTGGCTGTCAACGTCGTGGTTTACAACAGGTGAGAGAAGTGGTGATGGCTTTGTGCTTACAGGTTTATGACATGGAGTAGAACTATCCATAGGCTTTGCAGGATTGATCTTGGGCACAACTGATTTCTTCCTCTTTGGAGTAGCTTTCACTTTGGGTCTAGGTGGTGTGTTGGTTGTCACAGAAGCGGGGGATAATGCTTGTTGAGCAGCTGAGACATTTCGCGTAACATTCAAGCTTGAATTATTCTTTAACTCCGCCATCTCAATGACAGATTTCTTAGCCTTATCAACCCATTCTTTAACACCAGCTTTCAAAATTAGAAAGTCACGATCTTTCCAATTATGGACTTGGTTGCCTTGCACTAACACTACTCCTGTCGAGTAGTAATTTATGACAATAGAGCCAGCAACTTTCAGCTGGGATCCGTCTGAGATCGCAGACACAGACGGGAAAGATGTGATGTCACCAGCCTCATACTTCTGAGCGTAGTGCTGTAAGCAGACGTCCTTCCAAGCAGCAAGGTTGTGGGTGACAAACTGTAAGTCACATAGCTGATCCTCGTATTCTAACACGCCAGATTTGTCAATGTCGTTAGTGTGGCATATCATATCCAGATGTAGAGTTTCAGGCTGTTTCCACATTTTCTCTTGTTTCTTTTCACGTTGTTTTCTTTTCTCTTGTCGTGTGATCGCAGGAAAACTGAACATAGCAGGCTCAGCCATGTCTTCATATGATGTAGTATAATAGTGTTAACAAACTTAAAAACGACATTAAAGCTAAACATAAAGCCTTTATGGATGGTATAGGTCAAGCAGTAAACCATAATCCCAAGCGATTTTGTAGTTACTTTAAATCTAAGATAAAGCAAAAAAATATTCCCCAAACCGTTAAACTTAATTCTGTCACATCTTCTGGTAATAATGAAAAATGAAAATTATGTTCAATGCTCATTTTCATTCTTCATTTAGTCCCTGTCTGAAAAGAGATGACGAATTTCCGCATATTAATGTTAAATATGACAATGATCTTTCGGCTGTAATTTTTTCTACACAGGAAGTGTATACGCTGTTGAACAAATTAGATGTTCACAAAGCATATGACACAGACAATTTATCACCACATATTTTAAAAAAGTGTGCCTCACAATTATCTCCCTCGTTAGCCATTTTGTTTACCCTGAGTATGAAAACTGGCAAGGTTCCCAGTCAATGGAAGGCCATAAACGTAGCTCCATTTTTTAGAAAAGGAGACAAGGGTAATATTGAAAACTACCGTCCAGTTTCTCTACTAAGCTGTGTGTCTAAAATTATGGGAAGGTGTATTTTCAATTATATGTATCCCATTGTCGAACCATCTCTTTCCAAAGCGCAACATGGATTTATGAGAAACAAATCATGTACTACTCAATTACTTGATATTATCATACAATAGGCAGCGTGTTAGATGCATCTGGCCAGGCTGACATAATATATCTGGACTTCAGCAGAGCGTTTGATTCTGTTAACCACAAACTTCTTCTCCACAAACTTCAATCTTTTGGTATAAATGGAAATCTTTATCTTGGTTCAATTCATATCTGACTAACAGAATCCAGCGCGTTGTTTTAGAAGTTCATGCATCTGATTGGTAACCAGTCCTCTCTGAGGTACCCCAGGGGTCAATTCGGGGCCACTCCTTTTTATTTTATTTATAAATGTCATGCCTTTATCTTGTTTCTCCTCTGAAACAGGTCTATTTGCAGACGATGCAAAAATATATATGGAAATTAAAAACAATCTGGTTTGCACGTCACTTCAAGCTGACTTAGATAGCCTTTATGAATGGAGTGTAACTTGGAGAATGAATTTTATTCATTCTAAATGTAAAATTCTTACTGTTAGTCGCCGTAAGGCACCAGTATTTTTTAACTATGTGTTAAACGGTAATAGTTTAGAGCATGTTACATCGTTCAAAGACTTGTCTCCTCTTGTTGGTAGGGACATATCGATAATGTGGTAAGTAAATGCAATCGTGCTAATAGTATGATCAAGCGAGTTGTTGGATATCATGCTCTCAATAATGTCGCATTTAACTTATACAAATCATTAACAAGGAGCATAGTTGAATATAGCGCTCCGGTTTGGTCTCCTCAAAATGCCAATGAGACATTTAAAAAATCGTTTTCAGATCAGGGACTCAACTTCTGTTAACTCGTTCAAACACCAGCTAATGCTCCACTATAAATTAAAATTACAACAGTCATTTAATGTTAACGAGTTGTGTTCTTGGACGTCTACTTGCAGATGTCAGCCGTGTGTGTGCAATAGAATGAAAAATCTGTTACTGTGACATCTTATTGCAATTTTTAAATACTTATTAATCTTTAAACTTTATTAATCTATTAGTCATTATTATTGGCTATGTTTATTTTAATTGATATTTTACTTCGAGCATTGTTTTGACAGAGGTCCTCTACACATACTAGGCTGGATTCTCGTTCAAAAATTCTCGACCATTGACCATTGCAAATTGGTGGAGGGCAGGGGGCCCTAGGGTAGTGGTTAGCACCACTGCCTTTCACGCCCGGAGTGCGGGGTTCGGTTCCCGGTCTCGGCGGTTTGAAAGAAACAAAAATGTTTCTTCCCCATCCATGTGTGAAAGTCAGTAGTGGGGAGCCTCCGTGACCGAGAGGTAGGGTGCTCGGCCTCAGACCGCCAGGGCTCGAATTTCGAATCCTGTGTCTAGAGGACAGTGTCATCTCAATCATCTCACCATCGTCAAGAGGTTCTTCTGGCCCAGTTTAGCCTATATGTGCACAAAGGTGGCCTAAAGCCTGATTCATTTCATTTTTTGCAAGTTGGTGGAGTAAACATTCTTCCTGCTGAGAATGTGAAGAGTCTTGGAGTGGCACTGGACAGTTGTCTGACCCTGAACAAACATGTCAGTGCCGTTTGCAGTGCTGCTTCTCTGCACATCAGAAACATTGGAAAGATCGTCATCTTCTGACCGAATCTATCACTGAAAAGTTGGTACATGTCTTTATCACTGCTCGCCTGGACTGTTGTAATAGCATCTTGTATGGCCTCCCCAAGAGGCTTATTCGGCGTTTACAGCGTATTGAGAACACCGCTGCACGCCTGGTGACCCCCACCAATCGAGATCATATCACACCAGTGTTTGAAATCCTCCTTTGGCTACCAGTGCAAGAGTAAATCATCTTGGTACTGCTGCTCACGTACAAAACAATTCATGGCAGCGCGCCATCATATTTATCCGAGTTAGTTTCAAGCTACACTCCAAGCACAAGCCTTCGCTCATCATCAAAAAACCTTTGTCGGCGCAAGACTAAACTCTTACAGTGCGGAGGCAGAAGTTTTTCCAGTTCAGTGCCAAAGCTGTGGAACGAACTCCCGGTTTCAGTGCGGAAGTGCGAATCCTTAGATGTCTTCAAAAGCGCCTTGAAAAAGCATCTTTTTTGAAACGCCTACCTTTAATTGGCTGTAAAGCGCACAGAGCACTGTATGTGCGCTAAATATAGAATAACTTATTATCATTATTATTATTATTATTACTACTCACTCCAGCGGTTTCATTATCCTAATCTGATATCTGATATCCTAAAATGAGATCTATTTTTATATATATATATAAAATATCAGGTCGGGAAGGTTTGGTCAGAGCCCTTATAATTGCCCCCCCCCCCCCCCCATACAACCCTTTGGTATAATATTACTCCTTCGAACGGATTGCCACCAGTAGACTACAGTGCAAAAATATGCGGAGTAAAGTATTTATTGGGGTAAGCGATATCAAACTCTCTAGTATTTGTTTAAATAGAACAACAGTGGATAATTTTTAACTGGATGTAATTGTAACTAAATGACAAAGCAGCAGAAGGAAAATTAACACAATTATACTAATTGTGTGATGATTTTAATATAACATGTTGATTTAAATAATATGCTTGCTAGAAGTCGTCGTCACTGCTTTCGCCCTCATTATCATCATCATCATCTTCACATTCAGAGTCATTGTCTTCTGTTAGAAAAAAAATTAAAAAAACATAATTATATATACACAAGGTTTTATTAGGCTATTGATTTCGTTATTTAAACACAATTTAAACTTTTAATGACGAATAACGTTTAATAATCATACAAGTAGTGTTATTATCTTCTCCGTGACATTCTTGAGAGTGATCGACTTCATTACAAATGCCATCTGACAATGCTGGTGAGGTCTCACCGTCGAACCAGTGCAAACGATAACAATCATTTTTTTCTTTCCATCCAGATACTATAGCTGATGGCAGTAGTTTCAGTGGCCTCACTTTAACCTTTCTGTTAAACGAGCAATTATAATCACAACCAGTGCAGGCATGATATGCAGGGAGAGCCTCACACAGTGCAGAATGAATCTGGTTTACATTAACATTTCGGTGTGTATTACTGGTTCCAGCCTCTATCCATATTTTTAATGATTTATCTAAGAATTGATAACAGCCCAGTGATATGATAAGGCAGTCTGTGTCAGACGTACTAATTACAACATTGCTCAGAGCAGTTGTCTTTGCAAGATGGCAAAACATTCTACAATTAGATTTTTCGTGATCATTGTGTAGTTTATCGTCTGCCTATCTCTGTACTCTACCATCAACTACTTTGTAGATATAGCATACATTGCCAGAAGCAAAAATATTTTTTTTGTTTGAAGATACAAGCAAAGCTCTCGTCCTGCAAGGTATTGACTAGAAACTCAATCTAAGATTCCTTAAAATGGTTACTTCTCAGGGCTTGATTCCAAGGGCTCGGGAGATGGACCAGTGATATTGAAGGCATTTGATGATGACATTCTTGAATCTCTCTCGCAATCTTTATTTGACGGGAACAGCCATTTATGAGTGAAAAAATATTGAATGACATCACCTTCTGAAGAAGAGAGCGAGCTACTGCGCCAAAGTTTGATGGAAGGGAAGAGCTCGTCCGCAAATGTAGGGAAATGAGGGATCAATGATGCTGGTATTAATTGACGGTGGAGGGGTCAATGTGACTTCCGACTCAAGATGATTCATGAGTGAAGCGTTAAAGAATTTTCTGCATTGTGTCTTCAACATGACTAAGCTAAGGTGGGACTGGTGTGAGTGGATACTTAAGAACTTCTGCCATGTCTATATTTTGTTGTAGGGTGAGTGATAGAGGATACTTCCAAATAGGCCACATACGAAGCAAGCGACCACTAGTTTACCATCTGTTTTTTTAAGTTTGTGTTCACCTGCTTCAGATGCAAATGTGAGCAGATTTTGTCGAGGTATCCTCATCTCAAATCGGCTTGAATCTTCAATGCACTTATGAATTTTCTTTTAAGGTCTTCTCCAACTTTATTAATAGTGAGAAGCAACTTCTCGGTGTTGTCCGATGCGGCCTTGCCTGTTTCTATATTATCGAGATGTATTCGCTATCAAATGGATTTATAGTGGATTTATGGATTTATAGTTTCCTACTTGAAGTAACATCTTTCTTCTTGCTCATGGCGAGACCATCAAATACGTGTGAAATTAGATAACATCATAGAAAAAAGTAAATACCTCTTGTTTTCGGCTGTTGAGACTTGATTTCTGTGGTGGCGAAAGGTTGCACATTGCATCGAACATATTGTACATTGTAGAACACCAGCGTATTGATATTATAATGGGCGATAAAGTGGACTTAAATGGGGGATATCATTGTGCATCTGTCATTTAACAGGGTACATCCACTCGGTTACAAATTGAACACACTCATCAGACATTAACACTCAGTAACGTACATGTTTGAAGAATTCTAAGCCATGTGGATCATGGATTTTGTCACACCTCATCTATCGATATAATGCTATAAATGGACCAGGTCGATCAAATCCCCGCACAATCAAATTTTACATAAAGCATCGTGTTTAACTAGACCATGGTGTTTATCACGAAAAAAATGATATTGTCCATATTAGTTGGTAGAGTATAATATTCACCCCACTGGAGGGGTGGGGTGGTCACTTATAATATAATGGATCTGACAAAACCTTCCCGACCTGATATTTTGTAAATTTAATGGGGGTTTTCATAATTCATTGTGTACTACATGTACTTTGCTTTGACAAAGTTTGGTCTATGGGTCAGATGGGGGTATAATAAAACTTCTAAAGTGAGTGGGGGTAGTCAAGGGATCTGACTGAACCTTTTCCGACCTCAAATTTAGTCAGTTTTACATTTTTTAATATGTATTGATATACTACTCTGTCGTGACAAAATGGGCTAGATAGGGTGAAATCAACCCGCAAAGGGGGGTTTTGACGGGGGGTGGTCCAGACTCGTCCTCCTTGACGCAGCTGACAAATGTTTTTTGCATCACGTTGATGATCTAATTAGCGTCCAAGGGTCAAACTTCGTGGGCCTTATGAGGTGAAATCTTCTTTCACAGGCTCTCGGTCTATAAGCGAAAGTATTTGCACAGTTCGAGCCAGCCAAACTGACTTGGGTCAGCTACAACATTAGATTGAAATGTACTTGGTCCTGTTTACCCACTAAACCTTTCCATTTTTATGCAATAATTGAATGCCTTAGAGGTAAAGTGATCCAAGCCCGTATATTGCAATTTTCCCGTAGAAGGCTTCAAAGTTATAAAAATAATGTTCGCCCTCTAGAAAACTAAAGCTCGCACTCTATAAAAAATTGTTCGCACTATATAAAAATAATGTTCGCACTCTAGAAAAATAATTTTCGCACTCTAGAAAACTGATCTTCGCACTCTTGGAAATTAAAGTTTGCCTTCTAGAAATTTGAGAATATTTGAGAATATTTATTAAGGGTAACCCTTTCAGCATAATACAATCATTACATATACATATATGATATCAATTAGTCAGGTATTACGCTGGTTTCCCAAGGGGCCCAGGTAGGCCCCTACATATAAAGACACACAGTTAAGTGAATAAACACTCGCACAGGCTACAACACAAAATGACAAGAACATAGGTTTCATGATGGCGATGGGAACTGGGATGATTGCTAGTAGTAGTACTTTTCGCCCCCATCCGGGGAGGGTCATTAGGGATCTGTTCCGTCTGTTGAATGCTGTGTACGGCATTGTACGGAAGCACTAGTCTACAGCAATCATCCAAGGGCAGCTGCAGCCTCCTCGTATCTGGCCATAATATTTGGGCGGATTGCCAGTGGCGTACCCTGGTTCCTCCGCTCAACAGCGGAGCCAATGCAGCACCCACATCAGTGCTGGCGCTGGTGTAGGCTGTGGTAGCCTTAAATAACCGGCAATAGTGTATTTGACATTAGGTCTCTCATGTGGGATGAATGGAGTTACCCAGAGGGAGTTATCCTTCCTATTGTTACTCTGGGGACTATCCGACCCGAGGATAGCGGAGCTGCGCGAAATGCCACGGAGTTTCAGCATTAAATTGCACAGCGAAACCCAAGTCTCCGGCCGTCTGGGCATGTCCGTGGGTAGATCCCCTAGACATGCCCATAACCCCTTATCAGGCGAGCGAAGGAAAAAGCTCTCAATAACTCACCATGCCCTATCACCCCCACCCTCACATCATCATCTGTACATCATTTCATCGCATTAATTGACTACAACGTTTTTATCATATTACAATGTAACTTAAAAGACCTTTTGTGCCAAAAGTGACGTAAAGCAATGATTTACTACTACTACTTCATGATGGCGATCGGGGTCAGAGGGTTCAGGAGAAGCTTGAAGTCTTTAATTTTGAGTCAAAAAAAAAATATGGTCATGTCTGAAGAAGGTTGTAAGTTTTGTCTTAAAATAATTTAGGCTTTTAGTGTTTCTGATGTGTTCAGGCAGCTCGTTCCACAAGGTGACTCCTCTGTATGAAATGTAGATCGTTTGAATTTAGTTAATTTAGGTTGTCTTGTCTACAAATGTGCTAAATTTGCCTGCCTGGTGGAGTAGCTGTTTATTCTAGATATCTGCATAAAAGTGTTATGCAGATAGCTAGGCACAAGGCCATGAGTACATTTGTATACAGCAACTAGTGTGTGATATTTAATTAAATCAATTATAGGCATCCATGATAATGAATCTAGCTTAGGTTGTATATGCGATCGTCTGTTCTCATTAAGAATAACTCTAGCACAAGTATTTTGGAGTTTTTGAAGACGAGAAATGTTAGTCTCATCAGAACTAGCCCAAATGATGTCACAGTATGTGAAGTGTGGTAGAACTATGAAATTAAACATTGTTTTTGACAAATCAATAGTGAGAAAAGGCTTCACTCGACGCAGAATTCCCATTTTACCAGATAACTTTTTTGAAAAAAATTCTACGTGGCTATGCCAGTTTAAGTTAATATCCATGTAGACACCTAAATACTTGAACCAGTTCTACCACGTCATCACATACCTTTATTTCGAAATTATCCGGATCTTTAGTGGATGACAGTCTCTGGGAAGTACCAAACAACATACTTTTAGTTTTGGAAACATTTAGGTGTAATTTGTTTTGTGTGAACCAGTCTGAGCAAAGGATCATCTCTGAGTTCATCGTATTTTTAATTTGTGCAATGTTTTTACCTTTGCATAAAATAGCTGTGTCGTCAGCATACAAAATAACCTTGGTCTTTGAACACAATTTAGGCAGGTCGTTAACAAAGTATAAACAGTAGCGGTCACAGTATACTTCCTTGTGGCACGCCACAGTTTACAGGTCTTTCTTCAGACTGTTCGGTTTTGAACTGGACTGTCTGCTTCCTGTCCGTTAAGTAATTTTCAAACCAGGAGAGCGGCATGTTTTTTATCCCAAACCACTGTAATTTTTTAGTTAGAATTTCCGTTTCTACCGTGTCAAATGTTTTTGATGATATATTCTGTAACATCGATGAGTGCCGTCTCAGTGGGAAATGTACTCCTAAAGCCTGATTGGTATTCATATAATAATTTAGTATCATTCAAATAGGTAGACAGTTGATTGTGTACAATCCGTTCAAAAACCTTCATTATCACAGGAATGGCAGATATTGGCCTATAATTTGACACATCTATTGGGTCACCAGCTTTAAATATTGGGGTTGCTTTCGCATTTTTCCAGGATTGAGGGATTTTACCATTTAACATAGAGTTATTAAAAATATCTGCCAAAGGGGCACACACAATCGGGGCTGCATCCCGTAAAAATTGTGGACTAATTTCGTTTAAACCTGTCGCTTTTTTAACGTCCAAGGAATCGAGCTGTTTCTTTATTAGCTCTGGTGTGACTTCAGTGAAAGAAAATAAATTTCCATGTTCCCCATATGGGTTTTCAATTTTAGATTTTACTCCCATAAACTTCTCAGCCAATTTTTTATTAACAGTTGAAATTTTTTTAAAAAAAATGGGCTGCAAGGCCTTTGTTGGTGTTAAGTACATTGCCAGCATCATTCAGTTCGAGCGTTTCTACAGAGGATTTCCCCTGTGGAAGCACTTGTTTCAATGCCTTCCAGAGCTTGGCAGGCTGCTTCACATTTTCACTGATCAAATTTCTATAATAATGTTTTCTCAATTTTCTAATTTCAAAGAAATTTCAAAGAAAAATACTAAAACGTATGTTTGCACTTTAGAAAACCAATGTTTGTATGCTAAAATACTAATGTTCACACCCTAGAAAACGAATTTTCGCACTCTAGAAAACTAATGTTCACACTCCAGAAAACAAAATCGCTCTCTAATGTTTGCACTCTAGAAACCTTGTTACCCTTTAGCGTCAAAATATTCACCCAATTTATATTTTTTCATTGTTTCAAATGTTATCCCAATTTTAAAATATGGAAAAATACGTCGGAATGAGAAACGTTTTTTAGGATGCAAACATTAATGTTCGAATATTAAAATTAAAAGGACGAGAGTGTGTCCCTTCTGAGCTTTACACTCGACTGATACGCCGACTCACTTCTGTTGTGAGAGTGGATCTCTCCCAGTTAGAGGGTACCATGCAATCTCCAGGGGGGGGGGGAGCTGGAGTATTTTTAAATAAATATTTTGAGACATTAAATTTGTAGACAGAAGAAAAAATTATAAGAAAGTAAAATAAATATTTTGCATGAGGCACAGTGTGAAATAAATAATTTGTCCAGTTAAAAAATTCCAGCCCCCCCCCCTAGTAATTGAATGGCGGCCCTCTTATGGTGGGTTAATGAGGTCAACTCCAAGACTATTGTTTCGGTTACGTTTCTTAGTTTAGTGGTGGTAAAAATATTATATTTGTTGTGATTTTGCTCAACCATTTAAAAATTGCAATGCCATATCCATAACCATTAAACACAAAACATTTGTACAGCATTTGTACAACGTCGGCCCAACGTCTTCGACGTTGGTCCAACATTGTACAAAAGTTATACAAATGTTTTGTGCTTGAGTAGCATCGAAAATGGCACACACATCACTTAGTTTGCTAAGACACGATGTTGTTCTTCAGAACTGTTGTCACAGTCGACGATGAAAGTCCGCATCAGAGCGCCTTGCTGTCGCGGCCAGCCATACAATCTGAGAAAACGGCACGGGGGACGAGTGGTACCCGTGGATCAACCCAGGAACGATGCAGCTCTTCCCGGGGGTGGAGGAGGTGGCGGTGGTACGCACGTGGAGGAGCAGCTGATGCAGGCAGTACTGCTGGGCCAGGCGGGCAGGGTTCAAACCCTTCTTACACGAATGAACGTGGTACCAGCTGAGGTGCTACTGGAGGCTGTTGCATCAGATTCTCTGGATGTCGTCAGGTGAGTACTGTGGGACACTTCTGTAGCAGTACAAAAGCAAACATCAGTGATTGCTTACTTTCCAAGTACTAGAATGATGTTTGCCTTTCCAAGTAACAGAATGATGTTAGTCATTGCATGGTGGTAGTAACATGTCGTGGTCATGCGTGTTCCTCATTAATTAGCTTAATTTTACTTTACTTCATAGATGACTACGCGTATCTGTAAGTAGTCTTCTTCGCCTGTGTACAAAACAACTAGTTTTGCACACGCTAGTACAGTGGCTCATGTGGCAAAAATGTGTCAGTCAAAATGTAAATGCTGTCAAAAATATTCACTTCCTCTCACACTGATACGGATTACCACACCTCTGAGCTCGTTCCTCTGAGGCCTGAGGCCCTATACAAGTAATATAATTGAAAGGATATTGAATTGAATTTGTACCGTTATGTGCAGTTGACATAACAGTTTTAAATATATTTTTTTTAAATATGTTATTATACAAACATCATGTTATAATTAAAAAAAATGTTTATTAATTAAAATTTGAAGCTCATATCTTTATTACAAAGCCCGAAGGTGTGAATTACACAAAGGTAAAATAAACAGCAAAATGTAAAGTTATAGCACATTGTCTGAAAGGCCCGGTATATGTCATAAAACGTGAAGATGCACTCCCGCCAGCAAAAGCTACATAAATAATTTGACAGGATGTATTTTTTTGGTTTACTTCCTTAGGTGGTGTCTATCATATTTTGTTTAAGATACATGATTTCAGTGATCATGATGCTGATATAACGCAACAAATTACCACAAATCTTACACCGCAGCAGGACTGTTAATTATTATGTTTGTCACAAGGAAAAGAGCTGTATTTACTCTTTTGATTAAAGACAAAAAGTCAAACATCATGAGCTTCATCAATTCTGACTCATGAACGACTGATTGTTCAATAAACTTATTCAACTTAGGCATTGTCGTAGCTTTATTACTATACTTCTAGAAGTAGAAGTTGTTCTGGCTAATTAGAGGTCCACTTATTTGCACTTTAAATAAGATGATGTTGTAGCATCAGCATGTCTTCGGTATTTTCACGTTCTGGTATAGCACAGCAATGAGCTATACCCATTCCTAATTAGTACTTGGTAAGTACACATAATATTATTATCTCGTTAAACAAGATTCGTTTCGAACAAACTGTCACCAATCACATTCACCTGATAATTGCGGTATTGTTCTTGGCGTTAACTGAAGACGAGAAGTAGAAAAACAAAATGACGAAGCAATGCCACACATGGATTACAAGCATTTTGGGTATTCCCCAAATACAGTCTTGCATCAAAGTATCAATGATGGTAATACCATTTTTCTTCACCTTGGATCATATAAATTATTCACATATGAGGCATAAATTTCGGTCCCAGCTTCTAGCAATGTTATGTATAGATGAGAATAACTACAATACACCCTCAGCAATTTCATTTTAAACATAAGTACATGAAGAGCAGTCATAGTTCTGCATCTTAATTTTATTAAAGTTAACCATATTATCAAGTTAGATGAAAGCTTCCGGGGTTGTATTAGATATTAACGAAAAAACAAACAATGCAGATATATACGGGAGTTTCCACAAATGTAGGCCTATTGGTTGGGCGAGTTTGTAATAATTACAAGATGCGGGCCAGGAAACGAGGGATCAGGGTTCAAGATCTGCTAAATAATCTAGTCAACCATTTGAAATGTGTTTATCCATGGTTCTGAGAAAAAAAAGTCGATTTATTCAGCCCTTTTTACATTCAATAAGTAATAATACCATATCGCATTCAAAATAACCTGCAATATTTTTTTCATTTTCAAAAAACAATGCAGCAGCTTAGCACAACATTCAACATTTGGCTCACAAGTATGTCATATTACTAAATGTCATATTACTAAGAATAAATTGTTCTAAATTTTTATTTGTGTTCTATAATTAGCTCTCTGGGTATAAATACTTATAATTGTTATTTCTTTTTCATTTAAATATAAAACTACGATATTAAAATATGATATGGTGAAGAAAATAAAACAGACAAAAAAATAATAAAAATCATTTCGGTACTGCATGAAAATACTGTAAATTGTGTACATTATATACCCCAATGTTTGGTTTATCGTTCTAAAAAAATAAAATTATATATTTGCGAACAATAAAAAAATAAATACGATCTACATACTTCTTTCTAACGTTCAGTATAACTAAAGGAAATCAGAGTTTATAATTTGACATTTTTTCAAATAAAATTTCAATAAAATGCTTTATCTGTAAATTTCAAATTTTCTGTTTAATTTTGTTCAGATTTCGCATCATTTACACAGCTGTCGTAGATATATTAGTCGACTTTTAAAACGATTTTTATATCTTGAATTTTTATGCGAGACGATTTTAACATAATAATTGTCACAATTTATTTTTGATGCTCTGGTGTTAAAAGGGTTAAAATGACATATTTTGGACACTTTAATTGTTGGTTAATGTTCTAAACTTTAAAGCTTATATGTACAGGAATAAGAAAAAAAACTGAAACCTATGTCGCAGGGTGGTGCAGCGGATTTGTATTTTTTTTTTTGAAACAACCTCAGGCCTAAATGAGATAATTTATCAGTTACAGGATTTTTTAACATAATTATTTAATTTGTTTGGGTTAACAGATCCTTTGCCGTGGTATACTTCAGTCCAAACTCTCATCGGAGCGAGTTTGAGCGCCAAACCCAGTCACTAGGTGGCTCTGTACTATCGGGTACAGAGCCACCTAGTGACTGGGTATGGCGATTGGCCTTCCAGCAAACGATCAACCTTCGTAATTGGGAGATGGCGGAATTTCTGCTGTGCCAGCCACTTCACTGGGGTACCAGAGAGGCTGAACTACTGGGCGAGTTGATCAAGGTCAAGGGAAAACCAACTTCGCTTGTTAGACTTATACTTCTCCGCTGTAAGTGGCGCATGAAAAGGTTAGTGTATGAAAATAATCAAAAAAATATAATCGACATTGGAGACTCTAAGGCATATATTCCCTTCAAATAACCACCAGCCTCATCTGATAAATGAAAATAAAATGAAATAAAACAAGCCAGCCACTTTAGACAATACATCACATAAGGTGTTAACGTTATCAGGTTGTTCTGTACAGATAATTGCAGCTCGACAAAATCGAAATATTACGTGACCGACCACATGAAGCATTTGATCAACGTCACCAACGTGGCTATTGTTTCGTCGAAGTCTGATACTCAGCTGCCCCGTGACAACAAATTAACAGTAGTTTTTTTATGAAAATTCGAATCAAAAAAGTATATGTGAAATATGACGGAATATTTCGATAGTTAGACATATGAATGTCTTAGAGGTTAAGTGATGCAAGTCCGGATTTTCTCATTTTCCTATAGGAGGCTTTAAAGTTAAAATCAATTTAAAAAAAATCCAATTTCATTTTCAATTCAACATTGTTACGTCCATAACTAGAAATATATGGGAAGTTTTGCATTCGTGTTTATTATTCATTCCTCCTCGCAGGTATAGAATCATCAATGTCGTGAAACCCATTTCTGGCAACTTTTATTTCATTCTATTTTATTAATAAACTTTTGAAATTTAGAAATATAAATTTATTTTTAAAAGTCATACATTAGTGTTTCATCATCTTGCTCCAATAAAAAAATGGTGATGATTGGCAATGCACATACTGATACATAGAAGGGGTGTTTTATAACATTTCAGCAGCCATTTTACGTATGTCTCAGGTAAACTGATGCAAGTCAAAATGTCCCTAAATAAACTGATAGACTTAGATGACTTTACCATTAAAAAAAAGTATCAATTTCAAAAGTGACAAAATATATTTTGTTTAATACGTCTTGCAATTTTAAACGAATGGCTTAGATATTTTAGTATATAATTTTAAACGAATGGCTTAGATATTTTAGTATATAATATTTGGTATATATTAAACTTTCCCAAAAAGACATAAACAGAAAAAAAATAGAATTTTGGACTTGGATCATTTTACCTCTGAGCCATTTATATGTCACTCTTCAATTTGACTTGTATATAAATATAATTCACATATGCACAAAATGTGCATATGTGAATAATATTTATAAACAAATTAAAGAGTTTGCGTTTGCTGTATGGAGTTACTGGACGGTGCAAAATCCAAATTCAAACTAGCACTGGAATATCGTGGTGTTAACTCACAAAACTACGCATCCACGAGCACTTTCTATGTCTGACCTGTTGCTTTTCATTTTTCAGTGAGGATTTTTTATGCGTGAGACGCACTGTACCAGACTCAGCCTACCCCCTCCAGGTGATGAAGCTGATGACGTGGTTGAGGACGGCATACAACAATCCGGGGAATTTGACTTTTTCTGACACATACGAGCTCCTGGAGCTGGTGCTATACGCTGGAGCAAACGACACCCTGAACAAGATACTGGAGTTCTCCCTGCCTGTTAAGCTGGCCCACTACCACCCGAACAGCACAAAGAACATACTGTCATGCGCCGTTTCAGAGTCATTGGTTCTTGCTTGCAAAGGTATCAACGGAGGTCCTGATAATAAATGGCGCTGTGTGAAACAGGCTATGGATAGCCTTTTGTTAGCAGTGCGGAACACTCCTGCTTCACTCACTAACAAACGTACAAACCTTCTGCTCAGGGGGTCTAATCATAAAGGTTTCTGTGGTATATGTCTCTGTTGTCCACCAGAATTCACCTACCTCAGTCACCAGCATCTGACGCCCTTGACTTACGCCTGCTGTACAGGGGACGCCAAGCTGGTACAGCGACTGATCATAGCTGGTGAGGACCTGAATGACACCAGCAGCTGCTGGTCGCGCCAACTTAAATGCAAACAGGATACCTTGGGCACGTGCTGGAACCTGGCCAACATCATGTTCGAAGAAGTGTCTCCTCTTGCCGTGGCCGTGTCATATCTCGAAGAAGATGTCGTGAAAATGATGTTGAGGGCGGGGGCACGACCTTCAAATGCCGCTTTCAAGGTCACCCGCCCAGCACGATACCGCCACAAGATGTCGCTAATAGCCCTGGCAGTGCAGTGTCGCCGGCACGCGGGCGTTTTGAATGTGCTTTTGAAGGCTACACCATGGAACTGCTTGACCAAGCCTTGTAGTATCCTCACCATGCATGACTTTGCCAGTCTTTGCCTCTGGACAGTACCTCGCATGCTTCGCCTCACGCCATTACAGACCTCACTGCGCCACACAGTGGGCACGGAGGCTCGTCTCCTCCTCAAGTTTGGGGCTTCATTCGAGGATTTAGCCACGTGGTGCCGCCAGTTCCGACGTTCCCGGGGGTTCCGTCGGAGCTTGATGCAGGGCCATCGTGGTACACCATCCAATCTCGTGCATATATCACGCATGGCAGTCAGGCGCCATCTAACAGAACCAATGTACAGTCAAGTGAAGAAACTAGGAATTCCCAAAACGTTAGAACGCTACGTAATGTTTGATGATGAGTCATAGGCTGTATGTGTACAATTTATGCAATAAAAGTAAAGTTATGGGGACAATATTTCCAATAGTAAGCATGCGTAGTGAACGAGTGATCCATGTCTGGTGATCCTTATTAAGCTGGAATTGGCCTACAGCGGAAAAAATAATGATAGATTAGAATACCAATACATATTCAAGTCATATCGTGCTATTTGGTTGAGTTTGTCACTTGACAATTAAAGTACATTTGGTGAGGCCATAGTAGGCCTATATCTTGAATACTGCCATGCAAAGCCGAAACGCAGTAACTACTTATTTTTCACCTAAGTAATCACTGTCTTTTGGCTTTGCAGAGCTGTTCTGCCGTCAATGACGTACATCTGTGATTATAATTTTATATCTCGCATAGATACTTGTGAGATTTGTTTTGCTTGTGAAAACATTTGTGGTGCTCATTTCCCTGTAAAGAAAAATGCAAACCAAGGCTCGACGATGACCATCTCCAGTTGTCCGTCATGTATTTATTGTTTGTGGTTATTATATTTTGTTTTGTTACACTTACTTTTTGTTATTAAATCACTTGCACTTTTAAACTGTCTTCATGTTGATTTTACAACTGCAAGAACATGTTGATGATAACGTTATATCTTATCGGTAAAAACTTCACGGTGTAAAGATACAGTTAAAATAATAATACTTGCTCAAGTACTTGGGCAATTACCTGCGCCCTAACGCACTCACGCAAGTACTTGCGCACTTACGCACTTGCGCTAGTACTTGCGCACTTACACACTTGATCAAGTACTTGCGCACTAACGCACGTACGCACTTACGCAAGTAGTTGCGCACTTGCGCAAGTATTTGCGCACTTAAAGGACTTCCGCACTGGCTTTTGTGTAGCACCTAAAAGATTACTTATGTCCATTGTAAACACGCAAGGTTGGTTCAATGGTGGGCATCGGTCTGCAAGACTGGCACTGCATTGAAACAGCATTAGACAAATGCAATTTTATTATCATGTCTAGCATTTAAATGGTTGATAGGGCGACCCAGCCTGGACATAGTGCCCGCATTTCAGTCTACTCATACGATGAATGAGGCTTCACCCGACTTGTACATCATTAAACCAACATCGATCTATACATAGTGCTCCAGGAAATCTTGAATAAATAGGACTTCAAAAGCTCCCAACATGTACATCATTGAACCAACATCGATTAACACTTAGTGATCCAGAAAATCCCGAATAAATCCGGAACAACAACTGAGAATTCTTAAAAAAAATACAACATGCAGCCTGACTATCTGAGAAACATTGTGTTGAAACTGCAAGTTTATTGTATGAAAACTCAGGGAGAAATAGCAGGCTAACATAGAAAAATAAAAACGAGAAAGAACCAAAGCAAACTCAATATATTTGGGCATAGCCCGAGCATAATTACTCAAAACATCGCTCAGGTCGACTGTTCGCAACAGATAAAATGAATAGCTGCAATTGTTTCACTTTTATGTCGTTGAGAAGTTTTATTTAAGGGAATAAAAAAATAATCTCTTCAACGAGTAGGCCCACACAAGAATTACTTGTACTTGAGAGACAACATTATTATTGGTATAAATAATTTAATCGCTAGCGAACATGATATTAATTTTAAAAATGAGAAATTAAGATGCTGGCATGCCTACCAGCATGTTCAACCACCCATATGCACGCCTGCTGTGCTCACCCCTTCCGTTCAGAATATATATGGCCCACTGAGGTTTTAAGATATAGACCTACTCAGCTAGACCACTACAAAATAACTGTCATCTATACACGTGTCGTTATTTCAAGTGATTATTACTTTACGTTGCTTTCTGCGTAATCATGTCAATATCGTGAGAGCAGGAAGGGACTATGCACTACTCTTATCGAATAACTTCATAGCGCACAGTGCCGTAGATATCAGTCCACACTACAGGCATTTGAACAGTTTAGAGCACTGTATATACACAACCTCGAGAACAAATATCCGACCCGACCAAGATTCGAACCCAGTAACTCCCGAGTTTCGAGCCACAGCCGGATCGAGTGGGCCATTGATACGGCCTCGTTAATTCTAACACAAAACAAACTTACTCGTGTTCCTATTAATGTTGCATCAAATATATATATAAACATGATATATAGGGCATTTCGATGCAGCAGATCAGGGAGGTACAAAAGCTGAATGGGAATTGGGTACAGTAAGTCTTCGCGAAATAATGAAATTCAGGTTGATGATTAGGGAAAAATTGCGCAACTCTCTCAGACTAACGTTGTTTTATTTATTGAATAATTATGATGTTTTGGCTATTTTGCATTATTAAATAAATTCACTAAAATGTGTACTGCATATTTCTTTTAGATATAGAGTTATTTGTCTGTCATTAATTACTTGTAATTTATAGATTTCAAATCTTTTATGTATCTCGAATATGAATGACAATAGATTTGCTCTCAATGGAATGTCTAATGGCGGCCATCTTGGATTTATTCTTTAGCGAAACCTTAAAAGGTACGAATAGCTTCAGAAAAGAATTCAGCATTAAAAATCATGTGAAAATGAGGTATTACATTAAAATATATGCGAAATAGTTCAGGTATTAGGCTACAACTTTAACATAGCGCTTGGCGGCCATTTTTTATTTTGTCAAAAATAGTATGTTCCGCTCAAAGAAAACCTTGGGATTTTTCACAAGTTTTAAAGGAGAAAATACTGGTAATTTAGAGATTTAAAAGTTTATTATGTATCTCAAATACGAATGACAATAGACTTGCTCCCAATCAAACATCAAATACCGGCCATATTAGATTTATTCTTTACTAAAATCTCAAAAGTTAGTTATAGCTTCAGAAATGAATTCAGCATTAAAAATTATGAGAAAATGAGGTATTACATTAAAATATGTGTCAAATAGTTCAGGAATTACAACTTCGACATGGCGCTTGGCGGCCATTTTGAATTTTGTCAAAAAAAGATGTTCTGCTCAGAGGAAAATTTGGGACCTTTTACAGTTAATAAAGGAGGGCATTCTGAACACATCCTAAAATTTTCAGCTTTATATTACTTTTTTCCATTTCAAAACCTAAAATTCCTGGACTAAAGTGAGTGTCATCAGTTTGTATTTGATCCTCTGTCTGACGGGAAACCAGTGTGATTGCCTCAGGACAGGAGTAATATGATCACGTCCAGATTTTTGATGGATAACCAGTGCTGCATTATTTTGGACAGCTTGCAACTTGTCTAGCATTCCCTCTGAGGCACCTACAAGTAAAGAGTTGGCATATAGTGCAGGAGCATTAGATTTTCACTTGGAAAAAAAAGATGTAGAAAGCTGTCCATATACCCACTTAACACCATAATAAAGGTTGAGAATTTTTTTTTATTTGAAATTTTCAAAATGGCCGCCATCCTGAGTCGTGAAAACCCGAGAAAAATTATCATTTTTTAATAGTCAATATTGAACAACATACAAAATGTTTAAATATAACAGAAATGATAGTTTAATGATCGTTCAATGTACATAAACGATACTTTTATTTTTTAGTCACATGAAAGAGAGAAATATTTTTTCACAAGATCCCATGATACCTCATCGGTAAAGGTCTTTCTGGTCATCGTCTACATCAGCCTGGTATATATTACCACATGTTTGTCCAGTGCATGTTGAGCACATTGCTGAACAAAACAAGCCTGTCTTACGACATCTGCACCTCCTGGTGCAACCTACTTTACACATGTTACAACCACATGAAATTATCTTCAAAACACTTTCTGGTGCCACAGGCCGATCTGTACCGATCGGGTGAAGTATGCAACTCTTAAGCTCCAATCCCCAATCTGTAAGATTCACCTCGTCATTTCCTAACCATTGTTGAATAGTATATGTATGTTCTAAATGAATGATATTCAGCAGAATCAGATGTTGGGATTAGGGTCTGCAGCTTCAAACCACTCGATGTGATCCCTGACGATGTTATGCAAAGCATCCTGTATCTCATGAATGCAAAACATAGTAGGGGTGGAGGCTAAATTGCATGTATATATCTATCAAAGGAATTGTTTTGTCAATCAGCATGACAAGTAGATCAGTATCATTACCAACAAAGACAACTGGTTTGTCAAGAAGTTTTGCTGCTATCAATGCCTTATTGCTGATCATATGTTCGGCATCTGTCGGCCTCTGGCTACATACTACCCCAACATTTTCCAACTTGGTCATCACATGTCTAATAAATCGAGCCTTGTTGCGTCGATTAGCCTAAAAACGATTATGAGGTGTTGAAACTGTCATGTCTAGCTCAAAGATAATATCAGGCTAGGTGTTCTGTGTGGCCCTTCGCTGCTGCTCAGCTACTTTGATGGACATGGCTTCCCTGTAACCATCAAATATCACTGTAACATACATATCACATACTTGATCATATGTATGACCAGTAGACCACTTGATACGGTATAACAACTGTCCGCCATCTATGACATAGTATGGAATTCGGAGAGGCACAGACAATGGAGTGACATTTGACTTCAATGCATCAACCCCTTTGTCTTTACCACTCCTGTAGAGACTGATACCAGGGCATCATAAGCAGTGTATAGCAGCGGGGAATGCTCTTGAAGCCAGCGATGGAGTGATGTGTAGTCTTTCACATCTTGTGAGGTGTTACAAGCCCGCAGATCTTTGTGCTTGTCCAACGTCTGAGTATGGACACCACAAAAACTCTCTAAGGAACTGCAGACTGGAATGCAACGGGACATGACATGCACCCATTTTGTTTGAGTGCTGTCTGTAATTCCCCGACCATGGGCTAAGCCACCAGTAGCCTTTAAAGGGACTGGCCCAGGCTAAAATCATTAAAAAATCGGTGATTTTATTTTGGCTTCTTAATATGACCATATGATGTAAACATGTCCACAGACTAGAACTGCAAAATTTTTACTTTTTTTGTGCTGCGCATTCACCAGTTAGGCTAGATATAGAGACGAAATTCCTGATTTTTAATTTTTGACAACCATGTCAAAAATAGGAAATCGTCTCTATATCATGATATCTAGCTTAACTGGTGAATGTGCAGCAGAAAAATTAAAAAACTTTTGCAGTTCTAGTCTTTGGACATGTTTACATCATATGGTCATATTAAGAAGCCAAAATAAAATCACCGATTTTTTGATGATTTTAGCCTGGGCCTGTCCCTTTAACTTTCTCACGAGAACCTGTTCAATTATCTGGTCCGTAAAGTCCCCCCACCCCCGAAAAACAAACTTATCTTTCCTTCTGATTGTAAAATAACCATCTTTAGTAAATGTCCTAAATTGTGCTTCTGTCATAATCTCTAGAGCAGCTGATGTCAAAAGGTGTGCACGGAGGGCACGAGCATATGCAAGACCAGTTATCAGGTGTATCACAGTGTTAGGTGCATAAACTCTCTCACGTAGCTCTGCAATATCACTCCCCCTCGTGACAGCACCTATGGCTCCCATATATGATATTATGAGGTGGAATCCACCTAGTCTGATGACTATTCCATCCAAAAACTATTTCAGATGCCTTTAAAAATAACGGCTGGTCAAATGTGACAGGCGCTATACCAAGTTGTTGCTTCTCACACAATGTCTGCACATAGCTTAGTGCTAAATAAATTGTGTCTGGTCGAGTGGGGTCCAGGTAGATTCGATATCTCTCTTCCTCTTAATATGAGATGGTTTTGTGTAGTCTTTCCTACATGATACAAGAATCGGTATTGCTAACGACTTCTGTGTGAGTTTTGAATCTAGTCCATCATCTAGTTCTACACTGATTTCTGATTGGCTAGACCATTTTCATGCATATAACCACCACCAGAACTAATAACTAGCCCACAAAAGTGACATAATTATATCCATTGCTAGCTATTGCTCATAATATATTCATTGGTTAGCGAAATCCTGAAAACAAAATAAACTTGCCCAGTCACCAAATTTGCCGTCACCCGTATTAGTAATGTATATTATGGATTTATTATGTGATTTACTGGCTCATTTTCTCATATGTTCAGGTATCTGTAAACATGGTAAAACAAAGTAGATCATGATTAGCTGCTTCGTAAGTTCACACAGGTGGCTGTTTATTCAGAAGCAAATAACGGTATGTAGGACTATCGCAACTCCGACTCCAATACCTACGATATGGAATTTGAAAGCATTGTCATATGCAAATAAAATAATGATCAATGCAAGAAGAATGATTTATGATTTATATTGTTGCAATTTCAAGTCGTGTATCAATCCTGTATCACACACAAAATAATTCTGCTTGCTCAGATACCCGCTTGTGGGTTCAAGATTCAAAATTAGCAAATGGGTTTCTTTGATCATATTTCCTCCCATCCCTATAAACAAAATAGCTGGTTAAAAAAGTAACTGTCAATAAAAAATAACACAAATGGTCTGATATGTGTTCCATGTGATGGGAAATTAAATTTTCTTGTGCTTACACACTTTATTTGTTGTTCTATGTTGAATATTAACAATACTATGATCATTTAATGGTTTTCGCGAATTGGGATTGTGGCCATTTTGAAAATCTTGAATAAAAAATTTTGCTCGGCAGGAATTTTAGGGAACTTTTTATCAGAGTGTGCAGGGGAGATGTCTTGACAACTTTTCGGAAAAAATTAGCTTTCTACATTTTTTTCCAAGTCAGCCTGTTTTTAGACCTAATACTCCTGCACTATTATCCAAGCGAGACAGAATCATTGCACGAACTGCAGCAGCACATGCCTCCTGTGTCAGGTTATTTCTGATGAGGCTGATAGTCTTGAGATGGAAATAGTATGTTGACACGGTATTATTGATGAACGGCGCCATAGATGATTCGGCGTTAAATAATATCACCCAGATTGCGAACCTTTATCTTAGGTGGAATTCCCGCCTCACCTACCATAAATACAAGAGACTTAGCATGAATATTTAGGAACTTCCAAATGGACAGCCAGCTTGGGCGCACTCTACTCTGAGTACCTAGGTTAAACTGGGCCAGATATAGGATTCGAAATTCGAGCCCTGTCGGTCTGAGGCCGGACATGCTATCTCTCGGTCACGGAGGCTCTCCACAATAGTAAATCCTTACGAGTGAGCGGGAAGAAACATTTTTTCTTTTCAAAAATGATTGCCAGAGCGGGGGACGAACCCGCGATCTCCGACTTTCCAAGCAGGCAGCTTCAACCACTGCACTAGGACCCCGCCCCTATAAGAGAACAAATACACTATTTAGAAATGTATGAACATTGTACGTTCGCTTTTAAAAAACACTAAGAACTAACATATGATTTTCAGATGTGTCTGTGTCAAAACCGAATAATGCCTCATCAAGCTGTTCTTGCAGAGTTCTAAGCAGAATTTGGTTTATGGTACGCAAATATCGCCGAGGAGTGGGGGAGATGTGTGATCGCAATTTGATGGTAAAATTAAAATCATTTTTTTATTTATGATTGATATCACTCTATAATTTGTTTGTAAATACATATTTTATTAACTCTTATCCTGCTAAGTTAATCTATTTAAATTTTCGCCCACTTGAAATTGTGTCTCGCTACCGCGACCCAAAGAAACAAAAATGTTTCTTCCCCATCCACGTGTGAAAGTCAGTATTGTGGGGAGCCTCCGTGACCGAGAGGTAACGTGCTCGGCCTCAGACCGCCAGGGCTCGAATTTCGAATCCTGTGTCTGGAGGACAGTGTCATCTCATTCATCTCACCATCCTCAGGAGGTTCTCCTGGCCCAGTTTAGCCTATATGTGCACAAAGGTGGCCTAAAGCCCAATTCATTTCATTTACCGCGACCCAAAACATCATGTGGCTGAAAATTACTCATATTTGTTTAATTTGAGCACAAATATCTACAAATCTTGACGTTCAGACACACATTTTATTCCCAACCAAATACATTGATTTAGTAGACTAATTCATCACATTAAAAACGGCAATAATCGTGATCAGCAGGTTAAGTGTTAATATACACACACACATATAATTATAATTTGTAGTTCTAATTTATAATATTTTGTCAAGCATAGACAAAAGCAATTTTTGTCTATACTAAAAGTAAACGACGTGTGCCACATGCATTAAAGTCATTTAAACAATTTTCAAGTTAATCGTGTTAATGGGAATGTCATAAGGGATGTTCATCAATACCGAGAATGAAATGAATATATATTAACTTAAAAGCCAAACTAGAAAAAGAGTCCCCGAGTTCCCGAACGGCTTTAGTCTGAGGGCTTTAGACAAAAAATTGGCCTAGTATTTTGTTAATATATCTGTATTGTTTTTCCCCGTGGGGAAGAGTCCTAAATGTCCAAGATATAATTATTGAAAGAGCCAAGGAGACAAGTATATCTTCAACGTGCAGGCCTATTCCTTCCACCACCACCGCTGATAAGTCAGTGCACCCGTCTATACGATGTACCTGGTACACACAATGTAGGTCTACCCACCCAATGGCGGTTCCATGTTGGGCCAGCGTTGCAGCCCATTGCTGGTTCAATGCTGGTCAATCGTATTCGACGCTGGCCCAACATTAGAACAGAATTAGGTGATTGTCCCGTGTTTACTCTTGCTCTGACTGCCATACGGGTGCACTGACCCTTTATCCCCCCGAATAACACGATACATTGGCCCAAATTGTGAATAATGTTGGGCCACCTGAAAACTTCTTAAACACGAAAGTACTTAACCTAGGGACCTCAAACGGTATATTGCACGGTGTCAACCGTTTCCCACGCACAGCAACCCTAGCTTTCGCCTAAATGAGACACAAACTCAGATAAAATAAACTTAATAGGGTGGTCCTAATTACAGCACAAAACGCCTGGGAAGTTCTAATTAAATATAGTATGTATTCCAAAATGAATGTAGCTGCTGTGTGAGAGATACTAGTATATTGGGTTGCCGGAAATAGCGATTTCTTCACGGTTAGCTTACAATGAAGGATGAACCATAAAAAAATCTTATTCTGTTATAGGCCTATATTATCATGAGTATAATATATATAATAATTTATTATAACAAAAAAGACAATGGGTCGACAATGCGTTTTTAATCACACGTGACCTTGCAACCACCTGAAATGGCCGTGAACATTCCACACAATCTGAATGGCATAGGCCTGTTTATAACAGGACAAGTTATTACCTCATCGTACAAAGTCCATCACAGAAGAGATCAATTTAAATGTCATACAATTTTATGTAGGCCTATTCTACAATAGACATGTTTAATTCGGACCCAGCAAACACGACACTTCGACCCAATGCTGGTCCAATGTTGGGCCGACGTCGTAGACGGTGGGCCAACATTGGTCCAACATTGGGTCGCTGTGTCGTGTTTGCTGGGGAAAGGAATATCCCAATACACATAATAGACCCCTATGTTTCGGCTTATAGAAAAGTTGTAGGCCTATAGAAAAACTGTTAACAATAAAACAAATAACAATAACCTTTAATTAACAATAATATCTCATTGCGACGATCTCATGATTGAATATATAGGCCCTACGCTTGCATAAACATGATTATTATAGCGCGGTAACTGGCACTGTAACACTACACCGTTATATAGGCTATATCTATAAAAAGCGCGCAATAAAATATAAAATTAATTGTCTAGGCATTATTCGGTCCATTCAAACATATCACAACATTTTCGATGCTAAAGCATAAAGCATATAGGCCTACATAGCGTTTTGATTGCACACCATCACGACATGGTCAAAATATGTTTTAAATCTATTACGAGGAATGTTGACAAGTGTACACCTTTGAGTTAACCCTTATGGTTCTGAGCCGACAGTATATATTTTCAGTCACTTGCAGACTTTGTGTCAGTCACGCTTCTGCGATTTGTAGCTTCAAGTGACTGAACATGATTGTCTGGGATTTGTGAAAATTAAGTCAAAATTAAGTTATATATCTCTCACAAAGACAAGCACAGGACAAATGTTCTCGTATAAAAACTGGGGACACATTAATGATCATTAATGACACAAACTAGGACAGACGTCACTACAATAGTGGCGATCGGTGCTCCAGTGGTTAATAAGGTCACCTGTGCTATACAGGTAGACTGTGGTATGTACAGGTAAGCGGCTATGATACAGAGCACATGATTGGCTTGTAGGCGTCACGTGCGGAGCAGACGACCCCCGCCTGAGTTGACTGTATATGGTTTAACCTGGTTTGCATTTCAATATTATTCACGGCGAGTAAAGTGTTTTCGCACCATGCTATGTGACCAGGTGACGTGAGTGTAAGGTGAATTGTGAGTTATCCCTAGCAGGGATCACGCGGCAGAATGGGGAACTGCTGCCAGGTGGAGGGAGCTGTGGACCACTGGATCTACGTGAAGACAGGCGACAGGAAAAACTCGAAAAGGACCGCTAAAGTCAAAATCCACCTCGTAGACAACAAGGGGACACGGTCCGTGGAGATACCCCTCGACGTGTTCCCCTCGCAGGATCTCGAAAAGGGGAAAACAGATGTGTACCAAGCTCCCCCACTAGGACACGACTACGGGGAGGTGGTGAACATAGAACTGTGGAGAGAGGATCAGGGGGATGCAGACTGGTTCTGTGAGGTTATAGTGCTAAATGACAGAAGGACAGAAAAATGTTTTTATTTCCCGGTGAATCGCTGGTTGAAGCCCGGACGACATTATAAGATCCAGGCTAACGACGTGTCCCTCCCACAAACTGACCCTAATAACGAGGACCGCAAGAGAGAACTACAAGAGATAAGGGCAGAATACAAATACGGACAACGCGCCCCCGATTTACCTGTGCAGGTAAGTACCCGGGTTATATCCTCGTCCCACCACGTAAACACAAAACATTTGTATACCATTTATACAATGCTGGGCTCACAATATTTTACAAATGTTTTGTGTTTACCGGGGTGCATACAACCGCACCGGAAAAAACACTAGAAGTCGACTCCATACTGGGCTAATGTTGGGCCGCCGTGGTAGACGCTGGCTCAACAAAAGTCCATAATATTTTTGAAATACACTGTGATAAAATATTTTGTGGGTACAAGTAGCCTCCGCAGAGTTAATTTGGAATCACCATGTTTACACACACATGTTTATTTTGTTGTTTATCTTTATTATTAAACATGTTAAATGGTATTATCTGATTATTGTGATTCTCATGCTGTCACTTTGTACTAAACTAACAGCTTGTTTTTTGTCACGTCATGCCTATTTTTTTCTTTGTAATTCTCACCTTTATAAGTTCGTATTTTCACACCCTGATAACCATAATAACATAAACATGATAAAGAGCTTTGAAAACATACACATTTATCAGTTTATGTGTACCATGTGTACCAAGCTCCACCACTTGGACACGACTACGGGGAGGTGTCTCATTTACATAATTCACGTACATATAATACACATTCAATTTACGTTCTTTACAACTATGCCAATGGTTTAACTCTTTCAATCCTAAATACTTTTGTTTAAATCTGACTGCTTGGACAAAACATTAAATTTGTCCGTTTTTGATATATTATTGTTTTGTGACACAGAGCCTACTGGTACTGTGAGCGGCTCTCCGTCCATTTGTAACGTCATAAAAGCCAATGTGAGCAGCTCGTGGGGCTCAAATAGGTAAACAGCGTAGCTGGATCCCCAGGTATGTTGGTGGTGGGGATCATGGGGATGTAGTGGTAGTAGTAGTTACACATTTATTCATTCAGCAAGTTCAGTCTCACCACTTAAAAAAACAGGTCACCCATGACTGAGTTGTGAGAGACAATAATAGCAGTACATAAAATAAAACATTTATACTTCCCATATTATCATGATTATGCAAGTGTTATATAATAATCATAATGTATCCATATTTAATTAATACCTTATAAATTCTAAGAACTATCTTGCAAATCATACGCGAATTTTTCCTACTATAATTACATACATCATGTACATCATTGTATATGCTGCGTATAAATATAACATGTATACATGGTATAATAAACATGATGAAACAAAGTGAACATGGTGAACATGGTGAATGAGCATTATAAAAAACGGAGTAGTGAATTAAAATGGATGAGGCGAGCAAATACACATGTGTTCGAATAAATAAATGAATGATGAATGAATGAATGAATGAATGAATGAATGAATGAATGAATGAACGAACGAACGAACGAACGAACGAACGAACGAACGAACGAATTAATTAATTAATTAATTAATTAATTAATAATTAATTAATTAATTAATTAATTAATTAATTTATTTATTAAATAATTAATCACAATGAACAGATGAATGAGCAAAAGTGATGAAAATGATGAAAAGGTGAATAGATGAAATGATCTGATGATCATAAATTATAAATTGCACGAATTGATGAATTAAAACGCAATCTGCAGATAACTAATAATATTGACTTGAAAAACATTTTTAGTTTATTAGTTTATTCATTTCTTCTTAAAAATTGTCATCAATATAGCGTTTATTCTTATGATTAACATGTGATGATTAAAATGTATCTGCGGGTTTTATAACATCTTTGTACAATTTTCTCATCACTGAATAAAATCATCATTATTTTTATGTGTGTCATCTAAATTTAAAATTCAGTCTGCAAATATTCAGCCTGGGCAAAAAATTCTGGTCGCACTTTGTTATACATTGATCAGTATAATGTATAACATAACATCACATTTAACTTCAACAGTATTCTGGCCAAAGTTACAAAATCTCTGGTGTGCTGGCATGTTAAAAAACTACCTAATTCTAAATTGATGGGAGCTACCCCACAGCGAAAACGTGCGATGACAGAGCGCGATTGCACAGTGTGTACTTTAATTACATCGTACGGTTCTGGTTTATACTGACATTTAAACAATTAAATGTCTTTACACACTGTCATAAGGTCAGCAGCTAATCCGATAGATGGGGATTTGAAATGCAATTATCATGATTATGCAGGGCCTAGTGAGGTACCATTGCGTGACATTTTTAACCAATGAAACTATTTCAGATATCATCATGATCATGGATACCATGATATATTTCATGCTAAACTGGAAACCACGTTTGTTTCTTTTTTTTTGTTAACATGATTAACCATAGATTTCACTTACCCAGCTTCATCATGCTCATGTGACAAAACATCCCTCCAACGCGGTCTTCTAACTTAACTAATCCAAAGAAGAACAAATATTATTTAAGAAATTTCGATTTATCTGTTTAAAGACGATTCACGTGCTAAACGAGAGAAATGATTATCAAACGAGACCGATTACCTGCTATTCATTTATACTTGGTAGAAGGGTGTGGTAGGAAGGCCCAATCCAGATGATGTTTGAGATCCCTTGCCATTGTATGATTGTAGATATATTTGTTGACACCGTGTTGTGTAAATAACCACGCACCGGTCTTTTATTCATTTTTACCATGCTCACGGTAGCGTAGGCACTAGCGTATTATACAAGCCTGTCGGTACCAAAATACTGCCTGAAAAATAGCTCAAACCAGTATGGGAAGAGACTTTAACCCTGTTAACACAGTGTCAACGTAATCATGGTAATCATGGTAATAGTTCTATGTTTCAAAACCACGTGAATGAAGAACGAACATTTGATTGCCAATAACAAGCACTTAAGTCGTGTTTTATAATTATTATTAGTGTTGGACATTCCAAGATCAAGAAATCCTGTAAAATTCACAATAGTTGTCAACATGGTCAATGCCTAATATGATCTAAAATTTACGATCCGCGTTTTTATCAGGCCTTGTATTATGTGTCAAATGCTAATGAACATGATTAATACTGCCCAAAAGAATTAATTAGGCTTTAAGCTGGTAAAGAATTTGACTTCATGAGCATGGTGAGGGTTGTTCAAATTAAACACGAATTCAGGTAATAATCAGCATTATCATGATTATCATGATTATCAATGAATATTTGGTGATAATAAACAATATAATATAGTGCGCGATAGCTCAGTTCTGAACATGGTCGACTCTATACATGCTATATACCTGTATACCTGGGAGTCCCAAGTCAGATTTCTTTGCTGCAGACATTATTGTGAGCATGGTCGACTCTATACCTGGGTGTCCCTAGTCGGACTTCTTTGCTGCAGACATTGTTGTGAGCATGGTCGACTCTATCATGTCTATTCCTGGGGGACCCAAGTCGGATTTCCTTGCTGCTGACATTTTTGTGAGCATGGTCGACTCCAAACCATGTATACTTGCGGTCCCAAGTCGGGGCTCCTTGCTGACATGCATAGTGAGCAGGTGAGCATTATACCTGTGGGTTCCAGGTCGGACCTCCTTGCTGTTGACATTTTTACTTTTACAGATAAACTTGTAAATGAGATTTAATTATTATAATAAAATGAAAATTTAGAAAATCCTTATATTTAAGTATTACACAATTTTTTATTAATTTTTAATAAAAATTATTTAAGTTATAGGCCACGTGGAGCATGAACTGATAAATGATCATAAATGCGACGAGGGATATCACGACCATTTTGAGAACATGCATAACCATAATAACATTAACGTACCCAGGGTGCCACGATACGAATTGATCAAAATTATGATGTCTCACAATTAGTTACCAATGGTTACGATCCGCGTATGTAAAATATAACCTGCCCAAGTTTCCGATTGGTTGACAAATATCTTTTTACCTGAAGCATCTAAATCTATTGCGTGCACTCTGGTTACAATTCATGCTGACTATTGCAATATACAACCTTCCTGACAGGGACAAAACAGCGTGTAACTGTTCAATGCTCATAATTGTCTGGTACGGGTAGTCTGTAAGATTTTCGTATCTGTATCTGTATATTACGTGGCAGTACGCACTATTGTGCTATCGCGCCACGGGAGTAACTTAGCAAGGCCTGTCATCATTCATGATATCATTCATGGCCTTTTTTGTTTCAACAGATATAATTATATGTATCTTTTGAGATCACTCCAACTGGCTACCGATAACATATCGCATAAGTTTCAAGTCGAGCACCATCAGCATGATCAGTTTGCTTTGATAGTTCATCAATCAACATATTCTGATATTTATTTGATTTATTAGTAGGCCTACCAAAGCAGAATTCAAGATTTCTCAGATCATCTAACACTAATATCATTGAATATGTTAGCTGTTCCAAGATGTCATGGTTAAGAACAAAATTGGATTCAAGGGCTCTTGTAGATGCAGCTTCCTCAATTTGGAATTCTCTGCCTGTTGATCCAAGACTTGCTTGCAGAATCGATACATTTAAAAAAAGCTGAAAACGTTTATTTTTCACTTAGCCCTTTCCACCCTAATTTATCAGAGATCTAGCGCCCAGTTGACAACTGCTTCGCTTCTAGACATTGATATGCTGCATTAAGATTGATTCACACTCTAAGCTCGTTTCTCAGAGGATTTAGGCTTGATTGATCGCTCGATCGATCGCTCGTATCGATCGATCAATTGATTGATTGATTGATTGATTGATTGATTGATTGATTGATTGATTGATTGATTGATTGATTGATTGATTGATTGATTGATTAATTGATTGATTGATTGATTGATTGATTGATTGATTGATTGATTGATTGATTGATTGATTGATTGATTGATTGATTGATTGATTGATTGATTGATTGATTGATTGATTGATTGATCAATAGATTGATTAATTGATTGATTGATCGATTGATTGATTGATTGATTGATTGATTGATTGATTGATTGATTGATTGATTGATTGATTGATTGATTGATTGATTGATTGATTGATTGATTGATTGATTGATTGATTGATTGATTGATTGATTGATTGATTGATTGATTGATTGATTGATTGATTGATTGATTGATTGATTGATTGATTGATTGATTGATTGATTGATTGATTGATTGATTGATTGATTGATTGATTGATTGATTGATTGATTGATTGATTGATTGATTGATTGATTGATTGATTGATTGATTGATTGATTGATTGATTGATTGATTGATTGATTGATTGATTGATTGATTGATTGATTGATTGATTGATTGATTGATTGATTGATTGATTGATTGATTGATTGATTGATTGATTGATTGATTGATTGATTGATTGATTGATTGATTGATTGATTGATTGATTGATTGATTGATTGATTGATTGATTGATTGATTGATTGATTGATTGATTGATTGATTGATTGATTGATTGATTGATTGATTGATTGATTGATTGATTGATTGATTGATTGATTGATTGATTGATTGATTGATTGATTGATTGATTGATTGATTGATTGATTGATTGATTGATTGATTGATTGATTAATAGATTGATTGATTGATTGATTGATTGATTGATTGATTGATTGATTGATTGATTGATTGATTGATTGATTGATTGATTGATTGATTGATTGATTGATTGATGCTATGATAATCTTAATTATAATCACTTATAAGCCATATTTCGAATAACAGAAAACATTGAATTGAATCTATTAACCCTCAGTCTAATTTCACTTTAACAAAAGATGATTTTCAAGGCTCGGCTACAATTTATTTCATTAATTATTATCGTAATCCTAATTGTTAAGCACAAGTTTGTCGCCCACAGCGTCCTTGTTGTGATGGATTACAACATTTTAATAGAATGAAATTACATTTAACATGTTTAAAATACATAACTTAACCCTTTAACCGCCGGTGCCGACCATATTGGGTTTTTCACTCAATTATTACCACATTCAGTACCGCCTTTTAACATTTTTAAGTATGGTAAAGCCATGATGTGACAGCAATCAGCACGATTTGAAAAGAGTTGACCTCCATTTTGTCAAATCTGAATAATTTTCACTCATTTGAAGTTGTGGATCGCGTCAGCGGGACACAACTTCAAGTGGGTGAAAATTCCAATTGAATAATTTGGCGGTTAAAGGGTTAATTCGACAGAGGAGCTTTGAGAGCCAAACAGGTTATTCTTGCAAACCAAATTCACTCCAATCACACTGCAGTTAGCGATACACGAGATGCGTCATCACTGCTTGGCATAATTAATGCCATCAATAATTGTACATGTAACTATATCTGTATATGTATTACCGACATGGTTATGATTGCGTTTTGTCAGAATCATCAGATCATGATAATAAGGATTAGTCATGTAGGGCTTTTGTCGTTCCAGACAACCAGATCAGTGATTGCTAAAACTAAACATGCTAAAGGGATCAAACAACGTACATTTAATGTTGGGCCTGCGTCGCAGACGGTGGTCAATCGTTAAACATTGTTTTAACGTTGTTAACATTGTTTTAACGTCTGGTGCTTGCGCGGTCATCATGACTGTTTGTAAAAAGAAAATCAAATTTTTTTTACGACCTGATGCAAAAAATAATCAAGAAAACATTTAACATAATTTCCCTTTGATGTTCGTAGACATTACATAGTGACAATGCAGCCTTTTCATTCGTGGCCAAAATCATGATAAAAGCCAAGGAATAAGATAAGGGACTGTTTTTTTGTACCGTTGCCAGATATACTATGTACATGATGTATCATGGCTTACACATGCTAGGTCACCTCCAGTCTTTAAAATGTCCCAGCTGGGGATTAATTATATGATATAAGCTGACCGGAAATGTAGGAAACACAAACCATCGGGGCAATGTTGTACCAACAATTAATTTAATGCAAAACAAACAGCTGCAACTGCTTAGTTAAAATGTTAGCAGCTGCTGATGTTTGCCTTCGCATTGTACTGTTATGGCTCAACATCAATCCAACGTCACGTTTTTCTCGGATTGACATTGGTCTTATCTCGTGATGTAAGCATTTTATTTACCTACATGATGTAGGCTATATACACAATGATAACACATTTAACATGTTTTATAAGTATTCCTATTAGCATGATATGCACTTCAAAAGTTGCCCGTGTCTTTCACAAATAAACCGCTATAGTTATCAGGTTATACATGTTATACATGTTATATTATATGTTAAGATCATGCTGCTCTAGACATGCTAGACTGATAATGATTTTCTTCAAGCATTTATTTTTTGATAAATATCGATTATTATCCATGTTAGCGTGATTATACCAGTGAAACGTGCTGTAAACTATTTTGCCTTTGTTACAGGTTATTATGCAGCCACTAGGATGCACGTGTGTTCATGATATAACCACCTATACACAATATGCGCCGCCACCGCTCCTCACAGAAATGTGTGAGCGCGATATCTCAAGAATCGCTAATCCGAATCGTTTTTCATGTATCCTGCTCAAATTAAATTTGAACTGCATGTTGCTAATAATCAGTTCTCGGACAAGTTCAATATGGCGCGGGCTATTGTCGAGTGTAGTTTTTTGTTTATTTATTGTATTTCTTGTGAACGCATTATCACCGGAAACGCTAGTATTGATTGTTCATCTAGATATTTAATTGCCTGGCCACAATATGAAAAGATATTGGTTGTGTTTCAGTGATTCTCATGAAAATGGCTGCCATTTTATATTTTTAGAATTTTTGTGAACACGTTATCTCAAAACATAGCTAGTCCAAATTTTTCGCGGCCAATTTCGTATTAGAGCACTTAAATCATTGGCCCCGAAAAGAACAGGTTTTCGTCGCGTTTCAGTCATTTTCATGAAAATGGTGGCGATTTTTTATTTTTCTAGTTCATATGAATGCATTATCTCAAAAAAGCATTTGTGTTCCTTATATTAGCCTATGTAGCGAAACCACATTTCTTGTTTTAAACCAATTTAGTAGAGTCTCCATTTCTATGCACAATACGCCGATTTGCCACAGGCTTAGTTAGCTGTTGTTATAATCGATTACATGTACATGATGTAGGAAAGCACCATTATTTGTCCATTACTCCGTTTGGCTATGACGAGAATGTGTGTCAATCACGAAAACTATTTGTCCGTCCGCATTAAAATGCCATGTTGGAGCCGCCCTACCCCACTAAAAATAAAAATTACATTAAGCGTACATGTTAGGAGGGTGAACAGGGTGCCCCTATGTCCAGACCTACTCCACCCTTTAGTCTCCAGATTTGATAATAAAAATACATTTATCCAATGTTTCAATTCTGGGCCAGCGTCGCAGACGGTGGCCCAGTATTGAACCAATATTGTGTATTTGGTATAGACAGTTGAAACCTTTCTAAAGCTACAAATAAAATAACAGTTGCAATTCTTTTTAAACGCAAAACGTTGAATCAATGTTCTTTTAATGTTGGGCTAGCGTCGCGGATAGTGGTACAACATTAAACCAACAGAGAGACAAGTCAATGTGTGTACTGTGCACCCTGGATGCGATTCTATTTGACAAACAAATATATATCTATTTAAAACTGCAAAAGCTCAGTGGGAACTTATGAAATTTGAAGCCTGAAGTCCGAAGTCTAAAATTAGGCCTACAGTTCAGAATGGCTACCAAAACACTCATACGCGAAATTCCAATCAATGTCATGATAAAAATAACACAACCAAATTCAAACTGGCCACCACAAAAACTCATAAAACCTAGCCCAAATGTTATTGTTACTTGAAAAATCACAATTCGTGTCTAGTTATCATCACTCTGCAAGGTAAATTAAAATTCATAATGAGACAAGGGGCGTGGCCATGCGCAGGCCTATATACATGCAGACGCCAGCCACCCACGTAGTGCGTATTACGTTAACATAAAATTATATGCATTTTTTTTACCGATCTCGAGCAGGCGCCATAGTGTACTTCTATCCCTTTTAAATTATTTGTTCAGTTTAGCATGCTCAGGTAAAGATGATAGTTCCAATGTTTCGGTCTTTGAACGTGTAGGTGAGGCCTCTCCTACACGTAAAGAGATTGAACCCTCGCCGATAGAAGATGTATTACAATACACACGATTGCATTGAAAAATATATTCACATGACAAAATATTCTATTGACACTGACTAACCGTGTATTTTAAGTATTGTCTGTCTATGATCCTGCTAATAATCACGTCCAAACAGTGTAAAAATGAGATTTTGAGTTTAAAGTGGGAATACGCCAAGTGAATTATAACAGCTGAACATGCTGAATGCAACCAGAATTCATTGTATTGCCAAGAGCTGAATGGATGTCTGATACTCAGTTTCACAGGTTCACCGATACAACGCACATTTACAGCAAACGCAAGGGGCCGTATGCATGATATGCAAGAAGCTACTTTAGCTTGAAACAATGGTTTAACCCGGTGTTTTGTATGCTTTAAACATGTTCAACCATAGTCTTAAGCTAAACTAGTTTTATGCATACGGCCCAAGACGTTTTTCTAATTTTGCTTTGATATATATGGCCAGCGTAGAAGGCGGTGGACTAACATTAAATCAACACTGGTTCAATTCTTGCAGATGGGAGATCTGACAAATCTGTCTCATTTCATTCATTGTTCATTGTTTATGTCATTCATATTTATGTCTAAATGGGTTTACTTTTCTTTATTATAGTATATAGTATTATAGTATATATTATATATTTGTTTTGACAATGACACTGTTTTGACTTAGACTTGTAGTTTTTACACAATCACTCCAATTTCATGGAGATATAGTGACTTGAAAAGTCGTTCATTTTATAATCACTTCATATTTTACATTATTTTATACTGACATTTTTATACTCATTAAGCTGTGTTGTAGTGCAGGCGCTACAACATGTCATCAGACTCGTTACATATAGGTGCCAGGAGCATCATCATATTATCATATCAAACACTTTAAACTGAATATTTTAATACGAACATGCTATTATTAGCTTTGTCTTTCCTTTACTACGTTAACTATACAATATGGGATATTGTAATACCTGGAATTTTCACTTAAATGGACATACTGGCCGAAAAGTGAAGTAAAGCAAATATTTTACTTACTTACTTACTGTCACGACATCTATCGACGTCACAGCACATTTTAATGGAGACAGCCTGCAGTGGTCCACCTCGATGTATTAATGATATCTGTTCTCTACCTTTAAAAAAATATATATATTTTGTGGCAATCATGACGTTAATAACAGAATACACAACCAATGTTAACGGAATACATGAAGTACTAGTTCGGACAATAAATTTAAGAGTGTTCCAGCTGGATAGGTTTTAACATGTTTAAGGCAAGACGCAAATCTGATTTGAGGATATTTTTTTGCGCAAAATCGGGTCTCACATGTATAGGCAAATCAGAACACCTTTCTGATTTAATACGTTATGATAACAACATAAATGATGTAATAAAATTTCATTGTCAATTAGTCCTATCTTCCACATTGTCGCCGCCACAGTCTGCCAATACGTCAAACCGAAAATTAATTAGGTCAAGAAATAATTCCAAGGCCTAGGTGTTGATTATATTGACCATTTAGCATGTTTAGAAGCCTCCAGATATTATCGATAGTCTTTTTGTTTATCATCAAATTATTCCAAGTATTCTACTATCATCTATATCTATTGCATAATCTGATAATACTGTTATGTCAACTCTTCAAGCTCTGCAAGACCATAATGTGATGTGTCTAGAACAGCCAATTTGCTCATTATGTCTGCATGCTGAAACTGAGCTGTTATCAACATGATCAATGCCCGTCTCACTAAGATTTCTTAGTACTTGTTTGTGGTGGAATTACCATGATTACATTCTCCAATGACTGTATGCAATTCAAATGAAGGGAGACATCATTAATCTGTTAATATTTTCCACGACAACGGTTTAGTAAAATTTTATTCTTATTTTCAGGTAGCCACTCTTCCAGAAGACGAACAATTTTCTGACGATGACAAGGTTGGTATTACAAACACTAGTCATACAACTCATGATATTGCAATTTATCATGTTTATTTGATATGATTTTTTGTTATCATGTTTATGTGTCATTGTATCCTCCCCTTGTGACAACACTTTACAAAGTGGCACTTACTTACTTACTTACTTATCCTAATGAAGTACATTATTATTGTGATATTAATTTTTTTAAACATGTGAAAATGTGGGATTCAAAAAACAATGAAGTGTTTTAATAATTTGTTGATACTCAGTGGGATATTATCGCGTCCAAGACGCAGTTGTTGGCAAAAGCAGGACTATTCCGTCTACGTGAAGACGAATGGATGGGTATGGCACAGCTCAAGTCAATATACGGTGAACAGCCATTCACAAGGCCGGCGGTAAGTGAAGTATTATAACATTGAAATCTAAACAGTAACCGGGGTAACCTTATGACTATTATCATGATTATGCAGAATTTTGTCGACTTGAATCATGTTGAATTTTGCTAAGCGCTGCATGATAAAACTATTAACTTGGATTCTTTAGTATTATAAACATGGTTCGTTCTATAATTGCTTATTGCTTATCATTCTTGTAAAATATGACTGCCCCGTCACCAGAGGGGGGAGGGGGGTTTGCCCTTTTGCTGGAAATTATACTTTTTGACGAACCCCTTTTCAAGGTCTGGTGACGGGCCTGTAAAACACTTTATTATTGTTTTTCTTAAATCCATGTAAGAAGGTTTCATTGTGCAGAGCTTGATATGTTCATATAATTGTATTTAAATACAAATTATTGGTACTTAGGGACTGGACCGATGGAATAATGACGCGGCCTTTGGAGCTCAGCGTTTGGTTGGATGTAATCCTACCATGATCAAGTTATGTACATCACTACCAGAAAAGTTAGTAATTCAAATAAGATTCTTATCACATTGTTCATTATCACTTTCGTTAAAATTGTTGACAAGCCAAATCATTCCATGAATCTAAAATTTTACCACTTGATATTGAATACCACTTGATAATAAATAGGGACCGAGTTTATCATTGTTTAATTTATCATGTTTCCTAAACATATTTCATTATCCTATACATATACATATTATGACAGTTTCCTCTTACGTGTATTTTTTTCTATTGATATCATGGATAGCTTTCATTTATCTGTTCTCATGTAAAACGCGTTACTCTCAGTCATATTGACTAGTTCATTTACCATGTTTACTACCATGAACAGTTTGCGTTTACGTTTATTTGTCGCAATCCACATGATCGCATGGACTATGGAGATAAACAAAAGTTTGGGTTTTGATTTCTTTCCCTCTTACATCTCATTTGTTATTGTCAGTATGGGGGTGACGGAGGAGATGTTAAAGCCGTTCCTGGAGGGCTGGAGGTTAAGTCAGATCCTGACGGCCAAACGTCTCTTCATGATGGACTTACGGATCCTGGACGGCCTGGTGACAAAGGACGACTGGCCGGTAAGTGTCTCTGTCATAGGTCTTTTGTTGAATAATTTGCCTTAATTTATTCATTTGAAGATTGATGTACTGATAATGATTTTGATAATTCAGTTTTGGAGATATCTTTTTTTATTTTTCGTTAGTTTGAAGCTGGAAATTGCGTTAGCAATTCCAGCTTCAAACTAACGAAAACTAGTAATAAACCAGGGATCATTCATATTAATAATTTCTAACGTCTTGGTAAAAGTTGAATAAGCTCAATATTCTGTGTTCAAAAAACTATATACATCTGTATATGGTAGATCACTCTATTTCAGCTTCAAATGTTTGATTCATCTAAGATGGAATTCTTCAGGCAATTTTCAGCTTCAAGTAAATAAGAATATAAAGGGTTTTTTCAAAAAAATAAACTTAACATTATTTTCTAAATTCCCGGGACTTGTCATACTTAGTTTAATGTAAACGGCAGTAGATTATAATCACGCTTTATTATGTTTATGATTATACTGGTAGGTGTTGAAATGGAATGAACGCAGTACATTTGAGCTTTTCTATCACTGACTTCAGTTGTATTTCATCATAGTCATTGTCCTGATTAGTTCTTGTTGTGATTTGTGTTTGATGAGAATAGCAGACCTAAGTCGTGTGTATCCGTAACAACGACAATAATTCCCTGCAAATTAATTACAATGTTTATAATAAATGATGCAAATTGTACTTCTACTTCATCCATAAAAACACGAAAAACAACTGGCCTTTTATTTACAGATCTGTGCTCCCATCGCGTTATTCTTCGTCACAGCAGACAGACGATTAGTGCCTATTGCTATACAGCTATATCAGGATATCGCCCCAAAAAACCCTGTAAGTATCAGCAATTATCAACTAACCCTTCATAATCTCCCTCGTCGCATTTATGTACCACATGACATATTTTGAATACTTTTCATTGACTTAAGGCATATTGGTCGCTAATTCTCTATTTTGGGATATTATAGTTACTCAGGTATTGTATAGTAGCATGGTATTTTCATTCACCTCAACTCTTTCGCTGCGAAATTATTTCAAAATTGTGACGTCACATTGTGTAATTATTTGAAATTGACCCTTTTATTACCAGATCCGTCATAACTGGGGATTCCCAGCCATAGTTATTATTGTATATTATCATGATTATGACCTCATTATTGGGTGTGAAAGGCCTGGAGACATCCACGTCCTCTCTATCACGCTTGTTTGGCGGTAAGGATGACTGGGAGCCGTCACCGCCACAACCAAGTATAGTCAGGGGGCCAGGAGCTGAACCTGGAAAGTGGGTCCAAAGTTTTTTTCTCAATGTTTTCATATTATATAGGTATTGTACTCTATAAAACCGCGTGATGGCATTCTCACAGCATTGAGCATTTTTAAATAACGCGCTTTACATTTTTTCGCCTATCGCGGTACAAAATAGTGGTTTTAGGTGATCGGGAAAAACAGAAAATCCCTGTATATATTCACATAACTGATAGCTATTAGTTTGATTGTTTGTATATTGATGTATAATAATAATAAATATCATCAGGTCAAAGGTCAAGGCTATAATTCAAGGTCAAAGGTCAATAATTCAGGTCCATCATGCCTAATTCAGTATTGTTTGTATATTACACCCTCCACATTTTTATATGTTTATATAGCTGAACCTGCATTCTTTGTCTTATAATTTAGGTTTTTGTTATGAAGTTCCATGCATCTTGATTAACTAGATAACCTGTCGCTCACATATTCTCGTTCCTCTAGGCCCCACTCCTAATGTGGCCTATTTTACCGTATCTATTTGCTGGGATGAAATATAGTGATAACATTATATGGCTTGAATTGTGTAGCAATTATACGTTGCTATTCTATTGTATGAGCCAGTCAACATGATTCACTAACCCAATGTTGGGTCATCATCTGCGACGCTGTCACACCATGAAATCACCATTAATGCGCTGCATTGACTCAACGCTCCCCCGATGTTTAGATGCCCGGCCGTTATTGAGACACATAGACAAAATTTGTGAGCCTTAATAAGGTAAATTGAAATGCCAATTGGCTAGCCTCTGTGTCAGGCATATGCTTAAATTAAATTATAAATTTTAATTTTTTTTTTTTTTAACATAAATTTTGTTCATCAATGACAAGGCGGTTTGCATTTAACTATGACGCAACTATGTTCCATTCTTGTGGTATGAAAGTTTAACAGATGAGTAAATAATTCATGATATTTGTTTTCTTTTTTTATAGTTCCATATCACAGCATATCTATATCTGACTATATGGATACATCAATTATCAATATGTGTCAGGTGTAATAATTCAGAGGTTGCTGTAAACTATCAAAATTGTACGTAATCGTTATTTAAAAAAAAGTTCTTTATCTTAAACAAGTTAAATAATCAGCAATGACACCACCGCCTTTGCCATTATTTTGTTATTTGATATATATAATATTAAAATTGCTACTACCTTCCTGTTCATTGTTTGTTTAATCATCTTTTTTTAATGTGGTACTAGTATACATCATATTCTGATACAAGACGATGTATTCCTGCTTAGTTGCTTTCATGTTTCATCCATATACTAATGGATTTAACTGGCTCAGGGCATTATCAGGGCATTATTCACCTGAAAGTTTGTAAATGTTATATTTTGAAATGTTCCTTGAAGGCTTTCTCAGTTGATGGCAATCAACATAATTATGAACAGGTGGTGCTCCCCCGGCCGACTTACTAACCACAGATTAAGTTCCTTACTACATTAACTGATCAAGCTAGAGATCATTAATATCCCCAAGAAGCCTTGTTGGATGATATTCAACATGATTCCATTACCAATGCATCCAGCCATAGCATCACATCGAAATAAGAAGGGTCCTGGCAGCAGGTTTGGAATGAGGTCAGAATATTCGGCAGTGACCAAGACCAGTTTGTTTGTGGCCAAGATCACCTTTGTGTTGGCTGAGATGATTTTAAAGTGACTGTGATGGCGTATTTAATGGTCGAGTTTACTTCTGCAGTGACCGAGATCACTTTTTCAGGGGCTGACATAAGATTGTTAGTTGCCAAGATCACTTTTGTAGCGGCTAAGAAACTATTAAAGTGGCTGTGATCACTTCTTCAGAGCCAAGATCACTGTGTAGTGGCTTAGATATTTTTTTCAGTGGCTGACACCAGTTTGTTTGCGGCCAAGAGCTCCTTTGTAATGGCTGAGATAACCTTTAATGAGGCTGTGATCACTTCTTCTTTGGCCAAGATCACTGTTGCAGTGGCTGCGATAACATTTAATGCGGCTGTGATCACTCCTTCAGTGGTCAAGATCACCTTTCTAGTGGCTTAGGTAAATTTCAAAGTGGCTGTGACCACTTCTTCAGTGGCCAAGATCACTTTTGTAGAGGCTGAGATAACTTTTGAAGTCGCTGTGATCACTAAATCTTCTTCAGTGGCCAAGGTCACTTTTGTAGCGGCTGAGATAGTTTTTAAAGTGGTTGAGATCACTTCTTTAGTGGCCAAGATCACTTTTATGGACGCTGAGATAACATTTAAAGTTTCTGTAATCACTTTTTCAGTGGTCAAGATCATTCTGTGGTTGCTGAGATAACTTTTAAAGGGCTGTGATCACTTCTTCAGTGGTCAAGATCATTTTTGAAAAATGGCTCTATAGAATGTAAAAATAATAACAAAAATCTGTACCTTATAAAGTTAACATGAGAGAGAAGTCCTGCTGGTATTCACTAAAAAACGTTGTGAAATGGAGGGATAAAATACAAACTTAGCGCTGTGTTGTACATTTTCGTATTTAACATAAATACAATATTATGCATCCACGTTAAAGCCCTTGATAGAAACTTTCAACTGATATCAAAGATGCTGGTACATTTTGGTAAATTTTGGAACTCATTGGGCAAAAATATGAGGCTCAGTCTATTTTTCTGAGCTGAAAGAAAAATGCTCAAATTTTACGTCCATCAAAAAAAGTGTGTAATATGATGAAATAGATAATTATTTTTTACTTCCAAACGGGTTTATTTTAAGTCAACAATAGTTCTAGAACATGTTTGAATCAAAACTAAACATATATATACCATACAAAAATAGGCTAAGAGAAAAGTATTTCGACTATTTACTGAAAAAGTAATAAAAATAGGTAAAATTAAAGGTTAAAATACCAACTTAAAGCTTGTGCATTTTTCAAAAATCTGACAGAAAATATGTTACATCCACGTGAAAGCCTGTTCCAGTAGCTTTGTGTTGGTATCAAATATATTGATATAGCTTCACTACTCAGTGGGCGAAAATGTTTAATACGCTAGTTTTTTTTCCAAATCGGAAAAAAATCGCGTATAGGTCATGTACACCTTTGGTCATATTTCAGTAAAGCAGCTACAGTTACCTGATCAACAGATCGATTCTAGCCCCTGAATAGTCCAGCTATGTGAAAATAATAGTGGCCTAAATTCCCATTCCGGGTGACACCTTACCCCCAGCCACGTCTGGTCTAATAATCCAGCTGACGGATAAACAAACCATCCCGACTAAAAACATAACCTCTTATGGCGGAGGTAATAAACCACACAATGATTTCTTTCCAGAAAATGTATAAATATATAAACGAATATTTCGATGTTAAGTGTTAACATCATTGGATGACGTAATATATATACAATTTTAGAACGTATGGCCACAATTACACATTATATTATTTCGTCGATATATATATATAAATAATAATTAATTCGGTACAAATGTTTTATAGTTGCGATATCACATTGAGGTTCATAATGAAATTCCCTTCATTTTGATATGTCACACGCTTATATTATTATAAAATTTGATAACTGGTAATTGCTTTTATGCAAGACCTTGGGGTCAAAGGGTTCGCATAACTCAAAACTTCTGGTTCAATCAATTTATACAATTATGAAATCACTTTTGCTAATATTGAATACATACTATTTCAAATAATGGCAAATATAGATTAGGTTAGTGCTTTATATAAATATTTATATTTTTCGAACCATGGGAAACCATTACCGATTGACGTGATTTTATAAAACGTGTTATATAAAAATGCTCAATGTTGTGGGAATGCCATCATGCAGTTTCATGGACTACAATACCTATATAACATGAAAACACTTAGAAAAAAACTTTGGACCCACTTTCCAGGTTCGCCCAAAAATATGCATTTGACCCCCTGACTAGTAAATCACCTTGCTAATTATGTAATGTCGCATCCGCAGTGTAGCACAATATCGCATTAGTGCGACATCCGCAATGAAAGGGCCAACACTTTTCTAGCTCATCTGGCCGAAGCATTCGTCATGGCGCGTTGACCGTTGCCCGTCCGTCCGTCAGTCCGTACGAGTCATGGGTAGATTTCAGTCAAACTTGTAACCAATGTTCGACAGGAGGGGTGTATATAGGGAGTCCTCCGACTGGCGTCACCTGTCATATTCTCATGATTTAACTAAAATTCTTAACAGCTTCTATGGATCTTGTCAACAGGTGTGCTCCAGGTTACGCCACCGTTACGGTTATGGCTGCAGGGTTGCTAGATCCATTTTCACTGAAAACGAACGCTATTTCTGTCAGTGTTATTTATACCTGTCAATGCCGTTTTCCTATAACCTCCAATTTCTGTAAAACAGTATCTATTGCATTCACACTCACAAATATCTGAATTCAAAACCTACTCTTAGTGCTGATGTGAACTCGCCTTGTTAGACAATATCATGTAGAAAGTTCAGATCAAATACACCCGCAATTACAAGGATGAGCTGCAGTGTCATTGACACTTTTATTAATAACGTGGTTTACGGATGCGGCGTCCCTAAGGTGTCCAATCTTGGAAAAAATGAAAAATAAATATCATAGATTTGTTTATTCCTTCCTTTTAATTTGTGTGAGGTCTAAGGTCACAGTGAATGAAATTGAGCAGAATTGGCTATGTGCTGAGAATATGCTTTGTATACATTTATCATGTTTATTACACTATTGGTTAAAGTTAATATATTATCGAGACTTGTCACAATATCGGTTAATATATACTTTATTACAATATCGGAAAGTATTGTATTAGTGGTGGTTATTACATTATTCGTTGTAACAACTGCTCAATAAAAGTAGAGTTTTCCATTACTTTCTCGAATACTTTTGATGGATAAACTACATGTACACCATTGTTCTGTCTGGGTATATAGGTATTTCTGCCAGATGACGCACCGTTTACGTGGAAGACAGCGAAAATGTGGTTCAACAATGCAGACGCTTCAGCTCACATGGCATTATCACATTTCGGTAAGTTCATAATTTAAGTGAGATTATATCCTTGGGCCTTTTTCTGACGCCATCTTATAGAATCCTTGTTCTGCCAGGCCCGTATATAATACGTTTTCAACAAAATTCAAACCAATGTTTGTGGTATATTCTCTGCTCGGTTTAAGCACTGATTATAATATTTACCGAAGAAGGAATCCACCTCTGGGCGCTTTGACTATAATGTGTGGCTATAATAAAGCGAATTAGGCCTATGTCGTGCGCAACCACGAGACAGGTGCTTCTCAATTAAGTTGTTACTCCTTTGTAATGTGTGCGATACAGAGTATGTAATGATACTCATAATCATTCGTAACGTTATAGGGCCTATCCCGAAAATCCACTGCGCGGACGATCGATTCCGCTATAAATTATTACCCTTATGTGGGGATTTAAACACCAGTCTTTATAGATGAATTTAACATTTGAATAGGGTTACCCTCACATTTTTCATGCAATTCTTGATGTCAGTGTACACTGTCTACTAGTACCAGCATACAAAATCACATCTTTTGCTATTATTATACTGTCCATTCTGACGCTAATCATTGTTTTTGCATCAAACTCGGACTACTTCTTTGGGCTTTGTGAGCAGAATTCATGTTGACAACTGTGTTCTGCTTTTCCTGACGACCCATATTTAGTAATTAGATACTTCAATTTGGGAGATGTATTTTTTTAATATAAATATTGTATCATTTATATAGGTGGAAATTGCATAGTGACTAGCAATTGAACAGGACAACGTTTTAAGTATAAAGTTTTTATAACTGTAGTAGAAACTGTAGAATTAGTGTCGCGATGTTTTTAGAAATAATAAAATTGATGATGGATGATGAATAATGGAATATCGATTTATTGCAAGCTGTGAATTCCACTGGCAATGGAATTTCTTGGGTAGTTAAAGGGACAAAGTATTTTTATCTGCTTTTATTGATCAGGTTTCACTAATCTCCTGATGGAAGGCGTAGGGATAGCTATGCACAGACACCTCGCCAAGGCCCACCCCATTCACAGACTACTCGGGCCTCATCTTCTCTTCATTATGTCTGTTAACTGGTGAGTAGGCCTATATCCACTCTTAAAATATTTAAGGCTGTAACATTATTGAAGGTTCTTTGTTGTGTATTAAATAGAGAAAGCTAGGCTCTATATCTATTCAGTATAGATGTGGAACTTTTCTCTATATTACCACCCAGCAAACACGAAACAGTTGCATAACGTTTGTACAACGTTGGCCCAACGCCTTCGACGTTGGTCCAACATTGTACAAATGTTATACAAATGTTTTGTGTTTGGTGGGCATACAGCAATGAAGCATAAGAATATTTTTTGTCTACACAAGCACATTTAAACAAAAAATGTTCTTAGGGTTCTGTGCTGTAGACCCTCTATAGTAATAGTAATATAAAGGCAGGTTCCATATCTACTTACTGTATACTACAGGATCGTGAGTATAACTTTATAACCAGGCTAAAGTGTAGCTTACTACCAGCGTGGAGATGTACTCTCACTATCAATATGTACTCCAGTGGATTTAATAAGATCAAATTAAATAATTGGACTGTGATTCAGTAACTGCTAGTGATTTCATTTTGTATTTTATTCAATGAGATTATACTTGTTTAGTGTAAATTTAATTAATAAACCGCATTACACAATGCACAACATGCACACAGGCTGCCAAATTTATTATTGTTTTCTTCATGCCTAATTTGAACATCCACGGAAATTTAAAATAAAATAAAAGGTGTTTATATAACGTTTTCTAAGATATAAGATCATAGCACGCTCGAGTGAAACTCATCTTGGAGAACCCTAAAATATTTTTAATAGCACAAAACCAGAAGTGCAGAAATTATACAGAAAAAAATATAGGTCTATCTTTGCTGATCTTCTGAAAGCATCGTGCCTACTAACATGAGTATTATACCTACATATAAAGTGACATACATAATATGGTATATGTAAGTTAGTAGTGATTATACCTACTTTATTTGTTATATAAATATTTCTATAATGTTATACTTATTTGTATATGTTCCAGTCGTAGTGTGAATGAGATGTTGACGCCGGACAACTGGGTGGATCAATGTTTAAGTATAGGCAGAGACGGAGTTCTGGAACTACTCAGAAGAGGGTGAGCTTTATAACATCTGGATTGACTATCAAATCATTCTGTCATACAAGGGTGAACATCAGTAATCTCTATTTGAAAAGTACCTTACGCCAAAGCAGGCACTGGACACACTACGGTGTATATCAACGTTTTTTCAACGTCGATACAACGCCAGTGGGTGTAGTTGCTGTTGGCTGCCTCTCGCATGACAACATGGCTATCTTTTAGTTTTAAAGACTACTTAATAATTTTTTTATCATGGCGCAGATGAAAGTGTAAAGAAACACCCGCAGAATTACTGTAAGGCTAGCTACCATTGAGATAGGCTCCATGCTGTTACCGTGTTCATTCGTTTTAAAAGAGCAGTAAACACCAGACGTTTATCCAAGGTTTATTGTTGGGCAAACGTCGTATAGAATTGATGGAGTAAATAATTATAGTGGATTAATTTTACCCTAGGTTGGTTTATTGCTGGGCCAAGTGTTATGGGCTATTTACTGTGTTATAAAAAACCGCGTCATTAACCCTTAGAACACTGATGTCGAATACAGTAGACATTGTGTGTTTTTGTTAGCCCCTGTATAACCAATTGTTAAAAATTAAATATGCTCTCAGTCTTGCAACACTGATATATGTTGGGACTTAATTTCACTAATAACACAAATTTTCAGTCACTTGAAGTTGTGGATCGCAGTAGCGAGACACAACTTTAAGTGGTTGAAAATTTAAATTTCTTAGCTCCGTGCTCTATGGGTTAAATTTACCTCGCAGTCACAAGATACATGTATAGATGGGCTATTGCAATTGAAATTCGGCGTCGTCAGCGTCAGCGTTTACATTCATTTCCTTGTGGGCACCATAATTTGCCAAGTAAAAGTTGTTCAGGTATCTTTCTTCAATTTGTTTTACTTTTCAGACTTGGGGGATTCACAGCAAACGCGACACGTTGACCCAAGGTTGGTTTAATCGTGGACCAACGTCTGTGACGCTGACCCAAACATAAATCCCTAACTGGATCAACGCCTCGTGTTTAGTATACTGCGAACATTTTGTGGAATTTGTGCTCGATACTCAACGTTAATGAAATTAAAAAAATGAAGATTTTGTATGTATATTATTAATTTTATTCCCAATTCGCCTACAAGTCTTAACAAATGTGTGGTATGGTTCACAGAATTGACGAATGGAGAATGGATGTGCACGGCTCGTTCCCTAAGGAGCTGGAGACAAGAGGGGTGAGATTTTTATAAACAAATTACAATCTTTGAACTATATGTTAACACAGTGATATGTGAGAGAATCAATATTATTAAAATGTTTTAGTCGTTTAAAAACAAAAAGTCACTTAAGCAATATGAAGAATGGACACCTCATTCTCCTCTCGCGTAGCATTGGCACAAACATGATCATCTTTAATTTAACAATGTTGACGTCAGCTCAATATTGATTATCAGGCTAATACTTATCTCATTAAACATGTTCAAGGTACTAGACGCCCGGATCTTGCCAAACTATGCTTATAGAGACGACGCCATGCTGCTGCACAAAGCCATAGAAGCCTATGTAGGCAAAGTTATACGACATTACTATGGTAAGAAAATGCAACACTATGTGGGCGCTATAGTGGAAATGAAATTAGCCGCAATCTCCGGCTGTGGTTAAACTTGCCTAAAGGGACATAATTTCTCGTCTCTGATTTCTGTTTTTGGCGAAAAAGGTCCAAATGGTTTCAACCACAAGGGAAATCGTTTAGCAGCTGGCGAAGCGGCGAGTGCTAGCGCTCACCCAGCTGTTGATTTATTTCGACATGTATAAACCGACTGCGTGAAAAATAATCTGAAAATATATTATTGTATAATAAATCAAATCATGATTATTTTCAATTTATCAAATATTGTCATCCATATCTACGATATCCACCAAAGTATTTTGAGAAAGTGTCATGCTTTCTAACTTGCTCTTAGAAAGCAGGATATCCCTGAAATGAAATTGTTAGAAAGCAGGACACTTTCTCAAAATGTAGCTGCTCGTATTATCAGATTTTATCAAGTACATGTACATCTAATGCTGAAACCGTTAAGGTCCTGTCATTGTATAAGGAAGACGTATGCATGTACGCCTCTATGTTATATGAAATGAATAAATTGGCAGCATTTGCAATTTTGTTGGTCCCGTAAAATGAACCTCTTGCCATTGACATGAGTTAAGTTTTCCAACATGCAATAAACACATTTTCGTGTTGCAGGTCAATTAGGTCAACTAAAAGGAGACCCTGAACTACAGGCCTGGGTGGCAGAGTTAGTACGACCTAAAGAGCAAGGCGGTGTTGGCATTAATGTGAGTATATTCCCGCCAAAACAGAGACGTTGTCCCAGTGTTGTTTGGTTGTTGGGCTACAGTCCGAGACTGGTCCAGCATTGAAACAACATTGGGTCAGTCATTAATGCAATAAGCGATTCAAAATGACTGCATTATTTGAGGTTTTAAAATACATTTAATTTTGAATGTGAATTTTAAACATATAAAGGTTCTGCCTCCCGTAAGCCTAATAATCGGTCTGTCCTTTTGTCTGCTGGGTATGTGCACAATGGCTGACTATCATGCAACCCTGGCAACGCCACTGCTGAAGAGGAAGTGCTGACCCAGCAAACACGACACATTGAAACAATGTTGGTTTAATGTTGGCCCACCGTCTGCGACGCTGGCCCAACATTAAACCAACAGTGTTTCAATGTGTCGTGTTTGCTGGGGAGCGCGTCTATAGCCCTTTGTGTTTTTATTTGTTCTTCAAACAAGAAAATTAAATACAGTAGTAAAATTAGAATGAGCAGTATATTTGCTAGATGAACATTTTTTTATTCAAATTGTGTATTTTTAAGTAATTTTAAACCACTTGAAGTTGTTGGTCGCAGTAGGGTAAAAATCCATGCATGATCAGCGGGGTTCGAGCTCGGGACGTAAGCGTGACTGTCGAGGCAATCAGGCGCTATACCAAAGCGCCACGTCCCCTTCCCTTCCACAACGGTACTTGCTCCTGCCCTTTATCATGTTTATATCTATACACTGTTGTCTTTTGTTGTACAGGGAGTACCAGGTAATGGCGTGGTGACACGTGTTGACGAGCTGATCGTCATCTGTACGTGTATCATCTTCACGTGTAGTGTACAGCACACGGCAGTCACACTGCCCATGTACGACGAGTACGCCTTCCCTCCCAACTACCCCGCCTTCATGAACGGTGACCCCCCAGAAGACAGAGTGAGTATTAACGGGATTACAATTTTTTTTTTACAAAAACTCGTGGACAGTTTGGATCACACCAGTGTTTTTTAGACGACAATGCCCAAACCTTGTATGCGAGTATAGTAATATGCGGTTCTGATCTTTATAATACTTTGGGGCCGTATAATACCGGTATTATGTCATGCGGTCCTCATAGTATTATACACAGATCAGGAACGCATATACCCGGATACAAGATGTGATGGCTATTTCCTGCTCGTTTTCAAGATAACGATGCTATAATCTCATGCATTATACATTATTATTGTCAAAAGAATGACAAATATGTCAGGAATGATTTCTGTACGTCAAAAAAATATATCTACTACCATTGGGCCTTTCTTTTGGTGATTTAGCCTACATTATATCCATGATATCCAGAGATTGTATCTTGCTGGTATAATCACATTAGGCATGACTTTTTTCTGTGCAATGGCTGCTTTTTCGGTTGTTGTTTTTCCATAAAAAAATATTGATTGAGATCTGTCAAATGTGCAAATCTAAAATGAAGCACCAATTGTAAAGTATAACGGGTCTAGTACTTTTGGGTATTGTGGGCGCATTTATATAAATAAAGATCATTAAATTGAAGCCTACAGTAATTATGTTTTACTTTTTCAAACGGAGACATAATAGTCCTTCCTAATCATGAAAGATTAAATGAATTAACACACAAACACTATATTAGCAAATCGACTAGCTTTTGATTTTTGAATTGAGTTTTGCTGACTCCACGTGTGGTACATGTAGGCCTACAATAACATGTACACGTTGCCTGTGGTAAGATCTCTATAAACAATTATTTTGTTGTCACAGCAAGCCATTTTTTCGGTGCAAAGCTGTGTCCATGTTGCGGCATGGTGATTACATGTTTGACATAACATAGTTACTCCAGTAAAATAATATGGCTAACATATTAACCCTTTCAGCGCGGGACCGTCTTGATACGTCAGAATTTGACGTATCAAGATGGTCCCCTCACTGAAAGAATTGAAATATTTCTAATGCCCGTAGACCCATAACATAGGTATTCAAATTAATCAGAAAGAGCTAACTAAGACATTTATGATGATTTCAAATTGAAAAAAACCCTCTGCTTTCCTCGCTTATACAAAAATATTGCAGCGTTCTACGGGTTAATGAAAGCTGGTTTGTTTTAGGCGGAGAGAACAGAGCAGGATTTGGTACAGTGCCTTCCTGACCAGGCGGTCACCTACAACACCATGGCACTCAGCAAGCTGTACAGCTCACGAAGCAGTAAAGGACTTGGCGAGTGGGAGTTTCAATTCCAGTACGAGCCTACGGCATTAAAAGCCGTCAAAGAGTGAGTACCGCACTGTCGTGCAAAGGCAAACAGCAGTAACTGCTTACTTTTCAAGTAAGCAGTTACTGCTGCTTGTCTTTGCACTGCAGCCCACAACACTTTTTTAATTGAAATAAAATGCAATGTGGGATTTCGAGCTTTTATTTGATGTATTCCACTTGACTGTCATATAAAATAGTAAATGGAAATAAGCAGTATATAATAAGAGGGGGGGGGAAATTGCTGCGTGTAATGCTGCACTTAATATATCAAGTACGGTACCATTGATCCAATGTTGTTTAACTGCTGGTTCAATTTGTAATGTTTCCGCTTTAAGTTATGGGTTGCATTACGACGAAGCCGGGCCAACACTTAAAACAGTGGGGCGATGCTTCGTGTTTGTCGTGCAAAGTTCCAGTGTATTTTTAAATATGTTGCTAATAATTTAAAAGAAAAATCTCATGGTAACTACCATGATATTTTCAACGACACAAGGTTCGAGAGTTAAAAACAAATAGTTTAAAGAATAATTGTGGTTATATCTTTGGTACTAAATCTAGTTTATAATCGCCTAACTGGCCAGTGACATTATACCGGACTGTGAACTTTGGGATGGGATTTTTTTTTTAAACAGCAATTTTATTGTTTTCAGATTTCGGCAGGAGTTGTCACAAATCAGCAAAATAATTCAGTCGAGGAATGAGAACAGAGACGACATTTTCCGTTATCCCTACCTGGATCCAGATTATGTGAATAATTACATAGGGGTGTGATCCAAGCTATCCACGTTAACTCTTGTCCTGCTAGACCGTCATAATTATATACATTTTCAATCAAGTTTCAAAACAAATTAAAATGTTACCGAAATTGATGAAATATGTGAAAAATGATCAGTTTTTACTATAATTCAGTTTGCATAAATGTTTTTTCGTCATTTGAAGCTGGAAATTGTATCAGTAATTCACGACTCGAGTTAAAAGAAAACAAAATACCAACAGACTATTCAACAGGACAAAGGTTAAATTGTTGAAGATTCGTAAGTCATAAACAATTATGTCAAAAATCCAATGTACGCTACTCTACTGTGAGTAGGTCCTCTTGAAACAACAGTTTGTTATTGTTTTGGTCAAGCTACTCATGTGTATTCACTACGATTCCCGTGCTTTAAAAGGAGGCTATGCCACATTTCTGTTATATTTCATTTATTTGAAACCAGATTTCTGACACAATCTTTATATTTAAAAGAAAGAAAAGTCCCATACTTCTAAAAGTTGTATGACAATTAATTATTGCTATCCATCATATTATAATAATTATGCATGATAAGACGTTATGCAGGCAAGGTGTGAGTGAACATGTAGATTCAACTATTTCATTATTATCACTCAGTCTTCACTAACTGTAACACTAAAATGAGTGATGTATGCTTCGAATCTTAACTAGTCGCCTTGATAAAACATATCTTGTTTAATTTATGGCTTAAATTTCATGCTCAAAGAATAATATAGAATGTTGCACATGTTAAATACACACAACAAGGATTGTAGATGATGATTTTAGTTTGCCGTAATGCTGCGATGCATTCTGTCTCAGCTGTATAAAGTCAGTTTGCAGTCCGACCAGTTGTATGTTGGTGACTTATCTGAGATACTGCCTGCCACTGAATGACTAAATACGGTGTGAGGAATTGTAGACATTCCTGAGGCTGTTACTTGGGGAGTTGGGCGAGCCACAACTCCACAACAGCCATAACGAACCACTGACAAGAAAATTGTTTGAATTATTTAAATTCATTAGTTCGGGACACTCAAATTTAAATGTTTGGTATAAGGGGAGATTTGCAACTTCGCAGCTATGTATAAATCAAATAAAACATCCCTCAAAGTTAACTGACGGCAGCCATATAGAAAAAATAAGAAGTTGAATATCAGCATTATTTGGAAAGTGTGTCAGTTATGAGTAAGGAACCAGTTTGATAACAATTTATAAGCGATACTTTGACATAATATTATGTATACCATTATTCTGTCACATTAGTGTCATTTATAACTATTGTCATTTGTAAATTTAATTCTGTATATAAATATTGTATATTGTCATGCAAAGGTTAGTATTTTATATTAGTATTTTATATTAATGTACACAACTGTAATTGGTGAGTATCATGAGTATGTTCACAATATTAATACTGAACCTAGCAAACACGGGACGTTCACCCAATGCTAGTTTAATGCTGGCCCACCGTTTACGACGTCAGTCCAACATTAGGTTAACGTCCCGTTCGCTGGGAAGGTGTAGACCCATTGTATACTGATTATTAACGTTGATTATGAGTTATATTCACATGTGTGCCTATATTGAACCAATTTTATGTACAGAATATATTATAATTAGAACTACACCTGAAAGGTGTATTATATACTGTCCGTATACAGTTCATTGCAAGAGTATGTTATAATCCAATTAAATACTACACAGCAAACACCAGACCTAAAAGATGTTGTTAATTACAGTACGTTTTATGGTACATGGAATCAGAAAATGCAAAATTAGTTACCATTTTTGTGTAGTAGGATTTTCTCATATATTTTTGGAGCATACACATAATTATGTTACCAACCCCAAACAAACTCGTTTTACATGGTGCTGTAGTGTTAAATTCACCGCCTGTGGCTATAATGGATATTTTGAAGAGGGCATTTTTATTTAATTCTTCAGCTACAATCTCTCATCGAAACTGCTAAAGGTAAAATCTAGTATTATGATGCACCGGCACTCAAGTGAAAAAAATGTACCATAACATAATATTTATAACTACGTACATGTTTTATTAAAAATAAAAGTCGATATCCCTGTAACATGATAATAATACAAATATATCTGATATAGTAGTTGATTATTTTCAAGGATATAGTATGAATAAATTTGTGACAAATAAATCAAAGTTGCCACAAGATGGGGCACAATTGTTTCCTTATATGGGTGATTGGCTATCATGTGAGGGTCACATGATAGCCAATCACCCCAAGGAAACAATTGTGCCCCATCTAGTGGCACACAATTGTCACACAATTATTCATACTATATATGGGGTGATATGTCACCTGTAACATAGTGAAGATCCTCAATAAAAATAGATGCTTTACAATTATATAGAATTTTTTTTGCAATAGAAGGTATCTCGTTCTATGAAAATAATAATACATACTACATCGTCGGGTACGGCGATCTCGGCACTTGTCACCACATCAAGCCCAAATCGATGTGGTTATTTGTGCTGAGATTTCAACTTCCCGACGTTTGCATCCATATAAAATGAAATGAATCAGGCTTTAGGCCACCTTTGTGCATATATAGGCTAAACTGGGCCAGAAGAACCTCCTGAGCATGGTGAAATGATTGAGACGACACTGTCCTCCAGGCACAGGATTCGAGCCCTGGCGGTCTGAGGCCGAGCACGCTACCTCTCGGTCACGGAGGCTCCCCACAATACTGACTTTAACACGTGGATGGGGAAGAAACATTTTTTGTTTCTTTCAAACCGCCGGGAACCGAACCCCGAACTCTGGCGTGAGAGGCAGCGGTACTAACCACTACACTAGGGCCCCCGCCCTGCATCCATATAATCTTTGGAGTCGTAAATAACTGCAATTTGGCACACTGTATATGCACAACCATGACAAAGCTTGATAATAGAGTTAGTAAAATGTTATGATAATTGGTTGAGAATTAATCGGCTTAAATCAATCACCATGGATTGAAACACGATTTTGCTGGTTCAATGTTGGGCCATCGTCTGCGACACTAGCCCAGGATCAACATGCTGCGTTGGATTTAAACCACATCTTTGACAACAAGTTATCTTAACCACGAGCACCCAGTGCATAGCGACCAACTATTTTAAATAGTCAGATACCTTGAATGCCGCGCACTCAAGACCGGCCAATCAGACAGCACTTGACAGCTGGCTCACAGCAAAGCTTGCTTGTTTCCGTTGGTATGATAGATCAGATAGATTATAAGCTCGGAATCTCACGCTGATGTCATTGTGATCCCAGCTCCCTCACAGTCCAAAATGAGAGATTCCCAACTTGTGTATATATATTGACCCAATGTTGTTTAAATGTTGGCGCGACGGCCCAACATTAAAACATCATTGCATCAAAAGCACCGTAGCCAACAGTTTGCTGCTGTGTAGGCCTAACGTTACAACTTGATAGTTGAAGGGGGTCAACGCGATATGACGTCTTCGTCATGTAGCTTAGTGACCCAGCGAAAACGAGACATTCCTCGATGTTGGGTTAAATGTTGGCCCATCTTGTGCGATGCTAACAAACTTTGGGACAACATTGCGTGCTTGCTGGGGAGGAGTAAATATCGACAAGCTAACCTCATTTTCCACCCCTGATAAATATTCATCATCTCTATGTCGGCTAATGCCAGCTATGGCCATACAATCACCACATGATGTAGAGCAGACAACAGAGACTATCTACCAAAATATTTTAAGGAGATGTAAAACTGCGTGAAGAAGCCCGATATAAAGTGTATGCGTTCATTAACCCCTTTCAAGCCTGAATTTACCATTGTAATCTTCATCCACTACAAGCCGCGAATTGCTGTCGCAATTCTCGACTTCCAGTGGATGGGAATGACTTGCAGCTGGTAACAATTGAAAAAATATACTGTTATTTTTAAAACAGTTCCATGAAAATTTTTGTTCTAAAACCACCAGGTTTCAGGAAATTAAGCCATTCTTCAAATTTGCGAAATGATGCTTTAATGCATCGTGAGGGCTTGAAGGGTAAATATGCTGTACGAAACTGAGGGGAAAGATCCTGTGAATGAAATGGGAATGTTTTCGGGTGGTATGAATGGACGAAGTGACTTTATGGAACAAATCTCCTGTCTAAGATAATAAGGTGGTTGAGGCTGTAGACACAGTATCATTATTATTTGTTCCCATACCATGACAAGGAACACCACAGCTGAGCAAATACGATACGTTCACCAAATGGTGGGCCATCATCTGTGACAATTTATGGGAAATAGATGTAGTATGCACTATTAATGAGAGTGGAGCAGCACATTACTATACACACAGATTCACAATTGGCGACTGCCAAGTACATATTGAACAAGCCACTACTGGTAGTCTTCTCTTACTGTGTAAGATGTATCTACATTTAGATAAAACAATTCAAGATCTTAACATGCATCTCAACAGGTTCGATACCATGTCAATAAATACTATAGCATTAAAATCTTTATCGGGTGTAAATCTTCATACGGCAAACTGACTTCCGGCGTATATAAATTTTCACCCAGGTGTAAATATCAACCTACTCTTTATGGTTAAATTTTCCGTTTATTTTTCATTTTATCAGCTTATTTATCGTATTTAGCCTTGTACAAAGTGTAGGTATACAATGTGACCAGGTTCTAGCACATACGCATCCGGTCAATCTCCATTAGTAAGAGGTGGATTGTATGTGTAGTTTTTTTTCTATAAGTCTTTGTATACAAATATTCGCCATCTTGAAAACGTACACTGAGGTAAGTTACATTTTAAAAGTATTATTAAGAACACAATTTAATGCTTATAAAAATAACATTTATTTTTAAGAAAATAACATTTCATAATATATCTGAAATGTAGGATATTGTGCACGATCATTATTATAGCTAGATATTGAGTCTAGCAAAGTTAATATTGTTCCTCTGATGCAATATAGATACGCAGTATGATATATTGTGAATGTACTGCTTCGTTTCTTGATAATAATCCCGTTTTTCTTATTGTGTACGTACATGTACTGAAACGTTGTATGTGCAACAACCTGGCCACATTGTATACCTACATATAGCAGGTAAATATATACATGCGGTGAAAATATTTATACGTTTGCGTATGAAGATTTACATGCGGTAAAGATATCAATGCGATAGTATTTATTGATATGGTATCGAACCTGCTCAACAAGTACATAACATTTGTAGAAAAAACAATAAAACATCTCAGTGCGGGTGATGCTTTTAAACACATTCAAAAAGCTTTCTCTCAGAAAACATTTTAACTGAAGTTTAGGAAATATCAGGTGCGCGGGGCATTTTCTATCATCCCAGTTTGGACAGATTTAGATAAATTGTCATTGCTGTAGTAATATAGTTTTTCGATTATTTGAAGCTGGTGTTGCTGACGCAATAACCAGCTTCAAATAAATGAAACATGGGAGTATTCGGTCAAAATAATTCTTCAACTATTAATGCATATCAATAGTGTTGCAAAAATATTTAACATTACTTTTTCACATGTCAACGTGGCTGTAAACAATATCGGCTTATACAGTAATATGCAACATATGTGTAGGGGAGCAAGATACAAATCCACAATGACATTTTATGCCAGAAATGACAAAAAAAATCAGCATTCCGATATTGGGCTACAGTTTGTAGTTGTTCTAGCAAATTACGGAATGTGGGCGAGCAGGCATTCGTCGTTTGTCATAACAGTACTACATTGTCAATCCAGTTCACTGAGATTTGCTGTGTGTTTTCTGTTCTCCAAATGAGCCAGCAGTATTTTCCCATACTGGTGTCTACCGAGTAACTGGTAAGCCAGGGGCATCAAGTTTTTGATGTGCCCATGGAAGCATTCTCCACCATAAGAAAACAGGTCCATACCTAGCTCCAAACCCTCCCCGTAGTCACACTCGTCATTAGCAAACTGTATGAGCATAATCAGCTCCATCAACGGGTCCGTGTTTGTGTCACGCTCCTTCTCATCTTTACTCTCAGCTATCTTCTTGAACATCCTCTTCAAATCACCTGTAAATTAGACTTATGATTATCATTGGTAGGTTAAAGTGGGGTGATCACACAGTATTAAAAACAGTGGCAGATATAACTCTTTGAACCTTACAACGCTAAAAGGTTTTATTTATAAACCATGGAGACCAAAGAGGTTTTTCAATTTGAAGTCATCATAATCATCATTAGTTGGCTCTTCCCGCTTTATTTAAATACCTGTGTTATAAATCTTAGATTTTTTCAGGGCGAAGATCGACTTTAGACGTCAGATTCTGATGTCTAAAGTCGGTCCCCGCTATGAAAGGTTCAATACCAATGTAAGAATGTGCACCAAAGTGTCATCAGATATCATACTGATTCGAAAGAATAGATTACAGATATGTGGATAGCAGCCAATAAGAACAGGTCTACAAAAGTGATTCGATTATCATGATTAACTACACAATTTCACATCTACGTAAAGTAGTCTGATGTAGATATATTAAATATATATTGTCTTAGCTTGGTCTAAATTATGTTCTCATTCTATTGCCATGATTTTTAATCCCAAGTTGGCTTAATGTTGGGCCAGCATTAACCCAATACAGCTTGTGTTTGCAGATTAGTAAGAAAATTAATTGTACCAGTTGTTTCAGGAACTTCTCTGTATCCAATGCCCTGGTCATTGATAGGCACTACAATCCCTGCTCCATGAAATGATTTGCACACAACCTTTTTGTCACGTGCCTTCAGAGACTTGGTTTTTAGTTCAAGAAGAAACTTCTTCTTTTCTGCATGTTTTGTCAGCATCTCTTGTAACTTGCCCATTTTCGCTTTACATAATTTATCTGTCTTACATTTGTCATCTACGAACCATCTGAAAAATTACAAAAAAAATAATTATGAAGCCTTTAAGCATCATTGCATGGTATCATTATATGCAGCAGAACTGCATGGCATTTTGAATAATATTTAGGCGGCTATTAAGCCTAATAAGCCGGCTAAGCGAAAAAATCATTAATGAATACATATACAGCCTACACCCTTTTGAAAAACTTGGGAGAGCTTCTTTTAGTTTCATGGTAATACATGTCATTCAGTGAGCTTCAAAGGTTGTTTATTTTTTATACAGGTCAATTATAAAGAATGTGTAAGATATTTGTCACTTTTATGTAAAGTGGCTCATATAATATGACTTACAGTACATAAAAGCGAAATATAGCTGGAGCCTACTCTTTTTGAAAGTAAACATGGTTAAAGCTATTTTGTGACCTTCAAAGGTCATTTATACTTTCTTAGAAGGTCAATTATGACCACACTTCTTCCAGCTTTTGCACTTCTTTCTAATACAATTTGGTATATATTGAACCATTTAGATGATATTTCACAATTATAGATAAATAAAAGTTTGTATAACGCATATATCCAGCTCTATGAGCTGTTCAAAGTGTTTCACATAAGCGTTGTGATGAATAAATGTGTTTTAAGTGTTTTCACACTTCTTGCAAGGCTGCTTTCTCTTCGCAATTCGGGAGGCAGATCGTTTCAGTCTTTGGTGGAGCACATGCAAAAGACCATACTACAACAGCGACTAGTTGCTAGATAGCAGAGATGTTTGTGGTTGGTAGACACATAGAATGTCTGTGATGTATGCAGGCTCTGAAATATTTGTTTACATATATGTAGGCCTAAATAATCAGCCATTGTAAAATACAAATGACATCGTCATCAACCCATACCGACTAAATGTAGCTTCACGGTCAAGCCAGCATAGCAGTCTGGACCAGACACAGGTGAGGCTTACATAGTGTGTCAAATTTTATTATTTGCTCCCAGACATTTGGTCACCATTAGGGAAGGGACGTGGGCCTGGCAGCATAGTCAACTGAACTGCTGGTTCAATGGTGACGACCATTGGTCAACTTCAGGAACAATGCGTCAACGTTTCATGCCAGCGCTGTACCCCACAAATTTCTGTATAACAACCCAACACAAAACTTAATTACTGCCGACATTCACATAAATGTGCTATAGACATTATTATTTCTATAATTAATCATGGCGTATCTTCTTGTTACATTCTCTGAACAATTTTTTACTATTGTATCGTTAAAAATGTTTAATCAGCGCTATACAAAATAAACAATTTTATAAACTTTCGGACTAATATGGGCATTAATAAATTGCTTGTGTGGACTTTTGGCATTGGGCACTAGAGAATGAGAATTTGCATTCTAATTAAAGCCGTGGCTATGATTAAAAATTTTACGGTAACTGAGGTACATTCCTTATAAAATGTCTGTTAATTATGACGTACAATAAATTCAAATGCCCAAATCATTTTCAAAATTTCAGTGATGAAACCATGGGTATGCTTTTTTAAACTCCTTCTCCATTTATTATTGATGTGCGAGTGTGGGGAACATTCTACAAATATACATAAGAATTCTTAATCAACATGCTTCTTATTAATAACTAGATTTGCCTGAGGGGAAAAGCTTGCGTCTCCACCGGCCCCTCATAGATTTAGCAACGAAAATACATTAATTATAGAGAAATACGGTACTGTCACCAGTTTTTTTATGTAAACCACGTAAAAATGTGATGTCAGAATCACACCAAAATGTAATCAACATATGTCCAGGGTAAGTTGCTTTCTTGGAACAAATCGGTGAAGCAGTTCAAGCTCTTGAGAGTAACATGTGATTGAATTTTGTTGAAAATATGAAAAACAATTCTGCTGACAATTTCTCAGGGCCAGTGAGCAGACCCAAAAAATAACATTTGAGCTGTATAACTATATTACCAAATTTTGATAACCAAAATGAGCAAAACTAAAATATCAGCTAAAATCCAGACAAATTCCTTAGGGCCAATATGCATACTGCAAAATTTCGGAATAATTCGAGCAGGGGTGTATAGCTAAATTAACAAATTTTGATAATGGCAAAAATTCTGAAACGTGAAAAAATCAATGTTTCTATTATCAGAATCAAACCAAAAACTAATCACCACATGTATAGGGTAGGTAGGGTCTTTACTTTAAACTAAACATGAAACAAATCCACAAAGCGGCTCAAGTTCTAGAGAGCGACATAGGGTTTCGGCGGCCATCTCGAATTTTGTTGAAAAAGATGAAAAACGCAAAAAAAAATTTACAGGCCAAATATCCTAGGGCCAATAGGCATACTGGAAATATTTAGAAATAATCTGAGTAGGGGTGTATGGCTATATTACCAAACTTTGATGATGGCCAAAATGAGGAAAACAGAAATATCCACTAAAATACTAAAACGTAAAAAAATCAAAGTTTTTATGATCAGAATCACACCAAAAACTAATCGGCACACGGCCAGAGTAAGGTATTCCTTTAAACCAAATATGAAACAAATCCATGAAGTGGTTCAAGCTCTAGAGAGCGATATAGGATTTCGGCGGCCATCTTGGATTTTAATGAAGAAACTGAAAAACGCAAAAAAAATTACCAGGCAAATTTCCCAGGGCCAGTATGCATACTGCAAATATTTGGAAATAATCCGAGCAGGGGTTTTCGAGTGAGAGCAGAAACGAGTGGCGGCGGGCGGACTCAGCAAAAACAATTAGTCTCCACCACCACATAGTGGGTGGAGACTTAATAATGACAGAAGATTGTGTTGTTGAAACAGGCTTAATTTCTGGGCTAAACCCTGGTAACAGTATACCGTAAACAGGCCGTAAACAGGCTTAGCAGGAGAAGTGTTAACCCTCGTACTTGTTTGTAAGTATTTTTTATTCATTTGAAGCTGGAATTTCTAACGCAATTTCCAGCTTCAAATGAATGAAACAAAATGTTTTTTATGAACAAGAGGCCCAGGGGCCTTGAAACTTGTCAACAGCATTGCAAAATATCAGCTACAGGTGTGTCAGAGAATGTATATCTATGCTCTAAATTGCATTATCATGAAAATAAAATATGTATAGGCCGGTAGTATATATTTATATCTCATCCATCATTGGAATTTATATTATATGCTCGATTCCCGTCATACATTTTGCTGATTTTACACACATTTTGAAGTAGGCCCACTGCACATAATGAAAAATGCTTGACATACAAGAGTAGATGTGCAATTATTATTTATTCTGGGTCTTTTAATAGGCCCCAGTTAGCCAGGAATTTTCACGAAGTCTTTATTCTTTAATTTCAATTCTTCTGCCTTAAATAGGCCTAACAAAATCGTCACGGAGTTGTAAAATATCAACTTTTAATGTTTCTTACACAGCCGTGAAATCTAGAGCAGCCCTAATCCATCACATGTAACCGTAATGCACTTTTGCTACACCCTCTTACGTAAATTACATAAATCACAATACTAACAGTACATCGACCCAAGGATAAAGACCCATGAAGGCTTTCTCAACTCACACGATCTTTGCTGCAATGTTACTGTAATGTTATCAGGCAAACGTCGAGTCAGGTGTTAGTTGGCTTTATCAAATGTAATGAAATGAAATGGATGGGGTTTTACGCCACATTTGTTCACATATAAGCTAAACTGGGCCAGAAGAACCTCCTGAGGATGGTGATATGAATGAGGTGACACTGCCCTCCAGACACATGATTCGAAATTGAGCCATGTTGGTCTGCGGCCAAGCACGTTATCATCTAGGCTGCCCACAATATTCAATCTTTACGATTGAGCAGGCAGGAAACATTTTGTTCTTTGAAACTTGGAATGCCAAAGCAGGAGACGAATCTGCGATCTCTGACTTTCCAAGCAGGCACCAGGGCCCCGCCCTTTGGTATTGTTGCTACATACAAACACATTACCTGATTACTGATATCAAGATGATGTGCTATGTATTCTTGCTGGTATCTATAAGCTGATTAGCAAAACGTTTCCAATTATTACTTTTTATGACATTGATGATGTACTATATTAGTTTAAATATATATTTTTTTTTTCATATGTGTCGTTAAAACTCACTTATGTAGCACAGAAGCAATTGAAAATGTAGGACTATATAATGATGTGGTCATTCGTGCATATAATACAGATGTTTTAGTTATTAGGGGATGACAATGTTTTATCATCAAGTGACGAGACAGACAGTTCAAGTGATGATAATTTATTATTTGACTACCCCGGTAACCAAAAACATCAAAATATGATTTAACTTTAATGGTTGTCTCAAACTCAATATTATTTATAGCTGACATATTGGATACTTTATGCTTTGGCACAAGATAACGTTTAAGCTTATAAGATACCCATGTTATCAGGGTTATGTTTCGGAATGAGATAAAACCGAATGATATGTGTTTATTTCAGACTAAATGTTTCACATATATAATCATGATAATACATAGTTTTCAATGTGTTGTACTTCCACTAGGCCTAGGCCTATAGGGCACATACCGAAATAGTGGAAATAGTTTCACCTTTCCATCCGTCCACCCGGTGTCCGCCTTTTAGTCAGAAGGCCCATTAGTCAGAAGGCCCGTTAGTCAGAAGGCCCGTTAGTCAGAAAATCAGTGAAGATGATTAGTCATGTTAGTCAGAAAGCCTGATTGTCAGAAGGCCCGTTAGTCAGAAAATAAGTAAGGATGACTGGTCAGAAGGCCCGTTTGTCAGAAGGCCCGTTAGTCAGAAAGTCAGATAATTACCTCATCGAAATCATCTCATATGTGAACAACCCTATGACCAATTATTTGTCTTTATTTTTTTACTTTTGCCAATAACAACGTCTAGCACTTTCATAAGGGTTGCGTTATTAACAGGCCACTCATTATATTTTTGAACCTAATGTTGCTGACGTAATTCCCAGCTTCAAATGAATGAAAACTACCCATAATAATTGGATCAAGTGGTTATTGCCAGGCTGTCTGTAAATAACAGTCAATTTTCTACATATAGGAACAAGATAGTATAATAATAATACATGTAATTGCATATCGTATGCAGCAATGTAGGCCTACTTGAACAGGTTGGAACAATGTAGATATGAACAAGCAATACCATCAACATACTGCTTCAAACTCGAATAGGCCTACCTAAATTTTGACACTTGCTGAGAAAAAATGGTCGAGATAACAAGATACTGCAAATAGATTATAATGAGATTCAAATTTTACGCTGGTCTTAATTAGGACAGTAATAATATGTACTGCAATCAGATTATTAATAGTTCTCTCGTGCTTAGGTAAACTTCACTTTCTCGAATATAAAACAAGCATTTCCACACAAAAGAGCCGACAAATAATGCTAGTTATCAGAATACTTGGACAAACTTATTATTTATTCTGAGCAAAATGATACATTCATGAACGCTTTACATAAATTAAACAGATGGCTACAAACTCCAATTGAAAAATCTTGTGGGGTTTTCTCATGACACACTTTTCACACCTATTTCAGTAAAGTTTATGCAAAAAAGCATAGTGCTTAAAAAAAAGCGCACTCATTGATGAAAATAACCCAGCCAAGCAACCAGCCAGTCATAAATAATGCTAGTTTTCAATATAAATGTACGAGCTACGAACCATCGTGATTTTTTTTCAAGATTATATCCAGATCATATCGACTTATTACCAATTAAGAGTCGAACGTATATACTAATGTCTCAGAGACGCAACATTTGATCTATATGGATTTTACTCTCAGTTGTGCAATTTGTTTGGGTATAATTTTTCCACAATTTAATTTTCATGGTTTTTTTTCTCTTTCAAACTATTTATTAAATTACCGATTTTTTTGAAAAACTCGTATGGACTCCGTCAGCATTTTTTAAGTATCCTTGAGTAGTTATTTTATGCGCAACTTTCAATATTGCCTTATCAATAGCTGGACAACAAACGTTTCAATCAAACTAATATAGTCCCTCCCCCCCCCCCCTCTCCACATGCCCAGATATCTAATGCAGCGTCCCCTAGAATTGTTCAATGCCCAATGAACAAATTCTGACTGAAGGGCCTTCTGACAAAAAAGCTCAACTGATTTTCTGACTATCGGGCCTTCTGATTAACGGGCTAACGGGCCTTCTGACTAATGGGCCTTCTGACCAACTGGCCTTTCGACTAAAGGGCCTTATGACTAGCGGGCCTTCTGACTAAAAGGGTGTCACCGTTCACCCCAACCTCACATCATGACACATAATTGATTTAATGAACGGTTTGCACCGTTTTTAACATATTACAGTCACTTAATTTACCATTAATTTTGCAGAAATTGACCAAACTACTATTTTACCTCAATCTTTAAAGGGTTCTTAAGTAGGTTTTGTACAGGCTTTGGCATTTAAGTATTGTTTATTCTGACGCACTATATATCCGAGAATATCATGCCTTTGAGATTATTTATGCACAGATTATGCTAATTAAATCTGTAATTAGCACCGATAAAACACTTTCTTAAGCTCATTAAGTCAGTGCTGGTCGTTTGAAAAATAGTGGTGTGTGGAAAATCTCACTCCTTGAATGAGCAAGGAGTGTGATCATGGAGTGTGATTTGCACTCCACCAAGTGTTGTGTCTGTATCTGTACATTGTACGAGGTGTGCTGTTTTTCCTACACCTCAACTTTGTTTTAGGCGTGTGATGGCGTGTGCGTGTGATCACACGCCTCATATCACCAGCACTGTTAAGTACAGGATTTAAAACTTAAGAACAATAAATTCGGGCTCTACCACCAACCACCTTGTCTGTGCCATTGTCTTTGTGCGTGTACTCGGTATGCTAATTAATCACTAATATGGGCCCTAATTGGTACATGCTGAGGCACCTAAAATTGCCTTCTTGGGATCCTGACGGTCTGTTCTACACATGATATACTTCATACCTTTTGTACTCGCAGTGCTAAATACAAGTTAGCTGAAAATGTCATGCTCAATCGGTTGTTGAAATATTTATAACACGATTTTTGTGGAAAAATGGCAAAAAAAATTTGGGGATCCATGGTTGCATCGTGTTATCCATGGTTGCATCGTGTAGTAACGATTCTCGCTATAACGGTTAATTACTGACACTCCATTTACTTTATTCAAACACACATTTTAGCGCTGAAATGGTTTACCATTTGTAACAGCGTTTGCAAGTAGACCCTATCGACTTCCGTCATCACTCACGCACGTGAGGTGATGTCACGTGTTGTGCCAACACCCTTTATGAGTGTTATTGGAGTCGATCACATAGCTTTAGTGCTACACATTGTCTTCCTGGGGTCCTGTCGGATCTCTTCTTGGGGCAGTGTCATCACCTTCCTGAGTTGTTGCCGCTAGGCCTACACCTAATTTACTAACCTCTCTCACTTAAATTTGTGGGTCAAGGTAGTGAGACACAAGTGTGTGAAAATTTAAATTATTTAATTCAGAGGTTTAAGGGTTAATATATTAGTCATCAGCAACAAATTTTCTACAATATTTGCTGTACAAAATAAATTTGTAGGCCTATTAATATTTGTCATATATTTGTACATTTTTTGTTATTTTTTTGCTGTTCATTCTAATGGCACATAGTCTAAGTCTATATAGACATCTACACCAGGTTCAAGGTAGAGGTTAACCTTTGAAAATACATTGATAAATCGGATATAACAGGTGTGGCGAAGTTTTGGTGAGGTTACTTAGCCCCCTGTGGCAAGGTTACCAAAGCTGTGGCGAGGCAACTCAGCCTTCTGTGGCGAGGTTATCAAATCTGTGGCGAGATTACCTGTGGCGAGGTTAACTTGTGGCGAGGTTACCTGCTACCATAACAGTTATAGGCCTACCCCAACAATGTTGCGAGATATTGGCAATGGTACTAAATCTGGTGGTGACAGTCCAATATTTCGTTGGAATCAGCAACATTTCAACTATATATGGTATTAGTAGCTCGTTTTCTGCCGTACTTCATTTAAATTGTATTGGTAAGCAATAGGCCTATTTGGATCATGGGATGACGAACCTTGACTCTGTTCTAATAACGTTGACTAATAAATTAAATCTTGAAACTAATGCAGCGATACACAGCTCACATTTTGAAAGTGTGGGCCATAATGGGCATTTATTCGCGGCACCACCAACAGTAAATACCGCCATATAAATAATATTCCCCCCCCCCCTTGGAAAAATAGGCGTCTCACATTGGGAACAGAAATTTAAAAAGATTCACTTGTAATGACTTCGTAGTTAATTCCACAGAAAATATATTACATATTTTTTATATGGTTAATTCAGCAGGCGATCTGTTATTATTTAGCCCCAGAACTTGTCTTGAAAAATCGTATGGCCCACTAAAATTAACTTATTGCGTCAAAAACATGCACAGATAAAATGATGTCGGGCCAGTTTTAATTTTTTTGTGAGAATCCCGCAAGTACTCTTTATTAGTCAGGCACTGCCTATTCTTTACACGTAATTAAGTAGCTAAGCCTGTGTTTGACAGTGTTCAATGCTCAAAAGATGGTGTCGGCCAGAGCTCATTAGGACACGAAATCGTCATGCATTCACTCAAAATGCCTGGTTGTAAAACTATAATATGATGATATAGCCCAGGAACGTTAAATCAATGACAATTATATTTTGAAAAAAGTATATTTCACCTTACTTTGTCCCTTTTCCATGACAGATGGTCGTAATGAAAGGGTTAACTTAACTACATGAACGGGCAATGCAATAAAATGCAATGCAAGAAGTGTATAAATTATATCAATTTCCATTGCCTTCAATCGGTAAGTCCAAAAATCTACTTATAATAATACGAAATGTGATATTTTTGGAGATAAATATCTTAGCCAAGGCCTAATTGCTATATTGGTAAGATAAAACAGGTGACTGCAGCAGAGAGAGAGGTGGGAGAGCGGGGGGGGGGGGGCTAGCACCCCCGCGACAGAGTGAAACCCAACAGAGTAACACCCGTGAGAACACTTATCACAGCAAATACTTATCACAGCAAATACGAAGCATTGACCCAATGTTGTTCTACTATTGGCCCGACATCTTCGACGTCGGCACAACATAAAAACACCATCGGGTCAATGCCTGAGTTAACTGGGTTTGGTCACAGCCAATCAGCAAACTCCAGACGCTGACACAATGTTAGCCTAATGGTGGCCCGCCATTTACAACACTGGGCCAGCATTTTCCCAGCATTGATACACCAATATATAGGCCTTAACGCGATAAACGTTTATCCAATGCTAGCTTAATGCTGGCCCATTGTCTACGGCAATGGCTCAGCAGTTAAACAGCATTGGCTAAACGTCTCGTTTTTGTAGAGTCACCCGCAACTCGATACACTGACACAATGTTGGTCCAATGTTAGAACAGTGTCATAAATGATGGCACAACATTTACCCAACATTGGATCATGTTGACTGCCTAGAACAAGCATGACATAGAAGCTTCTGCTCACAGATAAATCAAGTATCTGCTTATTTCACAAGTGTGCAGATACTGTCTATTGAAAGTGCTGTTACAAACAAGAAGGAGGCAGTAACATCAGCATAAAGGAAGTATATACTTGCTTTACAAGTAAGCAAATACGGCCTTTTGGCAGCGCTATGGCAGGAAGAGCCAGTTAAAAAGCAGTAAATGCCTAGTTTACCAGGGATCTGATAATGCTTTTTGACTTTGCACAGGCAGAACAGATGTTAAACGGAAGTTAACGGCAGACGTTTGCTCTGAAAGTCAGACTAAAAACTTCTACCACAACATATGTTACAAATTTTAGTGGTATTTTATTCAGTCTGAAATTTGTTTGAAACCGTGTATCATGTATATATGGGTTTAGGAGAAAATGTTAATATTATATTATACTAACTTGATGGCTGCGAAAATGTTTTCCCCTCTGGCAGTCATGGTACAATTGTTGGCAGCTGAATTACTTGCAACAAAAGCTGGCATCTCAAGTGGGTCATCCCTAAAAAAATATGTTTTAAATAATTCAGCTACTCACTGAGAAAGAATATAAAATACAATTGAGAATCTTTATACAATTTAGAGGTACTTCAGTAATAATGCATTACAACAAAAACAACATAACATTTGCAAACAGCAAAAATTGGCTTGAATATTTCGAAAATAGGTTTAGTACATTTGCAAACATACTGATTAGATACATGCACATGTTCACCTGTCTTGTCTGCTGCGAATTCATTGTTTGATTGTTTTAATATAAACTAGAAATAAGTATTCGCTATGATTCTAACAAAATGCAATCCCCAGGCCCTCAATCCATGGTTTTGAATGATTTAACACTTTATCGTAAAATATAAATTAGATTTGTGCAAACTGGTTATATTTACCTAACCAAAATGACAAGAAAAACTTTTGATAGTAGTTAAAATCACTTGGCTGTGATCAAGTAATAAAGTACAGTAGAGCCTTATTTGAGCGGCTACCACTACTGCAAGTCGAAAGTAGCCATTCCAGACGGGTAGTACAATTTGAATGCATATACCACAAACACGTTTTTTCACCCAAAATGGTCAGCTGGCAATGCTGTGTTTAACTGTACTGGTAGGCGGTGTGTCACAGACGCGGTCGTTTGAAGGGTGATGATTGTAAGTAGTATTATTGGTGCTAAGCTGTTTTTTATTCGCTACATCGTTTTCCAATATAGCATGCGTTTTATCTTTTCGTACAGTTTTTTCTTTGAAAAGAGCCGTTTTTAGGCAGCACTTACATCGTTTTTTTTTATACAGTCATGAGTTTAATCTTTTTGTACAGCTTGTTGTTTTCTGGAAAGAGTGGTTTCTAAGCCGCACTCAAGGGAATTTCAGAGTTTGAGTTTGATCAATCCCTTGATGCTGGCTTGCTTCAGCTTTCTAGTCTGTGTCAACTTCTGTGACTCCAATAATGCTTGAGTCTTGTTCATGCGATCCAGCATCTCAGCATTATCGACATGAAGAGCATAGTTTCTCATGTATACCCAGCAGCTGCTCACTGCACTATTTTGTTGTGATGGTTTTTACTGGTTCAGGAGTCAGGATTTTCCTCGGATGGAATTTCCCCTCTTGCCTTTGCCTGTAACGTCTCTTCCCAGTCATCTCCTAGTGTTTCTGTCGTCTGCAGATTGTCGTCCATTGAGGCGAATTTAGCCAGTCATCCCGTCATCCCGTCCAAAAATGTATCTTTTTTTGTATAGTCTTGCTCTTTTTCTCCTGGCTCGTCCACAGCTGGGGTATCAATGCCGCATTTCTTGAAACATGTATGGACGGTTGTGTCGCTCACCATGTCCCATGCATATCTCAACCACAATATTGCGTCCATCACTGTAATCTTCTTGGCGATTTCTGTGGCCGTCTTGCCTCTTCAATGTTCAGTGAGGTGGACCGCATCAGCACCTTTTTCCTGCAGGCTACAGCTGCTTCAAATTCCGGATTATTCCAGAATCACAGGGCTGCAGCTTCGATGTCGCGTTGGGAGGCAGGAAAACCAACTTCACATTGGACATCTGGAGCTGCAGATAGATGGGCGCTGAAGTCTGCACATAGTCAATCAGCATCAGGCTGTTTCTGCCCTAAATTTTTATTTTGTTGTTGACTGATGTCAGCCAGTCTCTGAATATATGTTACTCGTCATCCTTCTTGTTACTGATGTAGGCCACGCCTAACCTGAAAAGCTTATAGCCTTGCAAAGCTCTAGGCTTTGCCAATCTGCCGATCACCAGCAACTTCAATTTTTCGTCCATTGCACTGCACGCCACCAATGCCGTCATCCTGTCTTTGGCCTTTTCCCCTCCTTTACAGGCGTCCCCCTTTACCACCAGCGCTCTGTTGGGCAAGGTGCGGTAGAAGAGCCACGTCTCGTCGGCGTTAAATATATCTTCTAGCTTGTACCCTTTGCAGATGTCTGGTAGCCTCTTCGACCAATCTGCAACAACTTCTTCTTTCACATCGGAAGATTTACCTCTTAGCACTGCGCAACTAATTTTCTTTCTTCTCTTGAACGCGTCCAGCCATTCATTTGATGCTGAGAAGTCAGCATGACCCAGCTCTAAGAAAAAAAACATTATTGATGCCTTCTCTTGAATCAGCCGACCAGTAATACTAAGGTATGTTCTTCTATCTAGCTGTGCAGAACCATTCCCACACCATGTAATTCATGTCAGCGTAGACAATTATTCTGGCCTTCTTATATTTTCTGACCGTCGATCCACCTTCTTCCCACTCTCTCAATCAATATCTTTAATAATATGATGAACTTGCGTTCTTCCAACGCCAATCTTGTTTGCTATCTTCCGTCTCACTGCTCTTAATCACACCAATCTTATCTTCTAACTGAAAGTTATAATCTACCTCCTTCGTCCTTAGCTGTTCTGAGATTAAGACATCGTGTAAATCTTTAATTGTCGACTTATTAACTGGAAGTGTAACGCAGGTCTTGTCTCCGTGGAGAGGGATGATACAGCGTCCACATATTTATAGCCAGGGCTACATGTAATAAAATACTAGACATTACAACACTGTTTCGTCAACATTGCCTCATCGTCTTCTATACTGGCCCGGCACTAGAACACAATTGATAAATGTCTTGCGTATAGTCAGTGAAGTAAATACATGTAATAACCAAAACTAAAATCACTATAAAATCACAAATGAAATCATGTGGATGCAGATATGTGTCTATGCACACAATATGAGTGATTCACATCGGAAGTTCTCAATCTAACTTGTTCACAAAGAAAACCAATCATATAAAAGGGTCAATCAAATGCTTAATAATCACATAAGCATAATTACCGATGCCTATTTGAAGACTGTCCAACCAATTCAAACAAAATTACAACATTCTGAAAGTAATAAATTACCCCCAACAAAAGACAAATGGATACTATATGCTGAAAGTCACTGAACAATGACATAAACCTTTTTTATTCTATGGTCAGGCAGATAAGTGCCCAGAAAGGGTACAAATTAAATCAAGAGGGATTCACACTTATACCTATTTATAAGTGTTTTTTCGTGATATCACATTCACAAGAAAAAACAGACTGAGAAAAAATATAATTATGGCAATTCAATTAAGCTGATCAAAACAAAGCCAGCATAATTCTAAATGCTTAGTACATAATTGAATGGCTCAGAGGTAAAGTGATCCAAGTCCAAAAATCGCTTTTATTCTGTTTATGTCATTTTAGGAAAGTTAAATATATAGGAAATAATATACTGGAATATCTAAGCGATTCGTTGAAAAAATCGAGACTTAATAATCAACACATATATTTTTCACTTCCAAAATTGATACTTTTCCATGTTTTCTGCAATGGTAAAGTGATCCAAGTTCATCAGTTTATATAGGGACATTTTGACTTGAATCAGTTAACCTCTGAGACATAAGGAAAATGGCAGCTGAAATGTTATAAAACACCCCTTATTTGGATCAAACTGTGCCATGCCATTCATTACCAATTCTTTACTGGAGCAAGATGATGAGACAATAGACAGTTTTTACATTAGTTGGTGACTTTTATAAATAAATTAATATTGCTCAATTTCAAAAGCTTATTTAGAAAAAAAATGAAATAAAAATTAACTATATATACCTGCCAGTAGGAATGAAAAGTAAACACCAATGCATATCTTCCCATATGCTTCTAATTATTAAGGTAACAAAGTTGAATAAAAAACGAAATAAATAATTTTATTATATAATTTCAACTTTAAAAATGGTGTAATAAATTCAGATCAATAGATTAATGTAATTAAATCAATCAAGCAGGGCGATAACACCACAGCATAATTCAGCTACCTTAAAGTGACCTCAGTTGTGCACCTGGTTTGTTATCTTGTGGTTCTTTAGTCATAAACCTATTCCCTTCATGCCGAGTTCATGGAAATGCTCATCTGATGAACACATCACCCTGATTACAGGCACCTCCTTATCAACTTTGAATTTATGTTATCATGTTGTGTCTTTTAAAGAGTGTCAAAATCTCACCTGAAGTAGCCCATATGAAATTGTGTATCATCATCTCCGCGAATGATTGTTTGGAATTCAGGGGGATCATAGTAATATCGCCAGTGTCGGAGATAACATGCACGTTTCCCTGTTTTCTTCTTGTGTTTTCCTGCCAGGATGTCAAATGGACCAACCAACTGTAGTCCTAGACTTTTCTTGAAGGCATCTGCTCAACATTCAGATTCAATCATTTTTTTCAAATTTAGTACTGGTACATGGATATGGATGACATTTAGTAATTGATTATCAATTCATTAATATTGTCTGGGCCAGGAATTTACTGATTTCAATATTCCATGTGCAGACTGCATACAGTAGTATGTTGTTCCAGTCAGTTTATAACAAGAACAAGTACATGTAGCCGTCACTAAAGATGACAAATCAATGAAACGAACAATTACATTTGTTAGGCATTATCAATGTAAAACACAGGAAAAATTATTAATTACCATCTGCAATGAAATACAAGAGTGATTGGCAGAAATTATATAATGTGGCCTTACCACATGGGTCTTTGCCATTCACGCCCTTTGCAAACTCAAAAAATTCATAAAAATCTTCTGGCATTTCCACCAGAAATTTTTGTTTGATATTTTCTTTGATATCTTCTGGCGATTGTGGTATTGTGTCAGCACCTCCATCTGTATCATCATTCTCAGATGCCTCAGGTGTCGAAGACGACTCTCCACGATGAGTTGTAGGCTTTTTCTTCTCAACTGAAACAGCACTGCTTATATTATATTAACCCTTGCAGCGCTAATCACAAATTAGTCTATCATAATCGTTTTTCATCTGTCTTATTAGAAGGTTTATCACAGTTATTGGGAATGAAGTGTGTGTTATATTTGCAAATATCTGGTTTCAAATTAAACAATATATGAGTAATTATCACCCACTAAAAGTTGTGGGTGGTGCTAGTGAAACACAACTTAAGATGGGTGAAAAGTTAAACCTAGCAGGTACAATGGGTTAAAAACAGAGAATGAAGACAATAGTTGGATTATATTATAGCTAGATAAGTGATTTGAAACTTTTTCCTCAGCAAGAAAAGATGGCTCTTTTATGGTGGCATTGCCAATATATTACAACCTGAGGAAAATAAATAATAAAATTATGATATTCAAAGGCTATCCAAAAGTTATGAGTTGCAGCAGAAAAACAATTTACATTGGCCCCCTCTAAAATCAGCTTGGTAATTATTGACTTGATATATACAGCTTTTTATAAAATTATAGTACCTTCCTTATCTGACATACTGTCATTCTCACTATCACTCTGGTCTTGCTTCTGTTTTTTTGTTGCTGGCCCATTTGTATCTTCTGATTCCTTCAAATACAGTTTTTAATTTGTTATTAAAAATAACAAGAGCCCAAGATCATCGATAATGAGCTGACAGATAAACAAATCAATTTCTTATTATTGTACCGAGCTTGAGAATCTGGTACTTCATTTTAATATTCATAAAGATGCACATATACATCTGCAAGTCCTTAATGATGTAAGAAGCTAGGTTGAACATTATTAGACAGTTTGAATAAAATTTAATTAAACCTGCAATCCAGCAAAATGACTTTGAAACTTAAATTTTATATGATGCACCATCCCAGGTATTAAAGGATAAATAAAACAATTGTCCATCACCATGATTACCTTGCTCCGAAATATGTGAATATATGGTAATTATTATTATTTATCATTAACAGTGTACTTATAAAGCGCATTATTATATACTTCCATGCGCTGACAATTATGAAATTTATATCATATTAATAAAGATTAAAAAGGTGAGTTTTAAGATTTCTTTGAAAAGTTGTCTGTGACTGAGTGAAAGAGGGAGATCGTTGCACGGCCGAGGGCCACAAACGCTGAGAGGATTGTCACCAGCTGCAAGGCACCGGTAAGTAGATGGTACAGGTATCGTCGAGGTGGTGCCTTATTCTCCTAATGTGCCTCATATATGCATGTACATGCTACTGTCAACAGCTTGTACTCTGTCACTCAGTTATAAAGTGTCAAAAACACAAAGTTCTGTTAACATTGTGTCAAAACGAAAACCATCGTCTCAGTGCTCAGTGTTGCACTTACAGCACAAAAGTGCCAGTCTGAGCTTAAATATACCATGCTTAACCAAAACAGATCACAGAAGCTCCCTCAAAACCACTACCACTAGGCCTACTGTCAGTACTGACTAGGTTGGCTAAGCCAAATTTTTTTTTAAAGTGTTCCATCAGATGGGTCCTAGGGCTAGGGTCTATGGCTATCACAGCCTATGTCACAGTTTATAAAAAAAAAAAAATCTTTTTAAAATTGGATGAAAATAAAAGAAGGCTTCGCTATTTTAAATGTCAAGGAAGACCCTTCTTCAGTACGGTACCACTGACAAGCTCCTTCAAGATGTGAATCAATCAATATGACTGTGAGCAATGTGTGGGTTGGAAAAAAGGACAGAGGGCTGTCTCTCCAAAAATAAAGAGAGTGCACCAGTGTCTGTCAATCATGGCATCGAATTTCATGAATGGCCATTTTTAGTGTTAGGCCCTATATGCTATTTGCTGTTTTGTTTCTGAAATTATGTGTCACACCATTTTGCATGAAATTTTTATTACAATAAAATGAAGTTTTCCCACACAAAGTTCATGATTTACAGCATAGGGTCTACATGTAATCCAGAATCATATAAAAAAACTGAATGATATGTAGTCTAACTGAAAAAAGCCTGGGAAATGAAAAATAATAATGACATAACAGGGCTGGCCAAAAGTTGCATAGATTGGCGCTCAACACTGATTAAAATGGACACCAAAAAAAAACTTGTGTGCAGCCTATGATGACTTGAATCATTTTGCATCAATACAATTCCATTCTGTAGCCTCTGTACATGTATATGGGCGATTTCTGGAGTCATTTCTTGTCGCACAATATAACTCTTTGGTGCGTTTTGACCTTGCTTATGCGCGACATAGCGGCAATTGGCCAGCGCTGCATAATGAATAGAATGACATGTATGTGTACTAAAATTTGTTACTCGTTAACACGGATTTAAGCACACATTTTTTGCCACACTTCCCCTGCAGGGTTTCCCCCGGAAATAAATGGAAGCGTGGTGGCTTTCCAGAATAATATTAAAATTTGCGAGCGCGAATTACGCGCGGCTATTGTGTTCGCCCGAAGTGCGAACACAAAGTTCGGGGGGCATGCCCCCCCCCCCAAGATTTTTTTTTAGTATAAGGTGTCTTTTGGTGCTTTTTGGGGATATCTAGAATACATTTTACCTATTTGATTTGTTGAAAAAAATTTGTTTTATGTATGATTTCATGAATTATAATTTTTTTAAAGGAATAGGGGAGGGGGCTACATGAACACAAAACACCTGTATTATGCATGAGCCTATATATAAATGTCTAGTGTTATATGATTTTTTATATTTTGCATATTTCCATTGCCACTCTAACTGATTCTCACTGCCACTAATGATAGGTCCATGCCATTGACTCATGGTTGGTTTAATGCTGGTCTGATCTCGAACACGATGGCCAGTACTGAGCCAGCTTACATCTGGTAAACTTCCCAGGGTTTGCTGGGATTATGCCCATAGAACTAGACTTACACAGCTATTAACACCATAGAGATTGATGGATAACACTTACAGTGGGAACTACCGTAGGCCTACATTGGGCATTGTTGGAGTAGTAACAGTTGGGCCAGCGTCTGAGATAGTGCTAGACTAGAACAACTGTGCTGAACGTGCGCGTGTTCATTCAGATCAAGGAATCAAGGAATATCGCCTCTAGATTCCTTGTCAGACAAGACACGCTCGTCTCTAAGCCAGTCAGTGTCTGTAAACTAGTTCATTGTCGCCGCGCATCTGCTGCGGGCTATCTGTGGGTGAACTCAACCATTTTATTTTTTCAGGCATATTTTATTGTTTGTTCCCAATTAGGTCCTTATTGAAATAAGGGAGATTTGAAAATACAAAATAATAATAATGTGAACTCAATCTCCCAATTTCAGAAAAGCAACATGACATATTATTAGTGGGTATATAAACTTGGGAACGCACTGTTTGTGTATATAGCAGCGCCAGGGTGCGCCATCTGCACCAGTCCAGTCTCAATTCACGCAGAGCGTAGCTCGTGCTGCAAATTACATGACAGAGTGAAGATGGGGTGCGCAGGCTACTTAATTTTAGGGGGGGGGGGTATCATGCTGTTAAGAGGGAATCCCGCAACCTGTAACCAGCCGTGTAATGATGGCATTGAAACACGCGTTAAGGGCCTCACAAGGTGACCTATTAAACTTTCTATTAATGTCAGCTTCCGTGGCATATCATGCATATGGCTCGATCTATTATAGAATGTTATCATTAATAGATTACGGACAATGCATAAGACATATTAAAATAAACTTGAAAAAAGGTTGTCGGAAAAGTACCACACTCATGGGTAGCCCTGCCTATTCCCAGAACACTCGGCACTCTGACACGGCAAGCGGCAGACAGCCGATATTACACACACACTTATTCACCACACCAATGCTGGGCCAACGTCGTAAACGGTGGCCCAACATTATTTCAACATTGGGTCAATGTCTCGTGTTTGCTGTGGCCACAGTACATGCAGTAGACAGGATCACATGTGATAACCATTGTGCGCGCTCAGTAAGGCCATACCCCATACACTTCTCTGCTAAGGCTAACCCAGCGCTGGTTCTAGTGACTGTCGTCATCTGTAGTTTTACGGCAAGCGTAGCGGCAACTATTAAAGCGTGTCGGTAAATCAATAAAGCGTAGCGGCATTTAGTAAGCGTAACAGCCAAAAAATGAAGCGTAGCGGGGCCGCTACACTATAACGCCTTAGGGGAAATCCTGGCCTGACAAATCAGGTTCATTCAGGAGTGTGTACAATTGGTTTGGTCACTGTCCTGATTCTGGAGCTAAATCTTCAACATTTCCCTTCGATACAGATCATCTATAATATGGCAAGCTTTGATAAATAAAGAACAATGAAAAACTTAATATGTGGTCATTGTGGAGATGTGCAGTATAATTTGAGAACACCGAGGTAAGATTCTGATTTTATATTTTGTGTTTTAAGTCAGTTAAAACCCTCGGAGCTCTAGGCCTACATTCTTAGCTGTAGAATAGGCTTTTCACAGCTAAGAATGTAGAGCTCCTCTGGTTTTATCCTATACTTAAATTCATCACGTACCGTAGCGGGGCTATTTCGCCACCCCCGGGGCTATTTTGCCGCCCCCTCGGGAAATTGATAAAATCCTCTGGTTTTCAATAAATACCATAAGTTAATAAAAAATAACTCTTATTATAGGTTATACTATATTGTAGGGAACATGTTTATGTCTATTTACAATTTTTGTGTCATATTTCAACACCAGAAAAAATATTTTACCGAAGTGTTATTTTTTACGCGTTTTTTCAAAATTTGAACTCCGGAATGGTATTTATCCATTTTATTACCGTATGTAGTTTTCTTTTATGATATTTGCATGGTCCTTATCACATAAAAAAAAAAAAAATTGATGAAATAATATTGAGCCTGTTCGACCACTTCAAAGTAACCGGGGCTATTTTGCCACCCGATACCGGGGCTATTTTGCCACCCCTTCAAAATGGCCGGCAGAGCCTCATTTTCAGTCCGATATAAAAACGGAATTGACTACTAGACTCACTGACCCCTAAAACCTATATAAATATTTACATAACTGGTTTAAGGCACTTATTTTAATAATTAGAAAACTTTCCTGCAAAATAATTACTTTTTCACCTAATATTTTATGTTATGTCTGTATGGTGCATTTACCTGAATCTATGTAATCTATTAAATGGAATTATAAAAAGGTCTACAGACTGTTCAATTAATTTGATTTTCATTCGATTAGCTTCCCAATTATATTATTTTGAATTGAAAAATATTTATATTGCAAAATACTTTTATTTGGATTTGACAAATGCTTTTAGTTTACAAAATATAATCAAAATTAGCTCCAGTGGCAAAATAGCCCAGGTACCACCATACATTTTTATTTAATAGTCCTATTAATAAAGGCTAAACACAAACTATGCTAAGTATGCGAATACCTTACACAACCACCCTCAATTATGACACTTTATATTCCCATTGAAAAAGCGGGTTTAATACAGCGATAAAAAATATGTAAATAGGGTGGCAAAATAGCCCCGGGCCCGGTTTACTGTATCCAATAAAGGTACCTGTGCAGGCTGTGGTGAAAACAGTGGAATGTGGTCAAATATTTATTTTACTTTTAGCATGTTCTGATGTTGGCAGTTAAGAAAAAAGGGTCAGTCTAATTTCATACTCATAGGATGATAGGACAATTAAAAAATGTGTGTGATGTAGGTCGACCCAGATCTAACTGCCCACCCAAGACCAAGTCCCAACTCTGGCGACTCATGACATTGTTGGGAATTACCCATTGCTGGCAACTGAAGCTGAAAAAGTGAAGGGACAGAAACAGTGATTACGAGCGATAATAGCGGGAAAATATAATTTATCACAAAAACACCTCATTTTCGTTTTGTTCTGGATGCGAAAATTCTTCTAAATGCTGAGGATTTCTTCTGTAACATTTACTGCCATATTTACAAAGTGTAAGCTTCTTATTTTTCCCCATATTGAATATATCTGACTCTATTTGGATAAAGCAATTTTTTTCGTTTTCCCGCAAATCCGATCACGATAATGAAAAGCAAACTGAATTATTACAGACAATTCTTACTAAATTATAACGTCAGGTCAGGGATCACAATAGCCGAGTAAACAACGTCTCTGGGCGAGCGCAGCGAGCCACAGAGCCGTGAATCTAGTATCAAAGCTGCTTTGATACCAACTTTAAATTACTCTTCTGGACTTAATCTGATGAGCTATGGCCAATCTAACATCATCTTGCTTATAATAAATATATTTTCTTACATATATCTTTACTCTAATGAGCTTCCGTACGAATACATGCTGGCGCTTCGTAGCCTACTGAGAGTGACGAAGCCACCAGTTGGCAACCATTCGTCCGGCCAGACCCCTGGTTAAATATATCTGTTATTCTTGAGCTGATATCAGCCCAGCCCACCTAAATTAGATTTTGGTTCAGCCTTATTTTTAATTTTACTTTCTGGCCAGGTTGAACTTAATCCAGGTCATCCGATGTCTGGGAGCTTAAATTTGTCATCGATCTTCCCATGTGGCTATTGCGAAGACCCGGTCACATGGGAGCAGCGTGGAATTTGCTGTGATAGTTGTGATGTGTGGTTTCACAAAGATTGCGTCGACATGGGATCTTTCACCTTCCTGGCATATTCCACAACAAACGTCTCGTGGATATGCTGTCGATGCAATCATCCAAATTTTGATCGAAATTTATTCCATTCGTTTGAAATTGAAACCACTAATAATTTTGACAATCTAAATTTTAGTGGCTCTGAGAGCGGTGCGTCCATACCCCGAAAAAGACCGAAAAAGACAAGAAAACCCGAAAAAGTCCAGAAAAAGACCGAAAAAGACTTTATTTTCAACCGAATTTCATATTATATGATACTATATCCCATTTGATATTACTGTTTATGCCTAAGTATGTATCCGGCGTATTTTGATGGCAGAATACATGAAATAAACCGTAACGTAGCTGGCCTACTACTAATAGTTGCATTGTTTATAGATCTGGCTGGCGTATTAAATACCGTGACTGTACGTGGGCCGGATCAAATGTTATATGTAATTATATTAAGTGTTGCCGTGAGAGATTATAATATAAATACACTGAAATATATATAAACGACAGGTTTATTAAAACTACAAACGTCTACAAGCGCCGTAATACATCTAAATTATAAAGTCACTTTAAAAACAAAGAGCTAGGTCCATGTGTGACAGGTGTTGAGTTGTTCATGTGCGAACCTAGACCGCCCAGTCTGCGACATTGAACCAATGTTGGCCGATGTTGTTCCGGCGTCTTCCGCGCAGGCCCAACATTTAAAAGACATTGGTTCACTGTCCCGTTTTTGCTGGTAGGCCTTCTAAAAAGAACACATTTATATGAGCGCATATGTGTTTAATTATTACCACGAAATATTTTATATTAGTAATTATTCGGAATAAGATAGGCCCTATAGGCCTATAGCTAAAGTAAATAGGATAATTTACGAAACACTTACTGACAGTACCCCGGGGACAGTACAGTGCCCATAAATGCCGGTGTTAATTATGCAAGATAAAGAAATGTATCTTAATTGAGAAGACCGTAATAGAATAACAAATACAAAGTTGTAAACTTGTAAAAAATGTGTGATAGCAAAACCAGGATACCGGGGACATCAAGCAACACTCAGCAGATACATACCCCTTTTTATTAGGTATGGATAAACATTTTCGAACGAATAATTTTTATAGCGCCGTTCGAAATATATAAATAAGACAAGACATAATAAAAAAGACCAACACAAGTTCTCGTTATGCACTACCAGCAGGCCTACATTTTTATCTCATAATAAATTAGACTTTCATATTTATACAACTGGTTTTTTAAAATAATAATTAGCCTAATGACCCTTATGCACTTGACAAAAGCTACATGTCATCGCTTTACTGAGTGTTTTCCGGCCTCAGGTGAGTTGTCATCCTATTGGCCCAGCGTTGCTTTACTGTTGGCACACCGTCGACAACGTTGGCCCAACAATAAACCAACGTTGGGCTGATGTCTTTTGTGAGGTGATCGAGGTGTTTCCCCACCTTATGTTCTGCGATATCACGGGAGTTCTTTTGTCGCTATGAGCTCCTAATCCTATAACACTTTAGGCTGTATTACGATCATTTACATAAAATAAACTTGCAAATACATGTTTGGGACACATACTAATATATAAAATAAGATTATATTAACATTTAAACAGAATTCGGTTGAAAATAAAGTCTTTTTCGGTCTTTTTCAGGTCTTTTTCGGGGTTTCTAGTCTTTTTCGGTCTTTTTCGGGGTATGGTCACACCCCTCTGAGAACGTCAATTCACCGAATTCAGATTTCGCTCCCACACAGCACAGTAGTCCAATTCCCCCCTTTAGGCCTAAAAACCGTCAAAGAAACTGGCGTACTTTATTAATAAATTGCAGAAGCCTAAAGGGGAGAGTAGCAAATTTTCTAGCATCTGTAAATTACTACCAACCTGATTGTATCCTCGGCACTGAATCTTGGCTTGACAAGGATACAACTACCAGTGGAATTTTCCCTCCTGAATACCAAGTTTTGCGTAAAGATCGAAATTCGAAAGCCCGAGGAGGAGGAGTCTTTATTGCTGTCAGAAAACATTATGACATGACCCTCCTCCCTGATTTAGAAACCAACTGTGAAATTTTATGGGCTAAAGTTCAGATATCGGCATCAAAATCTTTAACCCTCGGGTGTTTTTATAGACCTCCTGACTCCAAAATTAGTACTTCAGAAGAACTTGTGAAATCTTTAGACCTCATGCCAAAAAATTCAAATCAGACCATTGTCGTGGGAGGTGATTTTAACCTGCCTGGTATTGACTGGGACAATGGAGTAGTAAATCCTAAAGCAGCAAACAAATCACAATGCGAGCTGCTTGTGTCAAGCCTAGATGGGTAAAACCAAAAATTGGGGTAAATTTACATAAAATTAGTGTCCCCAGGACTTAAAAGGTCCGCATTTTGATTTAAATATAATAACATTGAAAATAAATGGTGCAACTTCAAGTTTAAGCATTATTACTTAATAATGTTTAGATTATTTGTAAAAAAATATATATATATATGGTTTTATAAGAGCTCTCTGTCATGGAAACGTGGAAAATGGCATGTCCCCAGAAAAATATCCACTATTTGAAACTTCCCTGTAGGATACAAAATCACAATATAATTCTAACAATAACATTTCATGGCTAGACATTGTTCACTTAAACTAATCAATGATCAAAATTCGACTTAAAATTAATATCGATATATATAATTTTGATGAATATACATGTCCCCACATTTGCACTCTACTCCGTTACCATCATTGTAGCATGTCCCATCAAGTGAATAATCATGAACTAAAATTATATCAAGTGTAGTTTGACACACTGAAGGGCCTTATATGAGTTTTTCGCCTTGAAAGAATTAATATCGTTGAGTGACAAGTTATTCAGAACAGGTATTACCAAAAAGTTCGAAAATATGTTTTTGTTTTTACTACTCCGTTCCTAGCCTTTTGGGTATAAAAACGAATTTGGTTTTATGCTTGCATGCCTAGAACAGTTGCTATGGGGACTATTTCCACCCGTATGATATATCTTAGAATTATTGCCCATATATTTTCATTAATTCCAAGAATGCTTTTAATTTTACTACTCCGTTCCACTCTACTCCGTTACCAAGAAAAGGGAACGGAGTAGTGAATTGTCAAATTTTATGGGTTTTAAAGTCATAATGATTGATGATATAGTCTTTTAAAACATGGCTCGTTGTCCCCATATAAATAGAGCACCCATTTATGATCGATGTTATGTTAAGAAAATATACAGTTTATATTTATGTAGAGCCAAACATTTGGTAACGGAGTTGAGTATTCTTGGGGTTGGTAACGGAGTTGAAATAAAACAAATTGTTAATCCCGTCAAATTTTCTTAAATTTTTAGCAGTTTTGAGGTACCATTGTTTAGTATTATGCTTCAATAAGGATATCGAGTTTAAAAGTGTGATGTGAAGCTAAACAAAGTAACATCATTTTTGAAATGGTTTCGATTTGGTAACGGAGTAGTAAGTGGATGTTGCAACTTTTATAAATTGACGTTATTGAAGCGAAAAAAAATATTCTAGCGCAGCCAGTGACTTTTTTATACTCTATTGGGATCAGTGCACCAAACCCATAAAGTAGTTTTCCTTTGATGGTCACCTCACTGCCATTTTTGATGCTACAAAATTACCCCAATTTTTGGTTTTACCCAGATACACATGCCTTGGCCCAAATTCATAAAGAACCAACTAGAGAAGAAAATATTTTGGACCTCCTGATCACAAATAAACCTGGTTTGATAAAATCTTCTCATAGTGTACCTGGAATCTCGGATCACTGTGCTGTTGTGACCGAACTGGATATTGACCCACCCTATCGTTGTACAAAACCCCGCCCAGTGCGTCAGGTCAAAAAGGCTAATTGGGAAGCTATCAGGCAACAAATTAGGAGCTGCTGGACCTCCTTTTCAGAAAACAGTCCCAGCCGTTCTGTTAATGAAAATTGGTTGAAACTTAAATCCATCCTAAATCAATGCTTGAACAAATTTATACCAACTAAAATGACGTCCCCTCGGGAAAATCTACCTTGGCTATCCAAATCACTAGAAAAAATTCAAAGATCAGCAGCAAGATTTGTCACCCAAAATTATAGACAAACAGCCAGTGTGACATCTCTCATTCAGAACCTGGGCTGGACTGACTTGAAAACAAGACGTAAAAATTCTAGACTTGTAAGCATGTTCAAAATTTTAAATGAGCTAGTCGAAATTCATATCAATGACCGTTTAATTCCAGCGGACAGAAGAACACGTGGTGGGCACAGTCAGGCCTATAAACATCTTAGAGCTAACACCACACTGGGACAAGATTCTTTTTGGCATCGAACTATCCCTGATTGGAATTCTCTTCCGGCAGCTGCCATAGAATCAAAAACTGTGGCAGCGTTCAAGAGTCAACTGGTTGACTAAATCCACCAGCCCTTTCCCCCCTCCAGCCTGATATTCCAAATAGGAGGTGCTGCTGGATATGATTTCAAAGATTCAAAGATATGTGACATATTGGACCTGAATTTAGGTAAAATACAACTACAATTCACGGCGACATAGTTTGCATCAACCTTCGCCAGTGCGACATGAGCGACATCTATGTGAGGAGAATTCGTCCGCTGAAGGAGCATGCTCAGACGGCCTTAAGGTTGTTTATCAACACAAAAACACGTGCGTGAAGCACAAGAAAAACGGCAGATACCACGTGCGATGACGTCATCTACCAGGTGCGATAACGTCATCTCACAAAATCTCACGTTTCCACCCCACTCCACCCGAGATCACTTGGTAGCCTCAAGTGTAGTTTTGGATAAATAACATGAATATAAACTTACTTTCCCTTTCTAACAATAACAAATCTTCACATATATGCGTCAAATATGGTAGTGAAGACGTGTACACTGCAGATAAGTCAGCGAATTGCGATTTAACCCCGAACTGGGCACAGTTTATTTCTGTGGCAGGACAGCGGCTGTACACAATTCAGCGCCGTAGACCGATCTGCGCTAGGATCACAATCATGCATTTTGCCGTATCAGGTCTGACAGTCAGACAGGTGTGTGTTGGATCTGTACGAACAGCAGGGGTGCAAACAACATGAATATTCATTGTGACGTCACCGGTTTAATGACTGCAGTGTGGAAGGTGGCACTCAGATCAACTTGTCTGGGTTGTCTGAGTTGGCCGGCGAGAAGGGATAGTGTAGGCCTACTCATCATTCTGACCTCAGAGATAAGAGAGCGGGGATTGACCTGAGCGACATCTATGTGTGGAGAAAGATACTCATAGCACATATGCGTGATATGATTTATCAAAGAGTCTGCCTGTAGCAGTCATCATGATAGATGAAGATGACAATTTAATCATGTAGACCTAGATCTAGGCCTATGATAACATTCATTAAAATGTCTCTGCTAAAATTGTCTCTTATTAGAGAGGATGACACAGTGCATTGTAGAGCACCTGACTGCTATATCAGTCATGCATTTATATGTCCCGGTTCAAACCCCGCTGATCCTGCGTTGGTTTTTCAGAGAAATATCCTTGGTTCTCCCTATAAAATCATCCGAGGACGAGTAGGGGGGATCGTATCACTTCTAATCTACATGGCATATCCAACGTCCAGAGATTTATAAAGAACGGTAGATAAAATTGTGTTTTCGGAGCAGAAAGTGATGCGAGACGAGGCTATATGAGCTATATAGCTATATAGGCACAGTGATTTATGTTCCTTCCACACAATCATTCATATAGGGGCCTCCATATGGCACACACTTTGCAACACTTTGACTCGTTGAAACACCTTACAAGGTAAGACTGGGTACAAAAGCCGATAATTTTCATCGACCAATTATACGTGCAAAGAAGTATATCCGATACTCAATCTCTAAAACAGCAGTAATTATCAACACACCACTTATCCATAAAAAAGTCAGGGGAATAAAATGAAAATTTGGATAAATTTCGATTGAACGTAGGCCTACAACAGCCTGCAAATACTCCAAGCAGAGGCCTGAGCCTGGCACAAGGCTGGCACCTCCCAGAGCAACATGCCAACATCAGGCCAACACTCAAGTCGCATAGGTGACCCCTTTTTATAGCAGTGAGACAGTCAGAGCCTGAATCAATAACTAGCAAAGTTCGGTTAAATGAGAATAACCCAGCCAAAACCTCTCAAACAAAGCTTCTAGAGAAACAATGAGACCATGCGTGATCAGCCAGTCTTGACAACGTGCCATCAACGCGGACCCTCCATTGCCGACCAACGATCACAATGATTGACTGATATGCGACAACATCAAGGCTGATTTCTCAGCCCTGGCCAATCCCAACTTTGTAAACACTCCCGGCTATTCAAGAACACCTCACATGATGTTAATCAGAAAATAAGTAAGACTTATTAGTCAGAAGGCACGTTAGTTAGAAGGCTGTTTGTCAGAAAATTATTTAGGCCTGTTAGTGACAAAGCTAGAGCTAGCTCTGTTAGTCAGAAAAGCCCGTTGGTCAGAAAATTAGTTTTATGTCAGAGAAAACCTATAAAATGCTGTGTTATTTTTTAATATTTTTCTTCATTTGAAACAGGCATTGCTGGGGAAATTTCCCGTTGTAATTAAATGAAAAATATTACTTCATTTTGCAATTTAAATCGATGATTTATTCGAGAATAAATTATGTAATTTTATTATTCTCAATCTGTATTTTTATATATGAACATACATTTTAAAACACGATTAAAAGTGTCATACACTGAAAAGTTTGTTTAAAACTTTTTCAATTTATTTTTTATTTTTTTGTCTCTTGTCTATCAAAAAAATTGGAAATCAGGGGAGCAATTTTTGATTACTTAATATTAATAGATCTCCTTGCGATGAGGATTTTTAATTTTGTCAATGTTGAAAAATTAATTTATATGGAGCAATATAACCCACTGATCTTAAATAAAATACAAAAATATAAAACAACAATGTTAAAGGACCAAAAAAGACGAAACTATCTCTATTTCCAAGACGTATATTGTCATGTAAACAAGCTTGTGAAGATATTACACCACACATACTAACCATCTCAGAAGGCATGATCAAAGTAACCACATGATTACATCAATAGCTGCCGCCCTTAATTGGTGTGAAAAGGCGATGATCTAGGGAGTTCCCCCACAGCACCGATTGTCTGCTCAACGCTGGGCCGACGGCATCTACAGATTATGTGGCCCAATGCTGTAGGAACATTGAGCCGTCCTTTAACAGGTGTTTAGGTATACAAATAATTTGTTTGGGTTATTGGTGTATTCATAGAAATGATGATAAAAAATATTTTTTAAACTTTGAAATAAATAAAAGCATGATCTGTACGATACACTGTACTTCACAAAAAACTAAATTTGATGTCATCCCAAGGAGCCGCTTTAAGTTTCGACACGACATAGCATGTACCCAAATTGTGCATATTATTATTTTTATTTGTGATCTATTCAATAGTGAGTGTGAGTGATCTTATTCAATTACCGTAGTGAATGTTGTAGTTTTAATTAACACGTCATATCTCGAAAAAGTAGTAATTAATTAGTTTAATCGTAAAAATTGATAACACAGCTCATTTTGCCGTGAACGTTTATAGAATATTTCATTGACTTAGGAGTGGCCTTATTCGAAACATATGAAAAATCACGCATATCACAATCAAATTTTATTTTAATACGAGTTTTTTTCTCTTTTGCTCCTCCTTACATAAAAGACGTAGACTACTATCAGTAATAATAGTTAAGCCTATAGAAATATTTCTTACCATTTATAAGCAATCTGCTGTTTTTTGTTCCAAAGTTTAGTGAATAACGATTTTGAAAATCACGCTGATATTAGTTCACTATATATTTGAATTGATTAAATGAGTTTATGACCAAACGCATGTCTTATTATATCGCATCATGTAGCTCTATGATGTCGAAATAAAGCCAACTAAAGACACTTGTCTAATATATTACTAAAGTCCTCACAGCTGTCCTATAATTTTCCCTCTCAATGTTATATAGTCCCCAATATACTTTCTGGTTTTTTTCTCGAAATATGTTGAAACTCATTTAATTTATCATCCTGTTCGAGTTATAAATGGCCTCATTGGCATCCGGAATAGATGGATGTTATAAAATTTATATTATTAATTGTGTTTTAGTTAGGTTCATGGCCCCGACCATGACCTCTAACTATGAGTTATTCGATATAAAACATATTGTTGACTTCGATTTTAAATAGATTGTGATTTCTTATTCCGTGACTAAAATTCATATTAATGGATAATTAGCATTTTTCAGTGAAAAACCCCTGACAATCGTGCCTTAATTCTGACTAACGGGCCTTCTGACTAAGGGCCTTCTGTACAGGTTAAAAACGTAACACCGCTATAAAGAACCCTTAAAGTCATTTGAGGGCGTAGTCCCGACTTTGGGTTTCCTTCTGCTGTTATATTGCCATGAAAATAGCTATATGGTACAGAATAGTGCATACAGGCGCTTAAACAAAGTTGATTTTACGCTATAGAGTTATATTTTCAAACAAATTGCATTTGTACTTGAGAGACTATTCGTATTTGATATTTCTAAGGCTTTCCATCGATCTGCTTAAGTATATTTGACCCAAACCAGCGCCACACCTGTGCACGCGGTGCTTAGGGGTTCTCTTCGACGTTGAATTGGCGTTGTCGATCAACCAACGCCACGTCGACGATGGTCATTAAGGCCCCAGGGCGGTGACACTCTCTTAAAGACTACAGCCTATACCAGGACAAATAATATTTTCCGTGAAAATGCATCTAGCAGCACTCTAGCCAAATAACCATGATAGGTAAATGAAATAAAAGAGGTCATAGGCCACCTTTGTGCACATATAGGCTAAACTGGGTAAGGAGAAGTCGTGATAGGTGGCGCCACGTACCCTTTAATAAATAGGCCCATAGGAGCATTGTATATTAATTTTAGTTGAATCCTTCAAATTGATTGAAGGAAATACCGTTCAGCGCAAACCCTACCTGGTGAACATCGTGTACAGGTTTAAAATAAATATACTGAAGATTCGAGGAGCAAATTCATAGCGTTTGCTGTGAAAATCCACCTAGCAAGAGAAATGAATGGGGTTTTAGGCCACATTTTTGCACATAATTATAGGCTAAACTGGGCAAGGAGAACCTCCTGAGGATGTTCAGATGAATGAGATGACACCGCCCTCCAGACACAGGATTTGAAATTATAGCCTTGGCGGTCTGAGGCCGAGAACGCTACCTCTCGGTCACGAAGTTTCCCCACAATATTGAATCTTTACGGGTGAGCGGGGAAGAAACAATTTGTTTCTTTGCAACTTGAAGGCCCAAGTGGGAATCGAACCCGCGATCTCCGACTTTCCAAGTCACTTTCCAAGTCATGTAGCCTAGCCGTGATAGGTGGCGCCCCCTGGAGCACACCCTATATTGACCAGGTCCATAGGAGCATTGTATGTGAATTTTAGCTAAATCCTGCAAAATGTTTGAGAGAAATAGTGTTTGGCGCGAGGTATCACCCCCAAAAAACGAACGAAGGAGCAAAAGAAAGAGAGGAAGAAAGAGTGAAAGAAAAAGAGAGTAAGAAAGAGAAAAAGAGGGGGGTATACATATATCAGGATAAATAGATAGATAGATATGAGGCCTTTTATCCGATCTTGTTAGAGTAATATTTTTAATAATATGGTATTTTCACCCACTTGAAGTTGTGTCTCGCTACCGCGATCCACAACCTCAAGTGGGTGAAAATGTAGCATTGAATCTGTAATCTCTAATGGAATACCTAATAATGAATAACAAGTCGCCAGTTTGTATTTGACTGTGGTATCACCATTTATTTTACAATCACAAAATAACAATAACTGTATTTCTCCACGGTTTCTAAGAATCTGCATCTATATCCGTGCTCATGCATTTACTGTTTCAGACGTGGCATTCAGAACCAAGTGTAGCATCCACCCAACAACACCGATAGCTGATTAAAATGTAGTATGTGCAGCAAACAGCAATACCACTCCAAGGACATTATATTCCACCATACTGCAGACAGCTGATTGGCGGGACGTTGGCAAGATGCTGTGTCAATGATGGGACAGCATCTCCGACGCTGGCTTAGTATTGACACAGCTTTTGGCCAACATTCTCTGTTATGTCTTAGGATATATGAAGAGTGGTAGAAATAATTTTTTAAGCTGCAAGAGGGATTTGAATTTACGAGATAATCGTGTAATGATATCAGAGGAATCAATCACTGCTCACAAAGAATGCAGGGTTCAGCTGAAGTCAAGAAGATGACAAAAAAACTGCCATTGGTTGTTTTATTTCATCTTTATCAGAATTGTATATAAATTAGAAAACCTACATCGTACAGAACGGTTCTGTGATATTTGGTATGGTAGGGGAAAATAGAGTAAATGAGTACAGTACATACCAAAATCATTATAAATCAATACACGTTGAAGCGGTGGCAACATTACCTGAATTGAATTATTTTATCAAATCTATTTTCTTGGGATATTTCACAAATGAAGTGGCAAGGAAAACAATTAATATCAATATAACTGGAATTACACTTAACAAATAAAACAATGTGATATCTGTTGAAAGAAAAATATTATTATCTAAATATAATAATTCATTTATAGAAATATAGTTAGAAAGTTCTATCAGCTGTGACAAAATCAACTATGTTATTCTTAAAACCAGTTGCGTGTTTGATATATTCAGTAACATTGATTTAATATTTAAATTATAACAATAAAGAACCCTAAAATATTTTCAATAGCAAAGTGGGAAATAAAGTAATATCTTAAGTAGCCTGGGAAAATGCTATGTAAAAGGATAGTAAAAATGATCTATTCACAATTTCTGCAAGATCTCATAAACGTAGAAATCTTGAAATAGTCATTGATATTCACCAAATAAATATTTAATTTCTTATTTTATTCTGTAATCTGTGCAAGGGAAATAAATATAATTTATAAATTGACGTGACTTGGGTATAGTTCGTCAACCATCTGCAGCACAGAGATTAAATTAAACACAAAATGTAGGATGGACTGAAATCAACCAGCAAACACCAGATGTTGATATAAAGCCAGACCAGCGGGGTAGACGCTGGACCAGCTTTAAAACAACATTGTTCCAGAATCCGGTGTTTGCCGAAAAGCCTGTTGTTTTGTACTGGATACCAGTACTCGTAACACTGTGATTATGACGATATTATTCCTCTGGCTACGGACACGTTATCTACAAATATCAGCTTCTACACGTAAAAATGACAGTGGGATTTTCAGCACTCCCTTCGGCACAACATGTATACCTATATCACATATCAATCATGGGTTCACTTCATACAACATAATAGGTTTACACGTTCGTTTGTCATTATAATAGTCATCATAATAATTACTGTATGTACATTCATTGGACTAGTTACGTTCACATTAGGTTGTACGGAGTAAGCTGTCAAACAAAATTATAGTTGTAGGTGGGTCTGCTGGATTTGTTTCACAGCAATTATGATTAAAGACTCATTCGGCATGGACGATGATATCAATCGTTTTTGAACAACAATATTGACTGAAATTTTTAAAATGGAGTCGACTGGTTTGAGAAACAAAACCTGAACTTTAAATTATAACAATCCAAAACTAGCAGTTTTATTTTTAGTTTACCCGAAGCATCAACAAGAACAGCTTTAAACAAATAAATATGTGAGAAACAAAGTGGTGCATATAAGAAAATGATGACTTTTAAACTCATTTTCAACATATTAACTCAAATATGGTTTTATACAAATCAATATGGCATACAGGGCATGTCAGCTGTATATTGCAGTGCAAAAGCAAGCAGCAGTAACTGTTACTTGGAAAGTAAACAGTTAATGTTGTTTGTATTTGTATGGTAGTATAATAATGCTATGCTGATAAACAACTCTACACTGTCAAATATATTATACATTGTCGGTTTAAAATACTCATAGCAGTGAATGCATGAAGATTTTTTTTGTTTAGGGGTATTTGTTTTTCTGTACAGGCCAGCAATGGTACACTGAAATTTGTATTTGTTAGATTTGTGTTTAATGGCAGTAGCTGTTTCTTATAGTTATGATAAATACAGCTACATGTATTTGACATTCAAACAGGTGGTTACATGATGCAACAACGAAATCTTAAAATTATCTGCAACGTTTCAAGTCTGTTTGAAGGAAATAATGTTTTCAATCAAGATTTTGAAAGAAATCACTTTAGATTTACATAGATAGATATCTATATAATAAGGTAAAGGGTATGATATTCGCACAGTGAAATATCGAATAAGGACAAATTGTCAGATAGTAAAAACAGGTTGATGACTGATGAAAATTAATGACTGGTGGCATGATAATAGATGTTAAATATTAAATACACACTAGTTTATAAACAATGTGCCTCTGTACATATACACATTTGTACAATAATTACATAATAGGTAACATACACAATCCAGACTATAATTTGTACAAATAATAATAAGTCAAATCATAATTATATACATCAATGAAATACGTAGAATTTATATAACACCACTGGAATGTCAGCCCCAACAATAAAACAGTAACCAGCAAGATAATACCCGGAGTTTTCCACCGTTAGAGCAATGGCGGCCAACACCACTCTGAGAGGTTTGGCCAGCATTGAACTAATGCTGGGACACATTTTGTAGCTCTGGATAACAGGATAATCTCACATTATATAACGTTGAGGACCAGCTAAACTTTTTAACAAATAATGTATAATGTCATAAAAGGCTTAGTTAACTGTTTCTTGTTTACTATTTGAACACATACTTTATGTGTGTTCAATGCGGAAAACGACTTTTGAAAATCGACGTAAAAAAATCAAACACCCTAGATTTAACAGATGTTGGGGGATTGTCTGGAACTTTGGCCCAACATTAGGACGCATGAGGTCACGTCTCTGTTTGCTGTGGTGTTTTGATAGAGTTGATCTAAAGTAAGTCACACTGCCAAAAGCGAGCACAATTTCAATTATTATTTTTAAAACTGTGATAATTATTAATTGAGAAAATAAGGAGATTAATGAATCGTGTTAGTCTGAAATATTATTCTCCAGATATATATTTCAGATTGGTTATTACAGCACAGAATAACAAAACAATAAGTAACAGAGACTAATCAAAGAACACATGTTAAAACGAACGAAGCGACATAGTACAGTTGACGGATACCAAACAATTAAAATAGTTATCAACAAGAAAAAACAAAACAAAAACTTCGCATAGATGGAAAACCACAGTTATTGCTTCAATTATCTATGTGATATCAAACCGTGGTATAGAATATCATGGTCGCAGCGATCATGATTTTCTCTAAACTTCTAAAGGTGAATGTTTATAAGTATGGTGAGCCCTCCGACAGGCTGTGTAATTCTTTAAGTCTTTGTTTTAATTCCCCAACTAGCAGATATGAGACGTTGACACAATGTTTGCTTACCCTCACAGCGCTGGGATCGACTTTAGTCGTCAGAATCTGACGTCTGTAGACGTGAGATTCTGACGACCAAAGACGATACCCCGCTCTGTAAGAGTAAAAATATTTCTGATGACCGTAACCTCATAACATAGGTATTCAAATGAATCAGAAAGAGCTAACTAAGCCATTTATGATCAAATTGAAAAATAACCTTAGGTGTCCATGATTTGTCAAAAAATATTTCAGTTCTTCAAGGGTTAAAGTTGGGCCAGCGTTGCTGATGTTGGACACGTTTTAGCACTGAAAGGGTAACCTGATAAATTATTCAGAGGATCATTTTCTATTCAACACAAGCTGTTATTCGCATTAGAAAAGCTGTGATCATCATTGTGTGTGAAATAAAGTTATATAGTAATATCACACGTCAAAAATAGTATATATATATATAAGCTGCTAAGTAATTGACTAATTGTAACTTAATTACAGCATAACAGTTAATACAATTTTCAGAAGTAGCCAGATAAAAACATTAGAGCAACTAACTGAAACTGCATATTAATTCATCATTTGACTTTTTGGAAGGAATCAGCCTCAGCAGATTGCTCTGATATGATGAAGTGATGATTCAAGAAAAGTGACCTACTGCAGACAGCTGAAAATATACGAAATTATTGACATTTTGGCGATATTAGTAATATTTTGACGTGATACAACATTTACAGGCCATAAGAAAAATGCAGAAGATGGGAAAAAAATATTGTTTAATATAAAGGAATAGTAATATGATTCAAAATAGAATACTGCAGCGCAAAGGCAAACAGCCAGTAAGCAGTGACTGCTGTTAGCAATTACAGGACAGAATACACATCATATTGTAACAAATGGCAAGAATAGTTATTGACTATAACCATGACTGTAACCAATTACTGATATTTGTAAATAGCTCATAGTACCGTAATTTAATAAAATGCTATACAACTAGGCCTACACAACTCTCTGAAGCTACCTCCTTATATTTGTAGGCAATGTATCATATATATTAAGTATGCTAAATAGTTTTGAACATAATTTTCAAAACAAAATGAATCAGGTGTTATTAAATATGTAATTTAATAATGAAGGTGCTAACCACCGCATTTGTATTCCGACATAAACCACACTATTACCTATCTACTGGGTATATCAATTATCATCAGTTTTCAACTGTATTAAAGCCCTGAATTGGTGAGAATAGTCATGGCATCACGTACATAAAAATTACTTCGATTCAAAATATCTGAGAAAAAAATAGAATGGACTACTTTGATTTTTTTTCAAACAATTAATGCACATGAACCATGATTTGGCATGTGAACATATCCATAATTGAGTACTGACTTTGAGCTAAACCCAAATGGTTATATCTCCCACTTATTAGAGGGGTAGCTAGTATGATTTAGCGCAAAGGAGACGATATGTTTAACATTTATTGCAAAGCCATGGCTGATCCCATGGCATATCGACAAATCATGTATCTTTGTATGACGTGGGTGGGACCATTACATTTGGCTCGGAGCCTTTGTATCACATAGACAAATCATTTTACTCCTAAAGTCTTCAATTTAATTCCCATTCCAATTTCATAGTGAAGTAATCAATGAAGAGACATGTTGACACCCTTATTAGAAAATAATCGTTTATAGAACTGTCAGTGTGAAATATTTGCAACCAGAATAAGATTTTAAGCTATATTCTTTCAAGTCTAATTTGTAAGTATTCTAGGTACTATGGTCGCATATATCTTTAACTATGATTAAAGTGATTTCATTAGTTTGGAGTAAAACATACATAAATTGGTTTTGGTTTCTTATTCTTGCCCAACTTCTCAATACAATTAGTAAAATTAGGAGTATATATTATATTTAAGAATCATGTGTCTGATATTTTAATTTAGCAGTAACAGAAAGCAAAAAGAGGATTATTAAGAACTTAATACAAAACAGCATTGCACAATCCCATTTCATGACAAACAACTTGGGAAACACTGATGAGTTCAGAAGTCCTCTGATCAAGTGTCCAGGCATAAAATGAAATCTTCTTCCACCTGAAGTTGCAGGTCATCCACAACTATAGGTGAACAAACATTTCTAGATGCCGGGTTTACTGGAGTGTTCAAGCTATTTTAGAAAACACCAAGCACTTTTTAAAAGTCCACATTCAACCGCATACTAACCCTTAGAACACTGAGCTAATCAATTTGAATTATCAGCAACCTGAGGTTGTGTCTCGCTACAGCGATCCTCGATTTGTGAAATTTAGGTCCCAACATATATCAGGGTTTCAAAATTATTTTTAACAACTGGTTATAGAGGCGCTGATAAAAAAACAGAATGTCTACTGTAGTCGACATCAGTGTTCTAAGGGCTAATGCAATATAGAATGACATCACATTACAACATTTGAAAAATATGTTGGACACATAGACAAGAATGAAGTCCGGAGTGTGAGTACATTCATATCACTTGTAATACATGTATATGTCGTTTAATATGAAGGTAAAATTGTTCCATGTAGCTCTTGATAATTCTCATTCTAATCTTCTCCTGAATGGAGATAATCCATAACAAAACACAGTGATCTGATAACAAACACATCTAATGCACATCTTACATCTGTAGATATCCATAATCTGCCTCGTATATAAACAGTCCGTGATAATAAGGTTATACTTAGTGCGCAAACAGAATGGAGTCTGGATCTTGGTTCTGTAGCTGGGCTATGTGCCGCAGTATATCCTTCTTTGTTATAATTCCTAATAATCTCCTGGAAAAACAACAATTGTTTTTGTAATTCATATTTACTAATTCTAATAATGGTATCAAATTAGATGCTCCATATAAAGTGTGACCTTTTAGTACCAAGATGACAAAAAATGATGACTCTTTTATCTGAATATGCTAGCATAATTACCTACCTGCAAGTGGCTATTATTATTCTGACTGTATTATAATGAATGTAATTTTAACTGGGCTAAAAAATCTAACATTATTTTTTTACTAAAAGTGTGTGCTGTTACATTGCACATTGGAGAAGTAGATAAGCCACTGCACTTTTCATCAACTGTCCTAAATAACATATATATTTTCTCATTTTCATTCACCTTGGGATGTGAATTGCTGGTCATCATGTATTAAAATTGCCAAATGGCATAGAGTGTTATGAGTAATGTTTATACCACAGGTTATTTTAAAATCATAATTCAAATAAGTATTAGCAATTTATGCCACAAGGGTAAATGATGTGAATAATTCAAAACTATAGGTAAATCTGGACAGATCAAGCCATATAATCCTAGCAAACTGTGGGAAATCCATAGCCTAGAAGGGTATGGATCATCAGTAAAAAAAAATAAAGTAATATCGATTTTTCACTATTAACATCAGACTTACCCATTATGAGTTACTAATGTAGAGCGGAGGCCCAATTTTCTGAACATTTCGACCACTGTCTCCATCGGTGTTTGATCTGTAATGGTGATTGGGGCCTGAAAATTGAAAGAATGTCATACTTAGACAATGTATAGCAATACATTTTTTTATTACTTTTGTATTGTGTACCTCCACAAAGACAACAAATTACAAGTAGGAATATTGCCTCAAGTATTCCATAAATTGTCTCTAGCTACTGCAAAGGCAAAGTAATATTAATCGCTAACCCTGCACTGAAAGAGTAAAAATATTTAAAATGGCCGTAAACCCATAACATGATTTCAAATTGAAATATAACTTTAGTCTCAATGGGTTATACAAAAATATTTCAGAGCTTTAACCCTTTACCTGCCAAAATATTCAATCTGAATTTTCACCCACTTGAAGTTGTGTCTCGCTGACGCGATCCACAACTTCAAGTGAGTGAAAATTATTCAGATTTGACAAAAAAAATTGTTTTCATATATTGCTGATTGATGTCACATTTTATCTTTAACATGTTTAAAAGGTGGTACTTCATGTGCTAATAAAAAATGAAAACCCAAATATATGCGGCACCGGCGGTTAAAGGGTTAAGAGGGTTGAAACATTAAGCAGTAATTACCATATCCAGTATTTTCTTGAGCTTGACAGGTTCCGGTCCTCCAACCACCGTATTAACAGGTACGTGACCCGTGAAGTAAACTGTAGAATTACTGACAACACCCTCCTGGTTCTTTCTGGCATTACCTAGAAAGAAAGAGCATCAACTAGGAATTGTGCAAAATCGAATGAAAGGGAGATTATAAGCTAAAATGTAACTTAGCAATGCATTGAACACTTTTAAGTTGTGGGTCTCAGACTTGGATGTAACCAGACACAAATACAAGAGGCTATAAAATTATATTATAACTGTGAAATTTGTCATGGGTGATCCTTGTGTGAGACATTACATTTTGTTTTATACTCATGGTCCAGCTATTTTGCATTTTCTTTGAGTTAAGTAGATATCACAAAATTATTAAAATTCAAAATGGCCACTAAACGGCCATTTTTAAATTGTTTGCTCCCAAAAGTTATTCAGGTCATTGGCTGACATAACTGAACATATTAGTCAAATTAAAAGAAGATCTGATGGAAACTTTTTCCTGAAACAAGCTAACCAGTTATTCTTCGTTAGTGGCCCTACTAATTAAAGGGTTGATGATATGGATAATATGGGAGTCAAAATGTAACCAAAAATCCCCTGGTGTTATTTGATGGCTATGTGAAGTATGAGGAAGCAGAAGTTCATAGATCAGCTATCATGCAAGATGTCCGAGATAATGAGAAAAAAAAAATCAAATGGCTGACTGGCGGCCATTTTTGATTTTAAAACTGCGAAATTTTTCATGGGTTATCCTTGTGTGAGACATTACATTTTGTTTTATATTTATGGTCCAGCATTTTTTTCAAGTTAAGTCAATATCACAAAATTATTAAAATGGCCACTTAACCGCCATTTTGAAATTGTCTGCTCCTAAAATTTTGGCATTGAGGGAGAAATGCAGAAACAGAATCATGATGATTGGGAGTGCAGAAAAAATAGTCTTAACCATTAAATTTCCATGATCAGTCACTTATAGTTGTCTCTCAAAGCTGTGATAAACAGCAAGTGACTAAAAACTACTTCAAATAGTGCCATATAGGTTACAATATTTGTCATTATGACTTGAGATGTCATATACATGTATGTGGTTTTTACAAATTTATTGCAGAAGTGATAATAAATAAAAAATCTAGTATTGTTGACATCATCAACATTAGATTAATACCAAATCTAATTTGTAGTCACCTCCCCCACATGAGAATAACTGTTCATATATGGTAACTCAATTTGCATCCGAAGTAACAAAAGACAAATAGAGCACATCATCATTCACATAAAAAGTAGCACATTTTTGGGTTTGATAATTTACTTATAAATTAGTTATACTCACTGATTGCAATAGTGAGATCACGCCTAAGTACAAAACCGACCAGGTATTGAGACTCGTGTGAGACAACAACAGGAAAACCATTGTGGTCGGTGGTCCGAAGAATGTTCTCTGTGAATAACAAAATGTGGTTAACATTTGAACAAATTTTTCCTGAAATTATGGCAGTCATCTCATCATTCATAGTGCAAATAAATCATGGCTGTGTTACAGGAGTGTTGTTTATAGCTGAAGTGCGAATGTAGTAAATTAGTATGGTAGACTGATTCTGAAAGCTCATCATTTGTTTGGCTTGATTAGCTGCTGTCAAATTTGCCCATTTACACGACATCACTATATTATATATTCTTGATTCTAGCGATTGTATTCTGCTGTGCAAAGGCAAACAGTAGTACATGTACATGTACCTGGTTACTTTTCAAGTAGGCGGTTACTGCTGTTTGCTTTGCATGGCTGTATACGACTGACAATCGTTATTTGATTTTAATTTTCAAACACTTGAGGTTGTGTCTCGCTACCGCGATCCACAACCTCGAGTGGTTGAAAATTGCTCATATTTGTTTAATTTGGAGCGAGACACAACCTCAAGTGGTTGAAAATTGCTCATATTTGTTTAATTTAAAAATATTGATGTTTAAACAGTCATTTCATTCCCAATAACAGTGATTAGATCGACTAATAAAACTGGTTTAAAATGACAATAGTCGTGATCAGCAGGATAAGTGTGGAGTGATGGGAGCGCTGCAGTACTATTGTTTGTTAGACTCACCCACATCCTCCACTGTCATGGAGTCCTGTGTTATCACACATAAAGGTGGGTCATTACGTCTGCAACAAAACAATAACACCAATTATTGAAAAAAGATAAATTATTGTAAAAATTGTAAGTTGCAAATAAAACAGCAAATGCACCGGCACTGTGACCAATGATTAACCTTTTCGGCGCTGGTGACACTTTTAGGCATTTTCAGACTGTTTTTTTTTTGCATTGGATTTGCAGATGTAGTAGTCTACTGAGATAAGCAAACATTCATAAATTAAATGTTGAGGTATATTTTATTCATACTTATTACTAAGCTGACAATTACATCCACCATGCGATCTTCAGATGGATTGAAACTGTCCTGGAGTAATAACGTAGCCTTCAAACGTAACGTAATCCTTAAAGTAACCCTTAAAGTGTCTACAACCGTCTATAACCTTTCTCTTGTCATTCAAACAAGTAAATCTGAAGGAGAAATGAGCATTAAATGTACTAGACTGGTAGATGTTTTGGTTGTAACTGTACATAATTATATAAATTTTGCCCCTTGATGTTGTGGGTCACGGCAGCGAGATAAATAACTTCATGTGGGTAAAAAAATAATCCTTGTCCTGCTACGCTCGGATACAAGCAAATTATAAAGCAAATAATATTTCACTGAAATGGATAATATAGTTTGTGATAGATGCTTAGTTAGTCAAATAATTCAATTTAGAAGATGTATATTTTCGAAAAATATAAATATTTTTCGTCATTCAAAGCTGGAAATAGCGTTAGCAATTCCAGCTTCAAATGACGAAAAAAATACAATAGACATAATTCAGCAGGACAAGGGTTAAGATCTATAACTTGGTGCTTTAAGGGTTAACTTAACAACACAGTGAATGTAATGGTTACAAACATATCTCAAACTCAACATCAAGTCAAAAATTCAAAGATAAAACATTCATAGAAATCTTTCCACAATAAATGTTACAGAGCAATACATCAGAGGAATAATATCAATACAATTACATTGTATGCACAAGTAATTGTGTAAAGGAGAAAAAACAGTTTGAAATGTGTCATAGCTCAGTGTGTGAAAAAGTTTGCACAATATGAAGGAAATTAATAATTGATCAGTAATGTGTACACATTGACACATGACTATGAATATTTATGTGAGGGTGTGTTTGTCTCAGAGAAAACTAAAACAAGGTGGCCTATATTTAGTAAGCTGAATTGAGAAATGAACTGTTTATAATATGCAAATCTAGACATTTATTATGCTTGCAGATTCAGTGCATCAGACGTTGAAATTGCATGTGAGATTGCAATATAAAATGTTAAATAAGCTCAAGATACATTACTGAGTAATGTTTATTCTATGAGTTAAAAAAATAGCTTTTAAGTTGGTGTCTTGAAAACACACATATAAGCTAAAAGGGTACATTATATTGATTTTACACATATACAAATAATTTCAGACTTCTATCTAACTTGTAAAAACTAACCAAAAATAGGGATTAAATTCAGCCCTCCCAGGACCCAGGTATTTTCTCTCATTTTTCTTCACATTGAAATCTCAATGTGAACGAGAACCCTGCGGTTCTGTGCTTTGCATAACTGGTTTTGTAATTTTAAATTCAGACAAAGTCACAAAGCTCTTATGACCACACTATGACATACACTGTCCCTGTCTATGTCGCCAGATCACGTCCCAGCAAACAAGGCACATTAAACCAAGGCTGGCTCAATGCTGGGCCAACGTCTGCTAAGCTGGCCCAACATTGCTTCAATGTGTCGTGTTTGCCGGGACGCTGATATTGCATAGGACGTTCACTTCCTCCATATGTGAAACAAACAGGCGTGGAAGGCTCATTAAGCCCAGCAAACAAGATTACATTGTCCCATTGTTGGTACAATGTTGGGCCAGCGTCGTAGACGGTGGACCAACATTGAACCAGCATTGGGACAATGTCTCGTGTTTGCTGGGAGGCAGGGTACAGTGACCAGAGATTAGTTATGTCCCGACGCGATGTTATTCTAATGGTCATATTAGGCCAACACTGGTTCTTGCCTTTGTTTAACCTTTTCAACACCACGGTCCTGACGAAAATTTATGTTTCTCGCCAATTCGCCAATTCACTGGCCAATAATTAACCTGTACGCCAGCCTCCCGAGATAATTCGAAAAACATCCAATTACCTAAATTTAAAAAACGCTTTACTTTTTTTTTGCTTCAAGTGTCATATACATGGGTTATATCATGTGAAAGGTATTTGAATGCTCTTTTAAAATGTGATTTAAACTTGTTTATTTGATAGGTTGCCATGGCAACAAAATTGAAAAAACAGTTGCAAAATACCGCAAAACATAAAAAAAAGTGTAGGCCTAAGGTTAAAATGTGTAAAAGTTGTAAAATTCTAGCATCATAAAAAATGGCATAAACACTAACATGAACTACAAATGTTTGTGCAACATTCAACAGCAAAATCGTCATCATTCATCACTGCCACTGACAGTGACATCAGTTTCACTTTCTCCAGCACTGTCACTCAGTCTCAGCTCACTGCCATCATAAAAGACTGGAGAAAGTGAAACTGATACCTTGCCCATCATCTGCCGTGGCCATTTACTAGTCTACTATTTAATTATTGTAAAATAAACATAGTCTATGTAAATAGTTAAACTTGTCAGTTAAAAATGCCGGTAAACCGTTGTCTGACACTAACAGGAGATAGGCGTGCATCTGTTGATCAACAGGCATGACATGTGGCTGATGTGCGGTGATCATAACTTGCTGCCGGTTCAGCGTTGTTTGATGCAAAGGGCATGCTTACGACGGTGCAACGGCGTCTCTGATTGGTCGATAAACAATGTCATGACCTACATATATGATACGATTTTCTGATTGGACGTTGAGATCATGTGACGTTGTGATCATGTGAGAAGCAGAGTCATACACTTTGCTTATCTTGCCAAGCACATGCGTTTGCCAGCTGCAGCGGGCAGAGGTGGTGTGTATCACGGAGACGATTACGAGTCCAGCAAACGCAATACATTACAGTAAGCCTGTGTTAGATTAGTGCTGGGCCGACGTCGAAGATGTTGGTCCAACCACAGACATGTATTGGTCCAGCATTGTACCAGTATAGCACGAACTTTTGGGATTTGCTAGACAGGTGTCTGTTCAATATACATGACATACGCACGCCATAGTGTACTATTTTGTCAGTGTACAAAAAGGGGCGGGGGGGGGGCGATCTAACGAGGGAACAGCAGTCTGTATTGTGTACGTTTGTACGTTTATATACACATAACCCGAAAATGTTATAGTAGGCTACTGTACATACCACGCTGGGAACATAAAATATTTTAAAAGTTAATTTTTCGGCAAACTATGCAAGTCTCGCACTTCTCGTGAACAATAAATATTCAGACCAGCTAGGTGGACATTAATCACTTAATGTAGAGTGCCTGAGCACACTAGTTTCTGGGAAGAAATTCAAAACACGAAATCACAGCGACATACCAACTCGCATCCACAACAATTGCTTTTGGCAAAGCAAATAAAACCGATATAATTTAGAAAAATACCCGGGTATATTTTATCAAACAAAAGCTCAAGACTATATTTTTTGTGACGGATTATATCATTTTTTATCCAGCTAATTTTATTTAAAATATGTCCTGTGTGCGAGGAAGCTGAGAGGGGTAAATGTGGAGCTGAGTGCAAGGTAAATATCAGATTCACAGACAGCAGTCGTACAACAGACAATATAAAATCTAACTCACATTCCATATCTGAATGAAACACACGATAAAATGGATTCTAAATAAAATGAAAATTAACTGATGAGCCCAAAAACTGGACAAATACTGGAAAATTAAGCTTGACGACATTGAAATACATAATGCTAATCTACTGCAACACTGCGCAATTTTTTTTGTAAAGGTGAACATTAGGCCTAAGGATTTTTCACCTTAATACATAAAATAAAACGATGTATGGGAACAAAAAATTACATCTCAACAACCATCCAACTAATTTCCCCAAATATTTTTTTTATTGAAAATAACCCACTTTGCATTTTCACGCTACAAATATACGCTTTAGGTAAAAGAAGGACAAAATACCTAAGCTGGACTATTATAAAATTCATGACATACCACCACTTGGCTAAAATGGCAGATACAACCCTTTAAGCAGTGACAGGTGACAACATTTGTCCAGTATACACACTGTCTTTTACAAGGCAGTTAGTTCCTTATCACCTGCACAGCGAATAGGCCAGTGTCGCATATGGTGGCCCAACGTTGACCAACATGGGGTCAATGTATCTTCTCTGCTGAGTGTCACATTTGCAGGTTTATATACCTTGTTACATTTCATTCAGAACATAATAACACTTACCTCGGCCGCATGGCATCTGCAGCGATGGTCGTATGTGTGAATTCATCCTTGCTGTCCAAATAAGGGTATCCATTCAGCTGAATATGTGCGTCATATCTTGTCATATGTCAAAGAATACACAAGTTTGAACATGCAAACTATCCAGCACAATATATAATTAATTATGCTTTTTATAATACCTGAAATAGATTAAATTGAAAATCCCAATAAATGTGTTTATACCAAATAGATTTGTAGTAGATCTTTGCTAAATCGAATAATAATGCAATTTGGGTCATGCTTGGTTTTTGTAATTAGAAATATGCTTAGTCCTTTAATGTTGCAATATGCTTCAAATGAATAAAAAATACCAGATAACAATTCAAAGGGAAAAGGACTAAGTAAATAGCTACTGATAGCTTAGTAGTCAAGAAAAAAAATGTCTGGAATTTGCTTGATATATTCATGCATATGCTTTTAAATGACAAACTGGTAAATCAAAGGCAACATTTTACAACATTGTTTAAAAATGGTACAATAAATCTCCAGAAGCTTGAACAGGTCCCCCATATCATATGTGCATAGTGACACGCGATAAATCAGATCAAACTAATTTTCATTCAACCTTGGCATAAAGAACATAATTACTATCCATTTATAGTTTGCAATGCAAATGTACTGAAAAAAACAACAATTTTTCATTCACTTAAAGCTGGAATTGCTGGCATAATTGACAACAAATATGAAACTTCTTTGAAACTGCATATATAAATCGGCCTAACATCACCAAGGTTTAGTAAGTATTATCACGAGAATCAAAATGGCTACAGTATCTGGGAGGGTTACTGTTTTAGCTAAAAAGGATACATTCCCTGACGACCAAATGCATCGCCGACCCACTTGGCTGTCATCACAGCTGCCATGAGGGGCACAATGTACTGTAATCCTCCAGTCAGCTCAAACATGATCACCACAAGAGACACTGCAACAAAAATACACTGGTCCATCAAAAACTGCAACAAGACTACATAAGTCCAGGAGCTCCCGCGACGAATTAGAATTTGATTTAGGCAATTTTGTGTAGGGTTTTTAATGTAGTACTAGGCTAGGTCAAAAATCAAGACGCAAGACAACTAGGTCTAAGAAGCTCAGTCTAAGAGTAAGATAAGAACTAGACAGTTTTTGTCAGAGATTGCAAATCTCCATTAAAATTAATGATCCTAATCAGTATCCCAGTAATGGTCTACCTATCTGGCATGGTTTACCCGATATCAGGCCAATCGAGGTAACTAATAGCTGATTTACGGTCATTTTGAATTCGATATAAACTAGTTAAAAACTTAGGGTGCATCCCTCCCCCGAAACCTCATATTTTGTTTTATAGTAATAGACTAACATCTAACACAGTTTGCAAAATATTGGGCATGTGAAAGTAAATAATGGCCGATAGGGGGCCATTTTGAATTTGATCGAGTCGGAATTTTTCAAGATGCATCCTCAGCTGAAATGTCACATTTCATTCTATAGTAATGGTCTAGCCATCTAGCACGGTTTACCAAATATCGCCCATGTGAAAGTGAATAATGGCCGATAGGAGGCCATTTTGAATTTGATCAAGTCAAAATTTTTCAAGATGCATCCTCTCCTGAAATCTCACATTTTGTTTTATAGTAATGGTCTAGCCATCTAGTACGGTTACTAAAAACCGGCTATGTGAAAGTAAATAATGGCCGATAGGCGGCCATTTTGAATTTGATCGAGTCAATTTTTTTCAAGATGCAACCTCTCTTGTAATCTCACATTTTGTTTTATAGTAATGGCCCAGCTATCTAACACGGTTTACCAAATATCAGCAATGTGAAAGTAAATAGTGGCCGATAGGCGGCCATTTTGAATTCGATTGAGTCGAAAGTTTTTTAAAGGCATCCTCTCTCTAAACGTCACATTTTGTTTTATAGAAATGGTCTAGCTATCTAGCACGGTTTACCTGATATCAGGCCTATCGAGGTAAATAATGCTGATTGTCGGCCATTTTGAATTCGTAAATTAAAACTTTTCAGGGTGCATCCTCCCCCGAAAACTCACACTTTGTTTTATAGTAATCAGGTAATGGTCTAGCCATCTAGCACGGTTGACCAAATAACGGCCATGTGAAAGTGAATAATGGCCGATAAGCGGCCATTTTGAATTTTATCGAGTCTAATTTTTTCAAGATGCATCCTCTCCTGAAATCACACATTTTGTTTTATAGTAATGGTCTAGCTATCTAGCACGGTTTACCAAATAACGGCCATGTAAAAGTGAATAATGGCCGATAAGCGGCCATTTTGAATTTTATAGAGTCGAATTTTTTCAAGATGCATCCTTTCCTGAAATCACACATTTTGTTTTATAGTAATGGTCTAGCCATCTAGCACGGTTTACCAAATAACGGCCATGAGAAAGTGAATAATGACCGATAAGCGGCCATTTTGAATTTTATCGAGTCAAATTTTTTCAAGATGCATCCTCTCCTGAAATCACACATTTTGTTTTATAGTAATGGTCTAGCCATCTAGCACGGTTTACCAAATAACGGCCATGTGAAAGTGAATAATGGCCGATTGGCGGCCATTTTGAACTTTGACAAAATGAATTTTTTCAAAATACATTCTCTCCTGAAGCCTTACAATTTGTTTTATAGTAATGGTTTAGATATCTTGAGCGGTTTTCATGATATTCCACAATATCAGGCCTGTCGAGGTGAATAATGGCTGATGGGCGGCCATTTTGAATTTTATCAACTTTAAATTTTTCAGGATGCATCCTCTCCTGAAACCTTACAATTTATTTGATATTAATGGTGTAGCTATCTTGAGCGGTTTTCATGATATTCCGCAATATCAGGCCGGTCAAGGTGAATAATGGCCGATAGGCGGCCATTTTTAATTTTATCGACTTGAAATTTTTCAAGATCCATCCTCTCCTGAAACCTCACAATTTGTTTTATAGTAATGGTCTAGCCATCTAGCACGGTTTACCAAATAACGGCCATGTGAAAGTGAATAATGGCCGATAAGCGGCCATTTTGAATTTTATAGAGTCGAATTTTTTCAAGATGCATCCTCTCCTCAAATCACACATTTTGTTTTATAGTAATGGTCTAGCCATCTAGCACGGTTTACCAAATAACGGCCATGTGAAAGTGAATAATGGCCGATAAGCGGCCATTTTGAATTTTATCGAGTCAAATTTTTTCAAGATGCATCCTCTCCTGAAATCACACATTTTGTTTTATAGTAATGGTCTAGCCATCTAGCACGGTTTACCAAATAACGGCCATGTGAAAGTGAATAATGGCCGATTGGCGGCCATTTTGAACTTTGACAAAATGAATTTTTTCAAAATACATCCTCTCCTGAAGCCTTACAATTTGTTTTATAGTAATGGTTTAGATATCTTGAGCGGTTTTCATGATATTCCACAATATCAGGCCTGTCGAGGTGAATAATGGCTGATAGGCGGCCATTTTGAATTTTATCAACTTCAAATTTTTCAGGATGCATCCTCTCCTGAAACCTTACAATTTATTTGATATTAATGGTGTAGCTATCTTGAGCAGTTTTCATGATATTCCGCAATATCAGGCCTGTCAAGGTGAATAATGGCCGATAGGCGGCCATTTTTAATTTTATCGACTTGAAATTTTTCAAGATGCATCCTCTCCTGAAACCTCACAATTTGTTTTATAGTAATGGTGTAGCTATCTTGAGCGGTTTTCATGATATTCCGCAAAATCTTTCAGTCGGATTTACCGATGTTATAAATTAGGTCAAAGTGCTGGGTCAACTTCAAGGTCAAGGTCCAAAAACCTGAAAAGGCACAACTAGGGACCTTAGAGAACATGTATGTGCAATATGACTGTCATCGGCCCAGTACTTTTCGAGATCTGCTCCGGAAACGAAGTGCGCGTCAAAACGTCTAAATAGGTCATAGTTCTGAACCAGAAGTAGGTCGAAGTTCAAATACCCCAAAAGGCACAACTAGACCCCCTAGGGGTGTTGTGTGTAAAATTTGAAGACAATCGGACAAGTACTTTCAGAGATATGCTCCGGAAACGAATTGTTTACGGACGGCCCAACGGCCCAACGGCCCAACGCCGTCACATCATCATTTTCTCCTCTGCAACCTTGCGTATTGAATTCAGATTAAAAATATTTTAACCCGTCCATTAGCCACCTGGAAGTAACCCACATACCAAAAATTGTTATCCTAGCTTATTTTCTCACAAAGTTATAGGCAAAAGAAGAGGCCAAAAAAAAACGGAGGTAGAATCCATAGCTCCCTTCGCTCACCTACGGTGACGGCGGGAGCTAAAAATCAGATCTTAAACACGCCACGAAATACTATATTGACTTTGTTTGTTTAAATGAGTTATTGGTCTCACATCTACACAATATAGTCAGTCTTTCAGAGAGTTGACTTGGCAGCTGTCAGTCACTCACCTGTCATTCTGGTGACTCCTCCCAGTGAGGCCGCCGCCCCCACCATGGCATATAGTCCAGGTGTTACACAGGGATGCCCCCCGCTGCACATCTCCATGAATATAGAGTGCCCTTGATAATGACTGAAACACAAAAAGATAAAAGTTGTTATCACATATATCAGTGTTAAACTTTAAAAGAACTAAATCAAGCCACACAGTCTCACACTGCAAGTTCATCAGACAAGGAGGAAAAATGTTAGGCTATCATCTCAGTTGTTGGCCAATGAATACTTGGTCATGCTAATGCAGAGATGCTGATAGGTTGTCAAAAAATCCATCTTTACATTTTGTAAGTAAAATTAAGAATTTTAAAAGTAACCGATTACCTAAAAAGTAAGCGGTAAGTTTCATTGACATAGCCAACTGGACTACACATAATAAAAATAGGTATATATATATAAAATGTTCTTACTAGGCCAGCTGCTCCATGGCAATACCTAGCATACGTCCTGTCAAAGCACCGATAGCCATGCTGGGGATAAACAATCCAGCCGGTACCTGTATAAATAATAGAAAGATCAGAATTATTGCACTCAATGTTTTTGATATAGTTATGCTGATTAGCTTCAATTCCATAATTTATTTACATCTGTAAAGAAATTGGCAGAAGAAATATTTCTGAATTGAAAATATGTGTTATCCACAAGAATGTGTACCTTTATTCCGAAAGTGAAAATGGTAATGACCATTTTGAAGATGAGGGCAAGCGCCATCTGCCACATGGCATTCACAATACCAGTGCCCAGAGGGGCACTTTGAAAAGCATTGCTTATGTCTGTCGAGTTCCCACGGTCATAATTGCTACAAACATAACATGGTATCAGATTAAACAAACGTATTCACTGTTAGACAGAGCACTGACGTTATGCTGCCTTAACTCTAAAAGCATCAAAATATCAAATCTACATTTGATGTTCTAAAAGTTGTCTTGCCGACCCGATTTATATGGTAGCTTTCAGTAAGTGCAAATTTACCTCTACCTTTAAGTGCAAATTATTAAAAATTGCACTATAATATCAATAATATCAATATTTTTTTAAGTTTGCTTTCTAAAGACAGCTTTAAAGCGCTAACATGTAGGATTAAAAATGATAATAGTTTTGAAAGACATTCAAAGGCCTAATTTTGAGGCCCAGCATTAAGAAAACATCAGCCAAACCACTGTATCGAATATTATCAATCTCCTGGCTTGGTCAATTTATTGGTTTGGTCATTTTATTTAAAAAAAACACATAAATTATAACGCAAATTTGCTATCAACCTAATCAATCTTCACTATAAGTACAGTAGTGAAACACTGAACATATACCAAATTTATAATAAAAAGCTATAATTTTAATAGTGGCACAAAAAAATGTATTATTTTGATGGATTATAACATTTGTCTTTAACCCTTTTGTAGAAATCGTGGAAACCAGGTTTTTTTTTCCAATTTGAAATCATCTTGAATGTCTCAGTTATCTCTTTCCACTTTATTTGAATACCTAAATTATGGGTCTATATGGACATTACAGAATTTTAATTCATTCAGTCTGGGAATCAACTTCAGACGTCGGAATTTGACGTTTGTCTTACGTCTACAGACGTCAGATAATAATGTCTTAATGACGATCCCCGCTCTGTAAGGGTTAACTACCCGGTATGTGACTTGGGTGCATAAAGCGTCAAATCACAGGAACAGAATCAATTATAATGCAAAAGTTACACACCAGAGGTCAGATAAGTCTTCAGGTCCACAATCCTTCACCAGTCTCCTGATCAATTCACTGCTGTTCAGTCTGATATGATACAAGAAAGGAGATTAAATATCTGAACAATTGATATACAGGAAGAAAATTTATTTATATGCAGGAAATAATGGAGTTTAAAATGTCTGTTGTAAATAATTTGTAAATGGCCACTACATTTCTTTGATCAGCTTTTGCAAGTAGAATTATATTATGATAATTATCAGTTGGTCATACATCAATTATATCACAAACATAAAATGTAATCAATATAAGCCAGCAAAGAAATCTTACCTGGTGTAAGGGTTGGGGTAGGCGATCATAGCAGTCAGAAGGGTGATCCCCAGCACCTAAGATACAGACAAAATAAAATCACCACAACTGGTGTAAATTAACCCTTAAAACCCAGGAATATAAACCAGAGATATCAAAGGGTTTTTTAAATTTGAAATAATCATAAAAGTCTCAGCAAGTTCTTTCCGGTTCATTTGAATACCTATGGTATGGGTCTATGGCCATTACCATTTCAATTCTTTCGTTGCGGGATCGTCTTTATACATCAGAATCTGGCGTCTACAGACTGTAGCCATGCTGTAAGAGTTAACCCTCCTAGCACCTAGTTATACAGTCTCACTTTCATTCACCATGAGATGTGAATTGTGGTCCAAATTCTCACATCCAGGTGAAAATAGCTGTCCTGCTTTTAATAAAAATCCAAGTATTTTTATTTGAATAAATTTACTAAAAATATAGGCCTACAATGTTTACCGGTACATAAAGGTGACAAAGAGCTGAAATATAAGTCTAGACATTGGATTCAATTTAATTGGTAATGTAAACGGAGGATAACAATTTATGCAACACCATGTGTGGCTGTAGGACTAGTCCTTATCCACAGCAAACACTGTCTAAGCCAGGATACAAGATTAATAATGGACATCTATAAAATCATTATCGATTTGAAGTACTAGTTTGATACAGTGACCCACAAATTTAGGTAGGTGAAATTTACTTTGGGATCAAGTGTTTGCAGTTCTTGCTGATTAAAAATATGTTTTCGCTGAATAACCAAAGCATCCTAGTCATTTATTTTAATCGCTGAGCTGAGACAAGCAGCCAGGCAGGTAAGAGCCCACATACACAATTATGAACGATTCGAATTAGCACTTTTGAGATTTTATATTTGTAAATCCCTGGGAGAGGCAGCGGAGGCGGCCACGGCTATCAGATGAACACAACATGTTTCAGCGGGAAGCATAATTAAACACACATTAAAAGCTGAGTAAAAGGACAAAATGGTTTTAATTTATTGTAAGTAGTGTCAAAGGGTTGGGCAAAATAGTTTCTCCTACACACAGTATAATGATATTATTTGTCACCTTGGTATTAAACTGTCATATCTGCTCCTCTACAAAAATATGATCTGCCCCCCATTTAACCCTTTCAAGCCTGACTTTACATTGTCATCGTCATCCAATACAAGCCGCGAATTCTGTCGCAATTCTCGATTTGTAGTGGATGAAGATGATTTGATGTGATGAAATTTAAAGAAAATTGCCATGTATTTGTGAACCAGTTTCATAGAAATTTCCGTTCTAAAAACCTTGGTTTTAAGAATATCAGTCTGTTTTCAGGGATGTAAAACAATGCTTTAATGCATCGTGGGGGCTTAAAGGGTTAATAACAAGGCAATAACAAAAAGGGTCCTGGTATGACAAGGGTAAATAATCTAAAACAATATTTCTAACATTACCAACTAAGAATGAAAAGGTTATACTATGTGAACTGGCACCTTGCACCTTTTAATTTCAAAGACGTTCTACATGTATTGTGAATGCTCACCTCTGTAATGGGGTATTTGCCCAGGACACTGGATCGCCTGAATCGGCACCACTGTATGTTGAACTTGATGAAGATGGCACCCCACAAGCCCTAGAGATTATAAAAATACCTTGTATTAGTATTCACCTGATAACAAAAATGTCTTGTCATCTTGGTACTAAAAGGTTGTATATACATGTACTACCTAGAAAGGTGGCAGAAACAACTCCTAATCTTTAGCTCAGAGGGAATGATGTGACATATTTAAAAAAAATTGCTAATGTGATTTTCATTTTCAAATGACAAATAAAAATTCAAAAAAAAAATTACACATAAGTTTCAGTGGCACAATATTTATTAATACTTAATAAATATTATTTATTAATACTGATAAAATATATACTGTATATATACAAACTAGCAGCTCAAATGCTAATAGTCAGTTGTATAGCATCCCTTACCATAAATTTGGTTTTGAGTTTTAGCGCCCACAAATAACTATAAAGTCGACTTGTGGCGGCCATTTTTAATTTCAGGGAAATTTTGAAAAATATCACATGTACATCTCCATATCGTGAGGAATGCGATTGTAAAATGTAAATATTTTCTGACTAGGTTTGAGTTTATGATACCACAAAAAAATATGTAGGTTGATTCACCTGCACATATATTATATACCTGCACAATAATTTCTGACACAGTTTTTTATTTTTTGTGCACACAAAAAAATTATGGAAGTTGACTTCTGGCGACCATTTTTATTCTTAATACATGTAGCATCTTTAACAAGAGCGCAGACGCTAACGAAATCCCCCGCCATTAATTAAAGTCAATAATGGCCTCAAAGTCAAAGGTTAACAAGACTACATAGGTCCAGGAGCTCCCGCGACGAGTTAGAATTTGATTTAAGCAATTTTGTGTAGGGTTTTTAATGTAGTCCTAGGCTAGGTCAAAAATCAAGACGCAAGACAACTAGGTCTAAGAAGCTCAGTCTAAGAGTAAGATAAGAACTAGACAGTCTGTCAGAGATTACAAACCTCCATTGAAATAAATGATCCTAATCAGTATCCCAGTAATGGTCTACCTATCTGGCACGGTTTACCCGATATCAGGCCAATCGAGGTAACTAATAGCTGATTTACGGTCATTCAATATAAACTAGTTAAAAACTTAGGGTGCATCCTCCCCCAAAACCTCAAATTTTGTTTTATAGTAATGGACTAACATCTAACACAGCTTGCAAAATATTGGGCATGTGAAAGTAAATAATGGCCGATAGGGGGCCATTTTGAATTTGATCCAGTCAGAATTTTTCAAGATGCATCCTCAGCTGAAATCTCACATTTCATTCTATAGTAATCGTCTAGCTATCTAGCACGGTTTACCAAATATCGGCCATGTGAAAGTGAATAATGGCCTAAAGGCGGCCATTTTGAATTTGATCAAGTCGAAATTTTCCAAGATGCATCCTTAGCTGAAATCTCACATTTCATTTTATAGTAATGATCTATCCATCTAGCACGGTTTACCAAATATCGCCCATGTGAAAGTGAATAATGGCCGATAGGAGGCCATTTTGAATTTGATCAAGTCAAAATTTTTCAAGATGCACCCTCTCCTGAAATCTCACAATTTGTTTTATAGTAATGGTCTAGCCATCTAGTACGGTTACCAAATAACAGCTATGTGAAAGTGAATAATGGCCGATAGGCGGCCATTTTAAATTTGATTGAGTCAATTTTTTTCAAGATGCATCCTCTCTTGTAATCTCACATTTTGTTTTATAGTAATGGTCCAGCTATCTAACACGGTTTACCAAATATCAGCAATGTGAAAGTAAATAGTGGCCGATAGGCGGCCATTTTGAATTCGATTGAGTCGAAAGTTTTTAAAAGGCATCCTCACTCGAAACATCACATTTTGTTTTATAGTAATGGTCTAGCTATCTAGCACAGTTTACCTGATATCAGGCCTATCGAGGTAAATAATGCTGATTGTCGGCCATTTTGAATTCGTAAGTTAAAAATTTTCAGTGTGCATCCTCCCCCGAAAACTCACACTTTGTTTTATAGTAATCAGGTAATGGTCTAGCCATCTAGCACGGTTTACCAAATATCAGCCATGTGAAAATAAATAATGGCCGAAAAGGCGGCCATTTTAAATTTGATCAAGTCAATTTTTTTCAAGATGCATCCTCATCTGAAATCTCACATTTCGTTTTACAGTAATGGTCTAGCCATCTAGCACGGTTGACCCAATAACGGCCATGTGAAAGTGAATAATGGCCGATAAGCGGCCATTTTAAATTTTATCGAGTCAAATTTTTTAAAGATGCATCCTCTCCTGAAATCACACATTTTGTTTTATAGTAATGGTCTAGCCATCTAGCACGTTTTACCAAATAACGGCCATGTGAAAGTGAATAATGGCTGATTGGCGGCCATTTTGAACTTTGACAAAATGATTTTTTTCAAAATACATCCTCTCCTGAAGCCTTACAATTTGTTTTATAGTAATGGTGTAGATATCTTGAGCGGTTTTCATGATATTCCACAATATCAGGCCTGTCGAGGTGAATAATGGCTGATAGGCGGCCATTTTGAATTTTATCAACTTCAAATTTTTCAGGATGCATCCTCTCCTGAAACCTTACAATTTATTTGATATTAATGGTTTAGCTATCTTGAGCGGTTTTCATGATATTCCGCAATATCAGGCCTGTCGAGGTGAATAATGGCCGATAAGCGGCCATTTTTAATTTTATCGACTTGAAATTTTTCAAGATGCATCCTCTCCTGAAACCTCACAATTTGTTTTATAGTAATGGTGTAGCTATCTTGAGCGGTTTTCATGATATTCCGCAAAATCTTTCAGTCGGATTTACCGATGTTATAAATTAGGTCAAAGTGCTGGGTCAACTTCAAGGTCAAGGTCCAAAAACCTGAAAAGGCACAACTAGGGACCTTAGAGAACATGTATGTGCAATATGACTGTCATCGGCCCAGTACTTTTCGAGATCTGCTCCGGAAACGAAGTGCGCGTCAAATCGTCTAAATAGGTCATAGTTCTGAACCAGAAGTAGGTCAAAGTTCAAATACCCCAAAAGGCACAACTAGACCCCCTAGGGGTGTTGTGTGTAAAATTTGAAGACAATCGGACAAGTACTTTCAGAGATATGCTCCGGAAACGAATTGTTTACGGACGGCCCAACGGCCCAACGCCGTCACATCATCATTTTCTCTTCTGCAACCTTGCGTATTGAATTCAGATTAAAAATATTTTAACCCGTCCATTAGCCACCTGGAAGTAACCCACATACCAAAAATTGTTATCCTAGCTTATTTTCTCACAAAGTTATAGGCAAAAGAAGAGGCCAAAAAAAAACGGAGGTAGAATCCATAGCTCCCTTCGCTCACCTACGGTGACGGCGGGAGCTAAAAATTAGGTCAAAGGACATAGCCCTCAGAAAGGCACATCTACACCCTAAGGGATGTGTGTGTGCAATATGAAAACAATCCAGCAAACGCTTTCTGATATATTGTCCGAAAACTGAGCTCATCATCTACCATCAATTAAGGTCAATAATGGCCTCAAAATCGAGGGTAAAACATTAGGTCAAAGGTCATAACCCTCAAAAGGCACATCTACACACCTAACGGATGTGTTTATGCAATATGAAAATAATCCGGCTAACAGTTTCCGATATATTGTCTGGAAACGAAACAGCGACGCACGGACGAACAGATGCGCAGCCAGAAATTGTGATGACAATATGCTCCGCCCCTACTTCGCAGGCGGGGGATAAAAACTCACTTGCACATGCCCATGTTGTTAGGAATCTGATTTTTGAATCAAAAAAAGCTTTTGCGCCTACAAAAAAATGTGACACGTGACCGATCCCAGCGCGACTGAAATACCACTTCCCCTAAGGGCGGGGGATAAAAAAAGAAAGATTAATGACACTTCAATGTAAGCCCGGGGCACAGCTCTGCATCCAGCAAAACAACATTGACTCATTGCTGGGTAAATGTTGGGTTAGCGTTGTAGACGGTGGATCAACAATAATGAAGCATTGGGTAAACAAATTGGGTTTGCAATGGGTGGGCACAGTGCCAACATTTGGTCATTGTCAGTATGTTTTGGGAAGTGAGATAATGCACTAGTCAGCACACACAAGACATTAACCCGATATTGGTTTTTGGGCCAGTGTTGCCGACAATAGGCCAACATTAGATCAGAACTGGCTAGTTATTAACACTTTGCCTGCTGATCACGACTCTAGTCGTTTTTAATCAGTTTTATTAGCTGATCAAATGACTGTTATCGGGAGTGAAATGGTTCAAACATCAAGATTTGCAAATGCTTGGTCTCAAATTAAACAAATATGAGTAATTTTGATCCACTCAAAGTTGTGTATCGCGGTAGCGAGACACAACTTCAAGTGGGTGAAAATTTAAATAAATTAAGTTAGCAGGATAAGGGTTAACACTTTAAGCGCTAGCACACAGTGATCTACGACTTCAAGTCACTGAAAACGACACATCAACTAGGCCTATATGAGACATAAACGTTGCCATTTTTGCTAACTAGGCAAATATTAATTTTAAACAATATTAATTATTAACCTTCCAAAAAGGGGCTAAGAAAAATGAATAAAACAAATATAGCCGTAGTAGGCAGTAAAAGGGTCACTAGGCAGCCCACCGGAACTAAGGACTATCTATCTCCCTCCATGTTTCCACCTGCATGACCTGTGGGATAATATCGTGACCTTGGTATTAAAGGGACGTATCTGATCACTACCAAGGTAACGATTTCATACATCAAAGGAGATGTTTTCATAGATACTTTTAACAGAAGTACGGTAAGTAGAAGCATGAATTCTGAATAGGATAGATAGGAATGTTTGAGTGGGGAGATCCAACAATTTAGGGGGGGGGGTCATCTCGGACACCCATCATTTTTTATATGCTTCATTTTCACCATTTTAGCGGATTCTGACTTCTACGCTCAACATTGGTTATTTTAACTGAAATAACAACCCTTTTAGCATCACAAAAATTTAACTGAACATTTTATAATCAATGCATCCGCTACCAAATGTCTTGCTGTGGATCACTGCCATCTACATTAATAGATAATATGGATAACAAAACATCTTTAGCTTGTGACAATCACAACCTAAGAAGAATCGGGGTTGAAAACAATGTCACTTTGCAGGATACTTATATAACTCTAGAAATGTCTAAGCCGATATTTTGTTTTGGGCAGGTTATCACATTTTCTGCACTCTCTGTCCAGTGGTGAATATTTTCACAAAATAATCTTGATCTATGTTTTATCTAAATAAATATGAATGCCTGTCGGCTCTTGCCTGTCGGACGTAAATGTTTTACTTTGTGGATGTAACATTATTTAAAATAAAATTGCTAAAAGCTCTATTGTGATAAATAATTTAGAACAAGAGGCCTGAGGTTTTATATCATCCCCTGCCATAAATTAGGTTAGAGTTTTTGCGGTCACAAATATTTAAAAAGTCAACTTGTGGTGGCCATTTTAAATTACAGTGAAATCACCTGCACATTTCCAGATGGTGGAAAATAAATTTGAATAATTTTTACTTCAAGTTTTAAAGTTTTTGCGCCCACAAAAAAATTGAAGTTGATACGTGGCGGCCATTTTGAATTTCAGTAACAGCTTAAAAAAATCACCTGCACATCTTCATATGGTGAGGAATGCGATAGTAATACTAGAGTAATTTCTGACTTTAAGTTTTACAGCTTTTGCGCCCACAAAAAAAATTGAAGTTTACCTCTGGCGGCCATTTTGAATTTTGGTAACATCTTTAGAAAATCACTTGCACATCGCCATGCTGCTAGGAATAGAATGTTAAAATTTAAAAAAAAATGACCGAGTAATTTTTTTAGTTTTTGCGCCCACAAAAAAATTGAATTTAATCCGTGGTGGCCATTTTAAATTTCAGTAAAACTTGAGAAAGTCACCTGCACATCTCCATATCGTGGGGAATGAGATAGCAAAATTTTAATATATTTCTGACTTTTAAGTTTTTAGAGTTCAGCGTTTACAAAAAAATTTGGAGTTGACTTCTGGTGGCCATTTTGAATTTTTAGTAGCATCTGTTTTTGCGTTCACAAAAAAACGTGATGCCTGACGTAATCCTGGCGCGACTAAAATCCCCCTTCCCCTACGAGTGGGGGATAAAAACACATGCGGCTCTAAACACACAATATTGTGAAGTAAAAAGTGTAATGTGACAAACAAAAGGTAAAAGATTTAATCATTGCTGCAGAGGTTGAACGATCGGACCGCAGCTGCGATGGAACCAAGTACTGTATAGTATTTTATATAGTATTTCACCCTCGCCCAATGCAAGAATAGTTCAGCAGAATTCAGCTAATCACTGCCGCCATTAAGTTATAATTTGATTTAGGGTATACAATACCATACCTAGGCCAAAAGATTTGAAAAAGATCACTTTTATTTCCATCTTTACATATGAGAATGATTGTAGTGAGCAGCCCCACCCCACAGATACACCAGATTATGAACACTTGCCCGGCCAGGCCCATCCAACGTTTCCACGTATGTTTCAAACTAAACAACATTACAGCAGAAATTGATTAAAAATGTTTCCTTGGATAAGATAATATACATTCTTCCCATGAATAAAATAATATAATATTTTTCTCAGCTGAATATTTACTATCATTTCAAGCTGGCGGTTGCGTCAGCAATTTCAGCTTGAAATGACAAAACGTCCAGAAGTAAATAATGTACTGGTACATTATTTACTTCTGGGACTTTTTGTCATTTCAAGGTGATATTGCTGACGCAACAGCCGGCTTGAAATGATTGTCACTACATTTAAAACACCTACTCCAAACACCCCAAGGAGAATGAAGGGAATGAGCTCGATCAGGTACCACGGGTTGTGGTACTCTATGTAGAACATCACCAGGTGGTCGTTGCCGAAGGGGTTGAATGATCTGAGGACGAAGGCTGCGGCCAGGGCGCAGAAGAACGACCGCCACAGGGTCTTCAGAGGGAAGTAATAGCTCACCTGTAACACAAAGCGGCTCAAATGATGACATCTCACACTAATTATTCCATAATGAATAAAAATGTCTTTGTTTTACGAAATACCCCAAAATAATATCTGCAATAAAAGCTGAGAACGTCCTTGTCATGATCGTTTGTTACATTTAGTTTTCAATGCATTTTATTTTAAACTAGACAGTGAGTCAGTCATAGACTGCAAACCACCCCAAAAATTAATGGTCATAATCTGGATCCTGATCGTAATCCGATCACCCCCAAAATTGGTTCTTGGCCCGAGACACACCTCTGGCAAAAACTTCATGCAAATCCGTTCATTACTTTTTAAGTAATCTGTAGGACAGACAGACCAAACAACAGGACCTTCCTGGAGGAGGTAAATGTGTAATATAATGAATAAATGTGACAATGGCTAAGAAATAACAGCAGCTCAAAACATGACATAAAAACAAATTAAGAATAATAGCACAACTATACCATGTATACCAGGGTGAATGAATTTTGTTGCTTGAATGAGAAATCAGCAAAATTCATCTACCATGGTTAATGTGTATCATACTATAATAGTCTTTAAAGTTATTGTTTGTCAATACCCACTTACACAACAGTTTTGGAGATTATTTTAACTATTTGAATTAATTATAGAGATGCAGTTTTTTTAAATATTACATATTGACGAAAATAGGAATAGCCATTGATCATGTTGATTCAATTGGAAATTTTTCCGGAGCATGATGGGGGAAGGTGAATTGTACCACATGTTCATCAATATTCCACAATGGAGCGAGTCTCTTGCCATGACATTGCCTTGACATGTTATTACATATCCACCTATTTCACAACACATCCAGCTGATAATTCACAACAATCACAAAAACCCACATTCCGCTTTATATCTGGATAATGCAGCAGTAAATCAATATTTGCTTAAAAGTACCAAAACACTTACTTCTTCTAAGCTGAAGAGGACACCTCCTATAGGCGCCCCGAACGCCACACTCACTCCAGCAGCGGACGCCGCAGACAAGATCTGTGAACATAAACACACATGTAAACATTTAGAATAGAGGATATGTCCCTTTGGATTTCAAAGAGAGTATCTGTCATTTTTGTGAAGTGAAAGATAGGCTGATGCCCTTTCAAATGATGTATGATGTACTTGTCAGGGATTAATGTCAAAACATCTCACGACAGGCATTGAATCAATCGTGGGCTGATGTCCCAACCCATTGGCCCAGTACATGGATTGAACAGATGATGTAAGACGTTGGCCTAACATTCAGCCAACAATGGTGAAAGGTGTGGTAAGCATTGCCAGAAAATGACTAGCCAGACGTTTTCCATATCATATGGACCTACATGTATAAATAAGTGGAATAGCTCGAGTTTGGCTTTACTTTCAAACTATGTCATCTTTTGTGGCACCACACACTGACAGTTGACTTATTTTGGGAAGATACAAATGGGAATATGACATAAGTATTTGACGTTAAAATGAGACAGATCATGATGTATTTACAGGGAGAAATTGATGTACTTACAGAAAGATCTCAAAATACACTAATATCTCGATCTACCAGGTCTACATGACATCTGATAATATTTATCGAGTAGTCAAAATGTACTTATAGATGATATTGATGTACTTGCCTCTCTTTTCTTGGCTTCGTTTTTGCCGTATTTAGGGAACAGGTAGGAGAAGATGTTACCACAGCAGCCTGCCACATGTACGAGGGGTCCCTCCTTACCCAGGCTGAGGCCAGCAGACACAGCCAGCATCATACACACAGACTTGATGATGAACGTCCACTTGCCCAGGTAGCCGCGGATAATAAATCCGCTGAGGATCGTCTTTATCTATAAGCAAACAAGGCAGTACATTGTTAGGATGGTTTAACTCTTTAAGTGCTAAGCGCAACTACAATCTTTTTAATCTGTTTTATTAGCAGGTTAAATCACAGTAACTTGGGAATGAAATGTGTGTTTAAACATCAAAATTTGCAAATGTTTGGTCTCAAAATAAACAAATATGAGTAATTTTCAGCCACTTGAAGTTGTGGGTCGCGGTAGCGAGACACAACTTCAAGTGGCTGAAAATTAAAATAAGCTACATGAGCCCTTTCAAGATTAATTTATTCTACAATTATTTTTCTCATAGATCACGTTGTTAACATGTGTAGTTCTGCCGTGAAATCTTACCTCTGGAATCCCTGATCCGCAGGCGTATGGCGCGAAGACCCTGACAAGCATGACGGCCAGCGTGGCAAACAGCATGGCCCAGAGTACATACATCAGGTAGCTGACTATGTAAGAGCCGGCCGCCGCCACGGGGGATATACCGAACAGCGCCGGCCAGGAAAACCACTGAAACAACCATTACAAACGGGGGTATAGTCTCAGCAATCAAAGTGTGGAATAACGAAACATAAGTGTACCTTATCAAGGAAACAGGACATGGCTAATATATTGGACTTGAAATATTATTAGGGGCTTGACTACCGGTAGATACAAACTTAATGATTTCAGTTATGGGGTGGGGGGCGGTGAGTAGCTGATTATGTTCCCTATAATTATGTCAATATCTATATTTCTGTGTACCTGGATCAAAAACATATCAAATTGTCCTGAAAAATAATCAACATTTTGTCAGTTGTGAATGGGCTGTGCGGATACAACCAAAACTTTCTATCCCACTCCCACATCACTCCTTTGGCCAGACTCCCTAACCACGATATCCAATCAGGAGTGGCAGGTGATACACTTTAAAGGTGATCTATCACCCCTTATATGGTATGAATAATTATGGCCTTATATGGGGTGAGAGTCACATGATAGCCAATCACCCCATATATGGGGGTGATTGGCTATCATGTGACCCTCTCAGGTCACATGATAGCCATTCACCCCATATAAGAAAACACTTGAGCTCCATCTTGTGGCAACTTTGATTTATTTGTCACAAATTTATTCATACTATATAAGGAGTGATAGATCACCTTTAATACTCACTGTCATAATTATAGTGTACACATGCGACACTCACATAGGTACTCTGCTTATATAATATTAACCCTTACAACGCTGAAATATCTTTGTATAAACCATGGAGACCAAAGGGTTATTTTCCATTTGAAATAATCATAACTCAGTTAGCTCTTTTCGCTTGATTTGAATACCTAAGTTATGGATCTACGCTCACTATAAATATTGTAATTCTTTCAGTGCGGGGACCGTCTATATACGTCAGAATCTGACGTCTACAGACGTCAGATTCTGACATATAAAGACGGTCCCCAGGCTGAAAAACTACCAATATGCAGAGAGACAACTTGACCCAGTAAATCTAGATCCGTGACCTGATCAGCTAGCTGTGTCATAGCCAGCAGATTGTCTTCATCCAGATTTAGCTTACAGCCATGGTACTCGTATTGTGCCATAGCTGGCAGATTATATCTCGACCCAGACTTGACATGTGGTCATTGGACCGTCGGGCAGTCAGAGACCCTGCTGATCCATGGAGGTCGCAACATCCACCAAGATACATGTATTACACCCCTCGAGTGTCAGTCACGTGGAATTAAATCAAAGTTACAGGGGAGAGAAACGCCTCCCAATACCATTAGTGTATTCATCAAATCAAGAAGTGACGCTTTGACGTTATTATCAAAGAATACCTTTACGCATCTGAATGCTACGACCTGACGACATAAATCATTTATTATTTAACTTCTAGGTTAGTGTATATATTAAATAAAGACGTTTCACACTAAAAAAATTACCAAAATCAGGATAAGGTTTGCATAATAATTAATATATAGTTCAGCATAGTATCAAGAAATTGGTGTAATTGAATAAAATTAAAGTTTTACAGTTAAAAGAAGATACATTAACCCTTTCAGCGTCTAAATACGGTCCCCGCACTGAAAGAATTAAAATCATTATAATGGCCGTAGACCGATAACATAGGTTGTTTGAATGTTGTCACAATCGTTTGGCATTTAATATATCTAATATGTATAATTTATTTATTTTATTTGTATAATTATTATGTATATTCCAATACTATACCTATTGATGAATAATCTGCTTCACTTGTATTCATTAATTTAATTTAATGTTGTTGCATTGTGATTTTGTTTGTGCCCCATGCCTTTATTAGGCCGGGGTTAAATTATTAAAATGTTTGTTTCCTTGTTGTATCCTTTGGTATTCAAATGAAGCGAAAAGATCTAACCAAGACATTTATCATGTCTATGAGGACTTCTAATTGAAAAAGAACTTTGGTCTCCATGGTTTGTACATCAATATTGCAGCGTTTTAAGGGGTTAAAAACAGAAAATCACATCGGATTAGATAATTGTGCAGGTTGCAGACTTTCACAGACAGTCATTCAATAACATGAGCAGGCCCAGATTTCTCGGTAGACTCGCCAACAATCTTGAAACCCTTTAAGCCCTCACGATGCATTAAAGCATCATTTTACATCCTTGAAAACAAACTTAATTTTCCTAAAACCAAGGGTTTTAGAACGAAAATTTCCATGCAACTCTTTTACCAATACATGGTAATTTTTTTAAATTTTTCACTCACATCAAATCATCTTCAACCACTACAAGTCGAGAATTCAGGCCTGAAAGGGTTCAGTGACCCAGTGAACGTAGAATTCGGTCAATATTTGGGCAAGCCGATCAGTCACTGTGGTTTGCCACACAGCAAGCTAAGCCTAGATGACTCGTTACGAGTGCTGTGCAAAAAACGTCAGATCAATGGCGGGTCGACGTCAATGACGTTCACCCGGCATTGGGCCAACGTTGGGAAAACGAGCAGGGCCACCTGACGTGGAAATGGTCTGAACAGTGAAAGAGCCTCCGGTACACATGACCTGTGACCTGAAGCGGCGCACAGAGCATCCAGCCCGCCCCCTCCTCGAATCAGTACCCCTTCAGTACCCCCTGTGGGAGGGGTACTGGTGTCGGAGACATGTCTGGGGTGTCCGGGACAACACGGGGTCGTGGTGTCGGCGTTACGACCAGACGCGCGGCCGCTCCCACGACTCCAAAACACTGGTCTTAATAGAAGACGATTGTCACCCAGCAAACACGACACATCGATCCAATGCTGGGCTATCGTCGTAGACGGTGGGCCAACATTGGATCGATGTGTCGTGTTTGCTGGGCGGTCGTGTACGTGCAAAGACAAACAGCAGTAACCGCTAACTTGAAAAGAAAGCAGTTACTGTTTTTTGCCACTGTAACACTGTATACGCGCAGTTCATTCATGTGTCTGCTGCCAATGGATGTGTACTGAACATTAGGCAAAGTCACCCCGAAAAAAGATCTCATCAAATATAGGACACGGGCGACGTGGGTAGATTTCGCATTGTGAATAGTATAATGGGACATAGGAAAGTTTTGTTGCTTGAATACATGAATGGCAGACAATTTCGATACATTTTGTACTGTCTGTAAACCGGCAAACACGGGACATTGGACCAATGCTGGTCTAATGCTGGTTTAATGCACGTTATTCCGGCATAAAACCACCACTGGTCGGCTGCTGGATGAACAATATAGTTTGGCCATAAAGACGGATACTTTAACCATTTGAAGCCTGAATTTACCATTGTCATTAAAGAAATTAAAGAAAATTGCCATGTATTGGTAAAACAGTTAGCAAGGGAATTTAAACAAGGAAGTTTTCGTTCTAAAACACTTTGTTGTAGGAAAATCAAGTATGTCTTCGGGGATGTAAAATGATGCTTTAATGCATCGTGAGGGCTCAAAGGGTTACAGAGCGTGATACTAATAGTACAAAATCATGCGCTGATTCTAAAAGCAATGTATTCTATTGATACTCTTTTGAGTGAAGTAAGCTTTAATTCTCAGAAGAGACAGTGACCACGATGTGTGTAACGTGATCTCTTGAGATGACTACTCAGCTGAGTGGTGCACGTCCATTGATTAGTTTGCTCCAAAAGATTTGTTCTTCTTAACAATTTAATCTCTCCTTTGAAGCTGGGAATGAAATGACTCCAGCTGTTGCTGTTACTACTTCTGAATATTACTTGAAGTGAAACAATGTACAAGCTTGCCCCACCGTTCTGCAAATCTCATATTGAATCAGATACTCTTTTTGTAACGAAAACTATCCACACGTTTTATATCACTTGAAACTTCAGGGTAATTCAATAACGGCTATAATTAAACCCGTCGGAAAAAACAGCCATCATCAAAAGAGGACATGCCTGATTATACCTGGGAGCACGTTTCCTGCTCGAACGTGGTGTCATTGGCCGCCCAGCAGCACTGCTCCTTGTTAAACCAGAACGCCTCTAGACATATGCCCTCCTTCAAGTCTGACATCCACGTGGCTCCGATGTCTATAATGGCCGCGCACATACCTGAAAAACACGAGCTCGTCAAAACACATATCCCAGTAAACATAAAACATTTGTATAACATTTATACAATGTTGGACCAACGTCGAAGACGTTGGGCCAACGTTGTATAAATGTTATACAAATGTTTTGTGATTACCGGGATGGTTATACAACAAAAACAAATTATAAATGTTATCATGTTATGTAAATGTTTAACGAATAATATTGTCAGAATGACAAGTACATAATTATGTACATTATGGCAGGGTAACTGAGAACAGGCATTATGCCTATACTAGCCCAGAAACCATCATCAGAAGGATCCGAAAACTGAAATACAAGTACAGTATTGAAATCAAGGCATCATCAAAGATGTGTCTGGAAAGAATTTCAGGCTTTGTTTTATAGTAAATCACCCGAGTATTATTATTTTCTTAATTATAGTGGTAAACCCTTTGCCTGCTAATCACGACTATAGTCGTTTTTAATCTATTTTTTACCAAAACAAAATTAACTTAGCAGGATAAGGATCAGGAAGTGGTGGAAATTATTCTTTCAGGGCTGAAAATGTTTCATAAATCCTAGTTTAAAATAAAAATTAAACAAATTATAAAAAATCAAATTGCTTCTGGATTTCAGGCTTTAAAAGTAATATTGATTATATTGACAAAACTATGTAATGATAACCCACCTGCGGCACAGCCCACAAACAGCACACACACCCATCCTGACCAGGCGTCGTGAGCCCCCTTGGCTTTTTCAAAGCAGCTGTCCTGCTGTTTCTTCACGATGTGTCGATGTCGCATGCGATCCCGTGCGATGTCCCGCAGCCAGTCGATCGTGTGGAAATCATCGTATTGACCTATTCCTGGCGGCAGGTCATCCAATGTGTCCATCAAATTGGTGGACCCTACAACACAAAACAAAATACAAATGAAGAATCAACACTTTAAGTGTCACGTATTTGAGTAGGCCTGCCATAAACGACAGGCCAACATGTTATGGTGGTGATATATCCGCATTTAGATGATGGTCAGTCATATACCATGAATATTATGATCGCTTCCTTGAAGGTAAACTCTCTTATTTGTCACTCCTAGGGACTCATTTCATAGAATTAAATCACATTGGGAGAGTGAGTGCATATCGCGTTACGTCGATTTCTATGCTAGCATGGCAACATCGCGACACAAGGAAGCCCTAAGTCGGGACTATGTGCTAATCTTATAGAATGAATTCATGGGTTCTTTGTAGCGTACAGTATTATAGACAACGCTACACAATATAGATATTTGAACAGATTCGAGCACTGTATAGGTACATGTGTATATGTATGCACAACCTCGATGACAAACATCCAACCCTGTCGGGTTGGGCCGTAAGGGTCTCACTACTAGAGATATCGTTACATAAATCAGATGCGTACGGACATAACTTTTGCTTTGGCAGAATTTAGTTATCGTATCAATCCTGGGTCAACGTTGGCCCAGCATTGAATCAACGGCGGACTTATTATATCGCGTTTGACATCTATAGCTATCTGTCGGCAAACTTCTCTACCACATCACTTCACTACGTGTGGCTGCTACACTTACATATTTAGCCTACTGACAGAGAATTCACCGTCTGAAGTGGATAGTCTCACAATTATAGCATCCCTGTAAACACAAAACGTTTGTATAACATTTATACAACGCCACCCCAACGTCTTCGACGTTGGTCCAGCATTGCATAAATGTGATACAAATGTTTTGTGTTTACTGGGATGGTAAGTGCACCCGGCGAATAACGGGGATACATGTACGTCTGGATCATGAATAATATAACGTGTATTTGAAGGTCGATGTGTCAATATAAGGCCTGACTTGTGGAATCGTTTGACCCGGGGGGGGGGGGGTGAATGATCAAATGATAATGGCAGGTCTCAAATCGCACAAGAGCGTCTCTCATTGACTCACCAGATGCAACATTCGAATTTCAAAGCATCTACAATGTCAGAATGTAAAATGTAACACTTTTCCCACCAAAGTCCTCCTTTGCAGGCTGAATGTCATGTAGAATTAAGCTTACAAAAATGAGAGTTTGTGGCGGGAGGGTTTTTAATGAATGAATGTAACAGAATGCATACTATTATTTATTTCTTCAGAATTAAAATAATGAAAGGTATGGTTGAATAAATGTCTCACTCTAGTAAAACGCTCTGACCCCTGGCAGTAATAAAAGTATCAATGGATGTTCACAAGTAATAATAGTCACAATAATAGTCACAAACTTCCTGTGAAATTTTTCACCGTGGACATACTAACTTACGTTCATTCATAACAAAAGCAGAGCTCAATAAATATATACATGTAGCACCCCTTTTAATGAGACACTATAACCAGATAACGTAACATACTCTTTGACACCCTGTCTTAGTGGTGGAGTGCATGACCCTCACGACACTGGTCAAAGAAAATGAGACATCCTGAAGTGTATCGAACCACACGAAAACTGACGGTTTGGTACGTTTATGTAACGGATCGAAATGCAGAATGAAATAATACACGTGGCAGCAAACCGTACCAGTGCTAGTGTGTGTACAAAAAAACATCTTGATCATCATCGGTATCACCGATGATCATCGCCTTTCGGGAGATTCAATTGTAGATTCTAGTCCCCGGCTAAACCATTGGCTCAGCTAAGTGGCCCTGGATTTAAGTCTGTCTTAAGCTCAATGATTGGTTGAGACTTGACCACGTGTTGATATTTAAGACAAAATGTTGACTTAAGTCGGTTGGTGAAACCGGCCCCTGGGGCCAGTTTCACCAACCGATTTAAGTCAACAATTTCATCATGTCGATGCAATCAGGTAATTTTCATTCATATAATGATATTTCTCCCCTCAATGTGAAATAAAATTCAAAGAAGTACGAGGGTTAAATATAACTAAGTGTATTCCAACTAAAACTGTTTTATAACAACATCACTCAATGAAAGATCACCAACATAAATACGAGTATTGTGTGATGAATGTCAAGAAGAGCGTTCCAGAGGTTGGTAGGTTTTATCAATGAAACCTCACTAACAATAACTGTTTCACAAAAAAAAGCCTAGAACACAATAGTCTAGACTGTGAATAGTAGTCGAGTAGGCCTACGTCTGATAATCGATAACAAAGGCTCAACCAGTACCGAGAGTTCGTCTTTTGATGATATTGTAACATAATACGATTACTAAGAATTGGGCTTTGAATCCATTTTTTGTATGCATGAGGTAGTTATCATGGGATAACAAATAGCGCAGCGTTGGCTCAACTGTTGGTCAACGTCGATGACATTGGCCAATCATTGAGCCGTCGCTGTGCTAACGTGTGAAGTGGAGGTGAAGAATACTGAAGCGTGAACCGGAGATAGTAGCCTACACTTGTGAGTTGTGAAAAGAAGTGAGAACACATTATTTGTCGTCCTGTCAGGTATACAGTCAAATCTAATCATCTGTGACTGTAGTATGTATGGTGTTACATTAACCCTTTAAGCCCTCATGATGCATTAAAGCATCATTTCGCATCTCTGAAGAATTGCTTAATTTCCTGAAACCTGGTGGTTTTAGAACAAAAATTTTCGTGGAACTGTTTTAAAAATAGCAGTATATTTTTTCATTTGTCTCCAACTTTAAGTCATCTGCATCCACTACAAGTCGAGAATTGCGACAGCAATTCGCGGCTTGTAGTGGATGAAGATGACAATGGTAAACTCAGGCTTGAAAGGGTTGAAACCGGCCTTACAAACTCTAAAAGAGCTAGGAAATTATGATTTGTCACGTTGTTCAGACATTTCTCTTGCGCAAAGTAATATATAATTTATGTACTACACCTTTTCACAAAGTCAATTGTGTAGATATTGCCACATGTGGTGTTTTACTTGCAAGCACATATCAGATAACGTCTATTTCACAACCAAGAAAATACGGGAACTGAAAATTGCGTTATCAGTTTCAGCTTCAAATGACGCTAGAACATATATATACTACTCTATAATAACATTTTATGATTAACTGAACTTGTGTCGCTCAAAAACGTATGTAACGGTTAAGTAGGATAATGGTTAAAATAATCGCACTTAGCGGAATCAGCAAATTTCACAAAACGGATACAATTATTTGTATGGTACAGTCTATATAAAGAAGTTCATTCAAACTAAATCATTCCAACATATGACAATTAATGAGTGCGATACCTTACAATAGTGGTGTAACTGAAATGATGAATTGACTTAATATACACGCATAGAATTTATACAACAAACAGGACACCTTCGACCTCCTGGGCAAGGTGGTCGTCGCCTTTCATAATAGTATAATGTCAGATACATCACATAATGGCAAGCTACTAGTAGTGTCTTATAAGTATTGTTTTAATCATTTCTTCACTTTTATGGTGTTTAGCCCACATTCAATATATTGTTATGTCCATGCAGCAAGTGCACCCCAATGCACATTGAGAGTAACGGGTCGTCTATGACACTTTACACGGTAGTAGATACGACCCCTCTTTGTCCCATATTAACCCTTACAACGCTGAATTAATTTTGTATAAGTCATGGAGACCAAAAGGTTTCAATCAATTCGAAACCATCATAAATGTCTTAGTCAGCTCTTTCTGATTCATTTGAATACATAATATGTTATCGGTGTACGACCATTAGAAATAGTTTTACTCTTACAGTGCGGGGATTGACTTTAGTCGTCAGAATCTGACGTCTACAGACGTCAGTTTCTGACGACTAAAGTCGGTCCCCGCGCTGTAAGGGTTAAGGTGGCGATCTAACTAACAACCCTGTGACCCATACATTAACAAACTCAATCAACATCGTGAATGAAAGAAAGTCAAAACATAACGACAATATTCATGTACTGAAGTGGAAAAACAAACAGTAATACTCGTAAGCGGTAACTGCTGTTGAACATTTTTCTAGCAAAACAGGTTTACGATTTCCCTGTATCAACAAGTTGATTGCAAAGGCAAAGTTTTCAATTGAGCAGGTATTGCTGTTTTATTCCCCCCGCAGGATAAGCACACGCAGGCATATCCGTGGAGGCTGCGCTGAGATGTCGGCATCCTGGCTGGTGTCCCGCTGGTATAAGTCATGGATCTGTGGGAGGCGTGGATCCGTGTGGGGCCGGGCCGGGAAGCAGACGGGAAGCGGGGTGACTTCCTGGCACCTCACCCCCGGCAGCATCTGTTCCTCAGTGCCCCGCCCTCATACAGTCACCATGTCACATCCCCAACAACATTGATTCAACGTAATGTGTCTGCTGGGCAGTGCATACAGGTTACCTTCATTTAAGTAGTGTAAAAATATTACTCTACAAACGCGGGACGATGTTGGTTTAATGTTGGTACAGAGTCGTAGACGGTGGCCCAACATTAAATCAGCATCATGTCGACGTCTTATCATATGTTTGTTTGGTACTCCTCCTCACGCTACACAATTTTTGCATGGATCAAAATCAATGATATTTTATAAGTGTTTATACCTAAATCTAACTGTTTTGCTTCAGCACCAGGATAGGGAGAATATTATACGTACACCATCCACATTGCAACCCGTGTTAATTTATCATGTTCATCCATATCCACCGTGACGGTTACGCATATCGCAGAATAATTTTTTTTTTTTATTTTTCATCGCGCAACTACCTGATTACATGATATAGTTATATAACATTTCTCATATGTTCCACCGTTACTCATAATCCGATAATGATATTAATATGATGTTCTAATAAATGGCCAATACAATGTATGTTTATCATGATAGTACCACACCCGAGAAAGCAGAATACATTGTACCAGCATTGGGTCAATATCTGACCAACGGCATAGACGTTGGTCAGGCATTAACCAGACGATGGGGTTATTTAGATTTTAAATATTTTTTACCAACGTTCGTCCAATATCCAATGTTAACCAGGGTACATAATTCCCTTTTCTTGGTTTACCCAAAATTGAGATTTCGCGATCCTGGCTGGTCCCTTAAGAAACAAAAAATATTTTTTTCTTCAACATCTATACTCGGTGTCATAATTGATAACATGAAGGGATTGTTCATAACATGAACTACTCGCACATTACATTTTATCGGTCTGATAATATATAATCAGCAATGCACTAGCAGCCAGAGTGTCGTATATGCTGCTCAAATTAGTGGCACATACGACATTCTTGTTGCTAGGAACCGCATAACTATGTTTAACGCAGTTAATTTCTCCCAGTACATTCTGGGGCGTGTGCCGTGACGCAAACACAATAATCTATTTAACTGCTGTATTGATAAATCAATCAATCCTCAGCGGGCATGCTCCACGCCCACCTAACTAGTTGTAATTCTGTTTTGTACAAACTATGCAATCTCCGATATGGAAGATGCTGTAAGATGGACCCAGCAAACACGACACATCTACAAAATATTTGACAAATGTTGGCTAACCGTCTACGACGTTGGCCCAACGGTCAAACATTGTGTAGATGTGTTGTGTGTTTAGGGTGTGTAACTCTCTCCATTAAAGGCAAACAGCAGTAACTGCTCACTAGAAGCAGTAACTGCCGATTGTGTTCGAACGCACGGCACAATTATATATATACTTACAATGATTTGCCAGTTTGTGAATATCTTTATATATTCGGGATACTTCAAATAGACTGGTCAATAATTATTGAACTACGTGTTTGCCAAATGACAATAAATAAGGAATTTAAATCTATTATATTATGCACACAAACCAGAACACATAGTCATACTTGCAATGGCATTAGCAACATTAGATTTGTAATAATCCCCCCCAAAAATGTGTAAATATAATAGATTAAATGACTAGGGAAAATTTAATCTAGCACGGTGCACAAAATCGCATTAAAACAATGCAACAACTACTTTACTGAAAACATGTAAACTGTCAATCTGAACACATGAATCACCCCTTTAATTCATGTGTACCTTTAATAGTTCTTCTGACATAATACTGAGGTTAAGGGTGTGAGTGCTCACCTGCTCGCTAAATAAAACAATAAGATACCACGAGTACATCAGTAAATTACACGCAAATGAAAAATGTACAAACTTGCTGGGAAGTGCATGTCTTTTGGTGGGAGCTCTCAGTAAACGATTACGGCGTAGTCCAACGATGAGTCGATGTAGAGGATATCCTATGATCACCAGGTGATGACATGTTGTAGAGGTAAATGTATTGTGTTAGAAACACTGCATACAGTGGTCGATTATATATATAACGATTGTAGATCATATATTATACTCCACCCATATATATAGACTTCGCCCATGTACAGCATGCGGGTCCATTTCAAATATGGAGCTGACAACACCTGCCATTTTACACAAATCCCGTTAAGCAAGGGACATTGAATCTATGTTGGGTTAATGTTGGGCCAGCGTCGTACCATTAACCCAACATCAGGTAACGATACATGATGCAATTAATTATTTATCTCACTGAAATTGACATCTCGCTGTCATATAGATCACAGTGTTTGCCTGCATGGGGCTGTCACCCTGGAAATATATATTACATATATATACATTCATATACCACGAGTGATGAGGCAGGAAACGACATATTGAGACGTAAATTGTTGCTTCCAAGTCAGGCTTCTTAATCAGGTACATTGAGATACAACACACTAAGAGGACAGAATGGTAACATCCGCTTCAGCGTTCGGTGTGCTCCGAGAGATCACCAATGGAAGAGGAATAGGGGAAATGCAAATCTGGTCAGTGCAGGTTTTAATCGCTTCAAAACCGAGATGGGGAATATAGGCTTTTAAAATTATAATATGCGTTATGTGAAAATCTATATTTCGTCATCGATTGTACATTTCAGTTGATTTGCATGCTTACCACACTTCATGTAACCAAACTGATGATTAGGCCTAGTCATCGCGATTCATGCAAATCAACTGACAGCATCAATTACATACATGATTATCAAGAGTCATCATGAAGTCATGTATTTGGTGTGATGATTGCGTCAAAAGGTATTATGTAAATACGTTCATTCTCAAGCTATGATGTACTTGGATTGTGTAAATAGCTGTCATCACCAAGCCATGTATTTGGATTTGATAAATTACTGTTATTATGAAGCCATATATTTGACATGACGATGCCAGTTTGCATGGTTTGTCCACATGTTTTAGTCGCTATGTAACATGGAAATTACCCATCATTTCTATCAAGCCATGTGCGTGGTTGATTTACAAGGTCGTTGTGTGTAAGTACAATAACTCGTTTAGCATGTTTAGTCATCCCATTAGACCAGGTTACTGTGCGATAGGCTCGGTTACAACGTGACATTCATACCATAGACCAAATAGCTTACGATTCATACGATATTTGTTTGTTTTGAGAAGAGCAAGGGACAGTCCCGATCTCGGGATTTCTCCTATTACGATAGTTCAGAAAGCGACTCACGACACGCACGCACATTTAACCCTTTAAGCCCTCACGATGCATTAAAGCATCATTTCACATCCCTGAAAACAGATTTAATTTACCTACAACCAACGTTTTCGGAACGAAAATTTCGATAAAACTGGTTTACCAATACATGACAATTTTCTGTAATTTTAAAACCACATCAAATCATCTTCATCCACCACAAGACGAGAATTGCGACAGCAATTCGCGGCTTGTAGTGGATGAAGATGACAATGGTAAATTCAGGCTTGAAAGGGGTAAATCAGAATTCTCGCCTCAGTGGAGTGAATCTCTACAGCAGCTACAACGCGCCAAACAGCAGCAGTTGCTTGCTTACTTCAAGAGTAAGCAGTTACTGCTGTTTGCTTTTACATTACAGTATATTTTAAAGGTGTTTTAACCCTTACAGCGCTGAAATATTTTTGTATAAACATGGAGAACAAAGGGTTTTTTCATATTGAAATCATCATAAATGGCCTAGTCAGCTCTTTCCGCTTCATTTGATATACATATGCCTATATTATGGATCTACGGCCATTATAAATATTTTAATTCGTTCAGTGCTGGTATCGTCTTTATACGTCAGAATCTGACGTGTAAAGACGGTCCCCGCGCTGAAAGGGTTAAAGGTTAAGGTAGAAAGGTAAAGGTGCAGGTTTATAGTCTGATATCATGTCTTTCATCCGTTATAGCAAGGAATCTATAGATTCCTTGGTTAATTAATATCTTTAGTACATTATATTGCAAAGATGCGACAAAGTCTGATTTTAATTGCTCAGACCAGCATTGTAGTGGCTTGTTGCAGACTTTACCACGCTGATTACAGAATTAGCTCGACAGATATTTGTATCAACAGTATACAGTGTATTATACTATGTATACAGTGCTCCAAAACTGTTCGAAGGCCTGGGATACGTAGTGCTGCATAATTATGATGTTTTGACTCATATCTGATAAAAATCAAATTAAAGTCCTCTGATATTGGCACGTAAAATAAGAAGCATTTAGGCTCTTTGTTCAAATTCACTCAATGTTAGGATAAAGTCAAGAGACGGTAGCCCAGCATTGGTCCAGCACGGGGTCATGGGGTCATTTCAAGTCGTCATGCCAGCTAGATCTTGTCCTGGGGTCAAGTACCCAGGTTAGCATGAGATATGACCTCTGTGCATGCGACTGATCTAGATTCCAGCAACAATGGATGTGCAGCATGTCCCATCCAGCAGGATACATCACGCCAGTTATTCAGGGTTGGACCACCGTCGACGACGCTGGACCAACATTAATCAAACATCGAATCATTGTTGGTTCAGCGTATATGACGCTGGCCCAACATTTAAACAGCACTGGGGCAGTGGCGGGGTAAATTCTCGCCTGAGGTCAGGGTATAATGCCGAGCTGAAGGTCACCACGTGTCGTGTCTCAGGTCAAGGTCACTCCGCGAAGTGTCTCAGGTAGAGCTCGCGGGTCAACATCTCACCACCCTGACGTCGACACGTCAACACGTATCACGTACTGTGTCACGTACTGTGTCACGTACTGTGTCGCGTACTGTGTCACGTACTGCACGTCACGTATATTTCTCAGAAAAGCTTATGTGACGAAACTGACGGTATCAAGCTACGACTCCACATGATGAAGCGTGATGCGTATTGCACGACTCCACATGTACGTCAAAATGTGATGCTTGATGCGTCAAAGTTCTTTTTGCTGAAGGAGATACCCAGTGCGGATCTCCTGTGGCTTTTTACACACTCGTATATTTTATCAAAACTCCTGAAGGAAATTGGGTGGAGTCGATCAATGAATGAATCAACGATGAACAAGCAATCGAATTTTGAGGTTTAATCGCGAGTATTGTCGTTTCAATCCCAGCCAACAAACACGAGACGTTGAACAATTGCTGGGTTGATGTTGGGCCAGCGTTGTAGGCGATAGGCCAACATCAATCCAGCATTTTTTTACCGTCTCGTGTTTGCTGGGTTGTGCTGGAACTGAAACTAAGCGCATATTGAAGATGAAACGTCTCTTATTACTATAACCAGATAACAGCAAGATTAAATACATTTTACCTTGATTTTACAAACCTAACCTTGCTTACACACAGAAACGATCTACATCTTCGTATTAACATTTTGATCAGATGATTTTCACTTGAATGATAAAACTATGGTAACTGAGAATAATTAAGTGAAACACGGTTGTATTACATAATTATACAGTATTAGATAGTGCGGTACATCTTGAGGCGGATGAAATATATATAAATTCATAATCCGGTATAAAGGTGAAAAATCTATAGAAACAATTGTGAAGGAATTGCATTATTAACAAGTTATAGAATTGTGAATAACTGATTTGATATTGGCCCATCGTCAGCAAGGCTGGCCCAGCATTTAACCAACATCGAGACAACGTCTGACTTGCGCACAGCAAACACAAGACGTTGAACCAATGTTGATTTAAGGTCGGCCCAACATTCAGTCAACTGTGGGTCAATATCTGTTTGCTGGGCGGTGCCTTGGCGACATCGATATCATGGACAATCCTACCTCTTGACATCATGATTAGCCACCTAAATTAGTCATTCACTAATGAAAATGAATTACCACGCGACGTAAACATAAATTACTTAGTCATGATCCACGTATAATAAACCATTTATCTGGGAAGATAAAACAGCCGTTCTGATTTTCATTAGCACAAATTATCCAAAATCAATATATCCATTATAAACACGATAAAGCAGTGGACAAAAATAACTTATTTGTGTGGAGACATGCAAGATCTGTAATTTGGACAGCGGAAGCGAGCGAGCAAGCAAGCAAGCATGCAAGCAAGCAAGCAAGCAAGCAAGCAAGCAAGCAAGCAAGCAAGCAAGCAAGCAAGCAAGCAAGCAAGCAAGCAAGCAAGCAAGCAAACAAACAAGAAAGCTTACAGGCAGGCAAACAAGCAAGCAAGCAATTTTTCAAAGAATTCACATGTAGACCGATTATGGGTTCATATCGTAAAACTAAAAAGCGTTACATTCACAGGCACAATAGCTTTAACCCTTTCAGGGAACAGTCTTTAGACGTCCGAATCTGACGAATGTAGACGTCAGATTCTGGCGTCTAAAGTCGATCCTCGCACTGAAAAAAATATAAAATGGCCGTAGACTCATACCATATAGGTATTCAAATGAAGCGGAAACAGCTAACTAAGGCATTTATGAGGAGTTCAAATTGGAAAACCCTTTGGTCTCCATGGTTTATACAAAAATATTTCAGTGTTGTAAGGGTTAACTGCAGCAAATGGTCCGTCAAAGAACGTTTAACAATTCACACAGGACCTATCCGGAATCCGGATTCGCACCTCGTTGACAGCAATCCGTAAGACTGCAAAAGATGCAGAAGTCTATTTTATTACTTTTAGTGATTCTCATGCCGCGTACTGGACACTTTATCGATATCGCCGATATAGACGTGACACTCAAGTGTGATTGACGCAAGTTACACCCATCCTCGATCTATTGACGCTATTTTTTGTGGAGTATTCCGTTTTCTCGGGTCTGATGCGTATCGTATCCTAAAAGCGACAGGATTTCCTGGTGAATTTTTTGGTGGGGAGGGGGAGAGGCCGGTTTTAGGGGAGAGACTCCCCCGTAAAATGGCCTCCAGGAAACTCGTCACATATTACATTTGATCAGCATGGTCAAAGTGTCAATCTGATGTTTCTACATGCATATTTTACGATAAGGGAATTATTCGATCAACAAAACTTCTGTAGCGGTTGTGTACATGTGAAGCCGACCATGTAAATTGTCAATATCCCAGAAAAACGAAGAAAGATTTTACTGTGTAGCATTGCCCCCCCCCCCCCAATTTGGTACCAAAAACACAAGACAAATTATTCCCGGAATAATTTATCTAGTGTACCGATGCAGTTTGCTGCATAGTTTGGGATATTAAATTCTACAAACCTGATGTTTTTGCGTAATTACGTTCATATGCATATATTCAACACACATCAATAGGCATACTTTATATTAGAATCTCGGCACTCTCGCAGCAAAAAGTTTCCGAGAAGCCTGTCTATTCTTGACACACAGCACACAGTTAATTATTGTCAGGTGGCCACAAGCATCGCGCCGCCTGTTTATCTCCTCGTTTTGCCATCGACCCATTCAGGATGTCTGGCACAATGCGGTTCTCAACAGTCGCAGAAGTGCGTGTAAAATTGGCCGCGGCAATCGAGTGTTTATTGTACCCGCCCGACTTATTATATCTCTCCCAGACAAATATCACGGCAGCGATATGCCGGCCCGACGCTGGAGCAAAGCTGGGCCAACGTCGGAGACGTTGTCCCAGCTGTGCTACAGCGTCGGGCTAAGTGGATCGTACTGATGTGTGGTGCTTTTTTAGGTGGGATTGTAGTCCTGATATGCCACACACACACACAATCTGCAGGATTGCGATCCAGGTTTAAACATTTCTGATTTGATGACCTGAACACAGTCTGGTGTCATACACCACAGCTGTAATTGCATGAGTAATGGAAACGGTGTCCGACTACAATATTACAATGCGGTCATTATCCAGCAAGATGACTGTCTCAACAAATTGTAAATGAGGATGTACACGATAACGCAGATAGGCCGCGTGCTTGGTCTTAAGGGGTTGACCTCAATTTGAAAGACAAAACTGTCTGTCACACGTTATTGTAAATATTGATATTCATGTCATGGTTGAATCTTCGATTCATTGTCTAAGAATATAAAAATGATTAACTGCGCATGTATAGCATTAGCTTAGTGTGATAAGTATTGTACGTAATCAGGTAATGCAACATATGTTGCATTCAGTATATATATATCAGGTCATGCTACATGTTCAGCTTATCAAGATATGCCATTTATTGCAGACTATCGCACAAATTGTATCAATAAAGCCTGATACAATGCACAACCCACGCATCAAAACACGTGTCATGTGTAACACATACATGCATGATTAAAAGCCTAAATTTTATGCATACATGTATCATAGCATGATGCACTATTATATACACGCTACATATACTGTACATGTAGTCGTCACAGCTTTTCATACTTTTTTTGCATATACATAATCTTGATGCAATGCCATAGTCACTGCCAAAACCAGCTGAAGTACATGTAACCACTAGTAACGTGGTCTATCGCGTGACATTATGTGTGGCTGAACATGCTACTTCACGGTCACAGAGTATCCCCCGAAATACCAAATTTTTATCATGATTACAGGTGCATGTGAAAGAAAAAAAAGCTTCTTTGAAATCTGAATACGGAGATCTAGTGACGCATCCGCGAGCCCCGGCGTGACAGACGACAGCGCTAGCTACTAACCACACCAGGTCTTCCGCTCACTGAGTCATATCAACAATACGTCGTCTCCTTGGATATGCAAGTGTGTATCATGTGTATATGCCACTTTACAAAGTGGCAGATACACCCTTTCATATGCAAGGGGACGACATTATACTTATCAAATAAAATAAATGCTCTCTCACCATAGAAAATGTCAATGGTGGATTGACCAATCAGAGTGTCTCTTGCTCTCAACAAGTTGTTTTTCTCGCTCCTCTCAAACTCATGATATTGTCCCATGATTATGTATGTCAGATGTCTACACTAGAAAGATGTATGTCTTGTCATCTATACATGATAAATGTTGACAATACAGATTTGCTGGAGTGTTTTCTGATGTAAGTACATGTAATAACATGTGGGGACAATGCAAAAGACAATGCACTCCTTCTGGGAGACATATTGATTATTTGTTTTACACTTTTTTCTGCTTAGTCTAGTTCTTTCCACTTAAAAGCTTAGAATACAGCTCTGTGTGCGATGTACGGGTTCATTCGTAGTGTCACATGAGTATTCAGTAATAAGTTTGTCAAATCACAACACGAGGATTCATAAATCAATCACTTGGCATTATCGATGATATCACACCTGACATCATATCATTGTGAGCGTGAAGACGAAATCCCTCAACATATACAGAGTGAGGCAAAGACACCCAGTAGATCTATTGTCTGATATGATAGGAGGGAGCCATTTAGACGACACCTTTGAATAGTTATGTCAGTTTTGAGTTAAGCTGATGAAGTTTTATGGGAGTCTACATCGCCTCGCTTGAGTAGATCCATCGCAGATCCGACATTGAGAAACAGTGAAGTCTATGTTGATCAAGAATCTTACAAGACGGTTGATCTACCCAAGACCAGTGCATCCAGATCAAAATATTTTCTGTGAAATTCCTCTCTAACACTATTTACTGTCACTTCAGTGTACACAACCAAACCTGGTGTTATCAGCACGATATGATGACGATCATCGGCTTAGAACACTGATACGGATTGTTGTGCATCTCAGCTCGTTCCTCCAAAGATTCACGTAACATATAAGTCCTTTTTCTGAATTTATTGAATTTCCATCAGGTAAATTGCCAAACCCAGCTGACCAGCCACAATGTCAAATACTGACAGTACCCCACAGACTGACCAAACACAGTAGTAAGCCCACTGACACGGTATACTACGGTGCAGTACTGCCGGGAGTACTGACACAGTAGTCCGCCACTGTGTAGTGGTGAGGTACTGTGACAAACCACATCGGGATATACCCAGTACCCTCCCACAACCTCCACTCTTGGCGGCTGTTACCTGGCTCAGGTACTGGGCACACACCAATGTTTGCTCAATGTTGGGGCAGCGTCGCAGAGGCTGGCCCAACAATGAGCAATCATTCCGTACACGCATGTCCGTGGTTGGCCTGTCACAGGGGTGTGAGTACCAAAAAAACACAATAAGCTCTCTGACACTTTATCAACGCTGGACCAACGCCTAAAACGATCTGCCAACGTAAATTTCTGGGTCGGCACGGACACACGGGGAGCAGGGCGGGGGCGCAAACACTTGTCAGTCATCACAGAAAACGCCGATTTACAGATGAGTTGGTACCGCCCCCACAGGATCAGTCACGTAACCGGTCAGGGTTAAACATCTGCTGGACAATGTCAGGCTCAGCTTCAGCAGCCTCCCTGTGATAGGGCTTACATTTTCGGTGGCGTAGGGTTTGTTCTGCCGATTCCGTATGCGAGATTTCATGGTATGGTATGGTATGGTATGGTATGGTATGGTATGGTATGGTATGGTATGGTATGGTATGGTATGGTATGCTATGCTATGCTATGCTATGCTATGCTATGCTATGCTATGCTATGCTATATATGCTATGTTACGCTATGCTATGCTATTATGGTATGTTATAGTATGTATCACAATGAGAACTGTGTAATTTAATGTGCGTGAGATGAGTGGAATATGTATTTGTGCACAATATAATAAGGCAATTTAGCATCCAGACAATCTATAACAAGATGTGTAAAAATGAGGAGAAATATTTTGCGCACATTTCAGTTTTCACATAAACATTTCATTCATATCATTTGAAGCTGCAAATTTAGTCAATAATGCCCGCTTCAATGACGTGAACCATGCCACCTATATAGACTGGAAATGCAACACAAACAATAATATCTAAAGCATATAATACTTAATCGCGACTTTGAAGTCAGCATAATGTATTCAATGAGTAGTTTTCGATGCTTTAGTGCGAACAAGGATACTTGTATCCTTGGTGCGAGTAAGAATTCTGCTTCGCTCATTTAAGCGGGAAATATGCATTTTTGTTCATGACGCCACATATCATAATTATGACATAGACTGTGATGACAGTATCATAGACGTGCATCAGTTTATGTATACCGGTAATTATTAGATTGAGTTGGTTACCAGGTTACTTCTAGAAGTTACATGTATTACGTGATATTCAGTATCAATCGGCCTAACTCGTCGAATAAAATAACAAATTAAATATGATGCTTGTCAACCGGTAGTTACATGTATGCGTAACAAAATGTGAACAACAGAGAAGAAATGGTCTCAGTTGCTCACAAACAAGTGATGCAGTGGGGTCACCTAGTGAGTACTTTCTTCATTGCAGCTGAAGCATGCTGGTCCGGAGTTGATTTAGACGCATCACGCTCGTACCACCCAGCAGACACAAGACGTTGAATCAATAATGTTGGTTTAACGTTGGTCCAGCGTCATAGACGGTGAACCAACGTTAAACCAGAGTTGATTCAACGTCTTGTGTCTGCTGGGCATGCAGTGAACCTTTATTCTTCTGTATTTCTATGTATGGAAGTCATGTACATACTTCATTGTTCTTCATTGAAATGAAAAAAAAATGGAAAAATAACAAAAAAATGTCATCAATTCAAGACGGTGGGCCAACAGTAAAACCGCATTCTCTTAACGTATCGTGTCAGCTGGATGAGCTCCTGAAATCCCCGATACCTATCCTAGTGAGAGCCTCTTGACCGGGATTAAAACTACGATATATATCCTAATCTACCTAAACATTTATCTGTGAGTAGACCGGAAGCGCTGCCTAATGCTGGCACAATGCTGTGTGCCACTGTCTCGTATTGATTATACTAGAAAATAAGAGGCACTTCATCGCGCTAGTTACTACATGTCAGTCACTCACTCATTCATCAGTCTGAACACTGGTCATTCACATCAACCTTTGTCATGCTACATCCTTATAATACGTTACAAGCCATTCTCAAAACAAAGAAATGCAGCAAAAAAATAATTAAATATTTTGTGGTAGATGCTTATCCAATCAAATACATTAATTCGGCAGTTGCATATTTCACACTAATAGAAATATTTCTTATTTGAAACTGTGAATTGCGTCAGCAATACCAACTTTAAATTGATGAAATAAAATAAAAAGCAGTTAAGCGGGACAGGGGTTAGTACAGCCCCATTCATCATGACCACAGCGGGTAAGTTTGTAGTAACGCCGGTATGTGGCTTTAACATGCAACCCTTTAAACCCTCTAGATGCATTTAAACATCATTTTGCATCTCTTAAGAATGACTTAATTTCCTAACACCTAGGTTTTAAGAGCGAAACATTTCATGAAACTGTTTTAGTTTTTTTCATTTGCGACCCACTTCACGTCATCTTCATCCACTACAAGCCGAAAATTGCGACAGCAATTCGCGGCTTGTTGTGGATGAAGATGACAATGCTAAATTCAGGCTTGAAAGGGTTAAGGGTAGAAGATGGATCATCTTCAGTATTTAAAGTCTTTAACACATCTAGTATTGACAACTAAAAAGGGCCCATTCAAAAATTGCCGGGACAAGGATTGTATTGTTTCATGAGAAAAATGATCCTAATATTACGATCAAATCATGTGATACTAATCCGGATTTGTCAATATGGGGAAAATACAATCTCAACAAGACGCAAGACAACTAGGTCTAAGAAGCCCAGTCTAAGAGTGGGATAATAACTAGACAGTCTGTCAGAGATTGCAAACCTTCATTGAAATTAATGATCCTAATCAGTATCCCAGTAATGGTCTACCTATCTGGCACGGTTTACCCTATATCAGGCCAATCGAGGTAACTAATAGCTGATTTACGGTCATTTTGATATCGATATAAATTAGTCAAAAACTTAGGGTGCATCCTCCCCCGAAACCTCAAATTTTGTTTTATAGTAATTTTTATAGTAATGGACTAACATCTAACACAGTTTGCAAAATATTGGGCATGTGAAAGTAAATAATGGCCGATAGGGGGCCATTTTGAATTTGAACGAGTCAGAATTTTTCAAGATGCATCCTCAGCTGAAATCTCACATTTCATTCTATAGTAATCGTCTAGCTATCTAGCACGGTTTACCAAATATCGGCCATGTGAAAGTGAATAATGGCCTAAAGGCGGCCATTTTGAATTTGATCAAGTCAAAATTTTCCAAGATGCATCCTCAGCTGAAATCTCACATTTCATTCTATAGTAATGGTCTAGCCATCTAGCACGGTTTACCAAATATCGCCCATGTGAAAGTGAATAATGGCCGATAGGAGGCCATTTTGAATTTGATCAAGTCAACATTTTTCAAGATGCATCCTCTCCTGAAATCTCACATTTTGTTTTATAGTAATGGTCTAGCCATCTAGTACGGTTACTAAAAACCGGCTATGTGAAAGTGAATAATGGCCGATAGGCGGCCATTTTGAATTTGATCGAGTCAATTTTTTTCAAGATGCATCCTCTCTTGTAATCTCACATTTTGTTTTATAGTAATGGTCCAGCTATCTAACACGGTTTACCAAATATCAGCAATGTGCAAGTAAATAGTGGCCGATAGGCGGCCATTTTGAATTCGATTGAGTCGAAAGTTTTTAAAAGGCATCCTCTCTCGAAACGTCACATTTTGTTTTATAGTAATGGTCTAGCTATCTAGCACGGTTTACCTGATATCAGGCCTATCGAGGTAAATAATACTGATTGTCGGCCATTTTGAATTCGTAAGTTTAAAATTTTCAGGGTGCATCCTCCTCCAAAAACTCACACTTTGTTTTATAGTAATCAGGTAATGGTCTAGCCATCTAGCACGGTTTACCAAATATCAGCCATGTGAAAATGAATAATGGCCGAAAAGGCGGCCATTTTAAATTTGATCAAGTCAATTTTTTTCAAGATGCATCCTCATCTGAAATCTCACATTTCGTTTTACAGTAATGGTCTAGCCATCTAGCACGGTAGACCAAATAACGGCCATGTGAAAGTGAATAATGGCCGATAAGCGGCCATTTTGAATTTTATCGAGTCAAATTTTTCCAAGATGCATCCTCTCCTGAAATCACACATTTTGTTTTATAGTAATGGTCTAGCCATCTAGCACGGTTTACCAAATAACGGCCATGTGAAAGTGAATAATGGCTGATTGGCGGCCATTTTGAACTTTGACAAAATGATTTTTTTCAAAATACATCCTCTCCTGAAGCCTTACAATTTGTTTTATAGTAATGGTGTAGATATCTTGAGCGGTTTTCATGATATTCCACAATATCAGGCCTGTCGAGGTGGATAATGGCTGATAGGCGGTCCATTTTGAATTTTCTCAACTTCAATTTTTTCAGGATGCATCCTCTCCTGAAACCTTACAATTTATTTGATATTAATGGTGTAGCTATCTTGAGCGGTTTTCATGTTATTCCGCAATATCAGGCCTGTCGAGGTGAATAATGGCCGATAGGCGGCCATTTTTAATTTTATCGACTTGAATTTTTTCAAGATGCATCCTCTCCTGAAACCTTACAATTTGTTTTATAGTAATGGTGTAGCTATCTTGAGCGGTTTTCATGATATTCCGCAAAATCTTTCAGTCGGATTTACCGATGTTATAAATTAGGTCAAAGTGCTGGGTCAACTTCAAGGTCAAGGTCCAAAAACCTGAAAAGGCACAACTAGGGACCTTAGAGAACATGTATGTGCAATATGACTGTCATCGGCCCAGTACTTTTCGAGATCTGCTCCGGAAACGAAGTGCGCGTCAAAACGTCTAAATAGGTCATAGTTCTGAACCAGAAGTAGGTCAAAGTTCAAATACCCCAAAAGGCACAACTAGACCCCCTAGGGGTGTTGTGTGTAAAATTTGAAGACAATCGGACAAGTACTTTCAGAGATATGCTCCGGAAACGAATTGTTTACGGACGGCCCAACGGCCCAACGGCCCAACGGCCCAACGGCCCAACGCCGTCACATCATCATTTTCTCCTCTGCAACCTTGCGTATTGAATTCAGATTAAAAATATTTTAACCCGTCCATTAGCCACCTGGAAGTCACCCACATACCAAAAATTGTTATCCTAGCTTATTTTCTCACAAAGTTATAGGCAAAAGAAGAGGCCAAAAAAAACCGGAGGTAGAATCCATAGCTCCCTTCGCTCACCTACGGTGACGGCGGGAGCTAATATGAAACCTCCACCATGAAAACACGAGGCATTGGCTGTATGTTGGCTAGACGACGGGCCAGAATTGAAGACGATGGCCCAACATTAAACCTTTGCCTGCTGATCACGACTATTCTCGTTTTTAATCTGTCATTGGGAATGAAATGTGTGTCCAAACATCAAGATTTGCAAATATTTGTGCTCAAATTAAACAAATATGAGTAATTTTCAGCCACTTGAAGTTGTGGATCGCGAGACATAACTTCAAGTGGGTAAATAAATTAATTAAGGAGGATGAGGCTTAAAGCAGCATAATGATGGTATCTGTATCGTGTTTACAGACCTGTCATACGTTTCAGCACGTGGACGTAAATGGCTTTAACCCTTTGAAGCCTGAGCTTACCATTGTCATCTTCATCCACTACAAGCCGCGAATTGCTGTCGCAATTCTCGACTTGTAGTGGATGAAAATGAATTGAAGTGGGTGAAAAATGAAAAAATATACTGTTATTTTTTAAACAGTTCCATGAATTTTTTTTCTAAAACTACCAGGTTTCAGGCAATTAAGCCATTCTTCAGAGATGCGAAATTATGCTTTAATGCATCGTGAGGGCTCAAAGGGTAAAGTAGATGAGAGCGGCTGCACGCCGGCGTTGTTACGCAGCAAGTGATCATTACACAATTCACAAGTTCGCCATTATGGATATGGAGTACTCACAGTGTTGTCTCAGCCGGCGATACTTAGACCAAGAACTTTATATCTATATAAAGTTCTTGCTTAGACATAACATCAAGTTCCACCTACCGACTACTGGATAAACCACTCTGTGTGGTATATCTGGAAGGGTATTGTATATGTTGTACATACATAATATACTTATTCATCGTTTCACCATGCATGTTTTAGCAGTACATCTAGACTCCGTGATTAAACTTTCACATGTAAAATCACAATAAAGGATAGATAAGCTACCACCTAGTTTTAGTCATATCTGTCACAAATTCAAACCTTATCACATGTATGAGGTGCATCAGCGGTCACCGAATATTAAATTTCATTGCTAAAGTACTTATACGAATATACATTTTTTTTAAATAAAAAATCTCCACTTGTTGATGCACCGAGCATATTTAAACGTTTTGAAAACATTGCTAAAACTAGGTGGTCGGCCAGTCCCCTCAATTAGAACTAAAACAGCTGATTTTTATGGTGAAGGAATGTGGTGACGATGCAAGATAATAAAGTATGACACTCCACATAATCATGATAATTCTCAGATAAAATAATATCAACAAAAATATGACTGACAACAACATTTTGTGGGCCAGCTTAAATAACTCAAATTTTCACCCGGTTGAAATTGTCTCATATTTTCTGTGATGTATAATACATCACAGAAAATATGAGACTTCACAATTTCTTGTATTTCTTTTATTTAAAAACAATGGTAGTTCTAATATAAAAGGTGGGTTTATTACCTATAACCAAAGAGTCTAGAATTGTTCTAGAATCTTTGCTATAACCTCGACAAATATCAGAGAGCATGTCTCAATTATACAAGAATGTCAAAGCTTACGTATCAAATAGAATGTTTTGATTATAGAACACAACACAAACTCTACTTTGTAGCGAAGTGATTTTACAAACATTTTTTTACCCAGTTGAAGAAAGGTGTATTAACAATAATAATACGGGCGTCTAAGATCAAGGGGATGGGCCACTTGATGTGATTAGCATGTGTCAATCCGCCCACTGTTGGTGTAATGTTGGGCCAACGTCGGACCAGCAATACATCAACAGTGGTTGCCTCCGACAGGGACGATATGACTGACTACAACCGGTGTCTACGTCATCAATTTACCATGTTTGCAGGGGCGATCATTATAATTTACGTAAAAGTAGCTGATACCAAATCTATAACAATGTGATCATCATAAATGTCTTAGTTATCTCTTTCTGGTTCATTTGAATACAGTAGACTAATGTTATGGGTCTAAGGACATTATAATTTGTTCAATTCTTCGAGTGCCGGGACAGTCGTTAGACGTCAGAATCTGACGTCTATAGACGTCAGATTGTGACGTCTAAAAACGATGCCCGCGCTGTAAGGGTTAAACCAGGAACAAAATAAAACATTCCAGATTACTTACTCACACATGCATCTATGTGTCATATATGTAAGATGCTAGATATATCACATTCACACCCTGACAGAAACAAAGCTTGACCATTCTTAGCAAACTTATATAATCACAATTAAGATTAAATTACACGTTACTTCAATTCATTCTAAATAATAAATTTATGTCCAAAAATGCAGGAAATTTGGGAGCGAATTATTGTTCGAACTTGGTAGGCTTTCTAAATTCACACACACATTTATAATTATATCGCAACAATTGCTGCTGTTTCCTTTCGCATAAAATACGCTTTATAATGACATGAATATCGATACAAATAACTATTTTATATGCTATTAATATTCTAATCTTCTGACAAGATACCCATCATATGGGTGAATGCTGTACAGTGCACCTGCATCAACCCAACACACGCTAAACTACCGAATGTATTTTTTACTCGCCTGAAGGTTTGTCTCGCTGACGCGATCCAAACCTGCAGGCGAGTAAAAATATACGCCATATATTAATGACAATTTCACTGCATCTAGCAATGATGATTTCATAGGCATTTCATCTTAATTAACTAGGCTGTAGTTAATATAATAATAAATATGTAAATAGCAGAAAGAGCACAAAGGGTCTAGTCCTTTACAATGCATCACGTCATTAGCCAGTTATATAGATTCAGTAATTGCACAGAGACTATCACCGGTACATTGCATATACATGTATTAACCCCTTCAGCACGGGCGACGATTTTAAGCATATATATGTATCATGCTCAAACGGCTTTTACGCCACAAAAATATCAACAGAAAGTGATCAATCGCGATAGTGCAGGTAGATCTCAAATTAAGCGCCAGTTCCCCATTTTGTTTAGTTTTTATTTATATTTGAAGCTCACATTTTGCAGCAAATGTCAGCTCCAAATGTATCAAATATAAAAGTATGACAGAGAGTAGTGTTAACCACTTACAATTAAACATGCATGTGTGCCTTTAACCCTTAAAGCGCTGAATTATTTTTTATGAAAACCATGGAGACCAAAGGGTTTTTTCAATTTGAAATCATCATAAACGTGTCAGTTAGCTCTTTCTCATTCATTTGAATACCTATGTTATGGGTGTAGGACCATTAGAAATATTGTTACTTTTACAGTGCGGGGATAGACTTTAGTCGTCAGAATCTGACGTCTACAGACGTCAGATTCTGACGACTAAAGTCAATCCCCGCGCTGTAAGGGTTAATAAAAGGCATATTGTTAATCACTCACATTTAAACATGCATATGTGCATTTATTATAGGCCTATATCGATTATAACCGCAATGGACGACACGTAAATATATAGATAGATATTATGTACATGTATACGAAATCACAGTCATTATTTTAAATTAAAGGCAAATAATAAATCATTTGCAGCTGAGTTGCAGTAAAACAACGAATAACAAACAAACAAGAGCACACTCGACAATAGCCCGCCGCCATTATTGTACTTGTATTGTCCGAGAATTGGTTATTAGCAATATACGCAATATCAGAAATGCATGTATTATGCATTTCTGACAATGTTCAAAAGAAATTTCAGCAGGATACACGAACAACTTTTGAAGTTATCGCGCCCACGATGTAAAATAACCAACGTGAAATGTGATGAATCGCGATAGATTGGACATTTTAATTTTGTTTCAGCCATTAAACCTGTCCGAGAACTGGTTATTAGAAACATGCAGAACAAATATGAGCAATGTCCAACAAGGCAATGTCAACGCCGACACCGGAGACGCATAACGTCCAGGCAATAAAACACCTTTAAAAAAATAAAAGGCAGGCGAAAAAGGACTATGATGATTTTAAAGGGATTCACCACTGACACAGATTATCGGTCCGCTAAACAGAGCCATCAACGTCATAAAGAGACAGCTTATTTTCCACAACAAAATAGCGATTGGAAGGTATGAATTACTCAGGTGTTATGCTTTTTCATTTAATTGAAGCTGGCAATTGCGTCAGCAATGCCAGCTTCAATTAAATGAAAACTATAGTCGGGGTTTAAATGCTCACCTAAATATGCCGCCAGTCGGGCATGAATGATAGCCGTTATATAAGTTATGACTATTAATCTGATATAGCAGTGATGAACTCAATCAAATACTCACGCAGAGATAACTGGAGATTACACTATGGTTTGTGTTCAATCTTCCGTAAAGAGATAACGGCAAAGTTTATATCACTGGTTGTTTTCTCACAAAGAGCTGCACAAGAGGTAATAATTATGATATAAGACCTCTAATATATCACCTGCAGTTTTTTTCAACACGTAGTCATGCACATCGACAACGGGTGTACACCTGGTATTATGGCAGTTCATGTATGCGAAGAAAAAAGACTAATCTGTCGATTAAACTGAAAATGTATTTTTACCATATCTCTGATCCATTAATTGTAAATTAAGGCGATAAAACTTACACAGCTCCTTCAAAGTTATCGTCCTTTAATATGAAATTAATCTGAATGCATCATAACTTCAGAAAATAATTTCACAATAGAAGGGTTATTTTTAGTTCCTTTCCACAATGAAGTGCAATTTCAAGTGTGAAAACAATTTCGCATTTTACAATTTTCAGCTTCAAATGAATACAAATCTATCATATAAGCTATTTCTCACTGGGCACACGACGTTGTCAACGTCGCAACAACGTCGTGTGCCCAGTGGCTCGTATAGCGTTAAATAGAGGGCGATCATCTCGGTAAAAAACACCTACAGTGTGTCTTAGTTTGGATAATGGTTGTGTTGAAGCCGCTATTGATTACTATCACAAGTGGGAGATACCACACAACTGTCACGTAAAAGATGATATGTGACCAACCTGTGAATATATTTTATTGCACACTAAAGAAGTATCGACATACACGTCCTTCACGCTTCGTCGCTAACACTCGTTCACACACTTCAATAATCTCTTTCAAAAGACTATACCCGATTCGCCTCGAGCCAAAATCGTGCTCAATCCTGATGTCAATTCATTTAAACATATACATGCATTATATTCACATACTCTGTTTGTATTTAATATTATGTACATCCCAAGAGCTCTATATCATGATGGTTTTTTAAGGGGAGGGGATAGGTGGGTTGTCAACAAAAAATGAAATGAAAACATTTCTACACCAATAAATTAGTCATCATTAATAATAATTTGAATTAATTAGTTTCATGGATTAGTTCTGCCTGCTTTTAACTGACTGATTCCCATGAATGATTTCAATTTTTTGTGTTTTTATAGATACATGTATACTACAGAACAACCATGAAGATTTGACTGTTACTGTTTAGCATACTCCAGAAATGATCATTTATAATCGTAGAAAGGAAACGAACTTATTCATGTGATTTATCATTTAGCATGAAATATAGGTATAGAATTATTTTTATTTTGTAGTACGCCGATGTATTTCTTAACGTTACGATATGTTAAGTCATTGGTAATATAAAAATAAACTTAAATACAAAATGACACGTGAACATCTAACTTTAATGTCCTGTCGTAAATGTATGTTTGTTTCATGAAAAAAAAAGATTTATATCCATTGCGACATTCACAAACATGCTTTACTCTTAATAGTCTAATACTGCCCGGAAATTTCATAAAATTTGAATTTACGATGAAATGCCCTTGATGGTGAATGGAAATTTGTAAATATTGTAATATACATCCATCAAATAAAAGCCCAATATACATTCTTATTATGGTCGGAGTTTTAAATACTACTTTGCCTATAATACTTTTGGTGTATATCGAACCCTAGGAGCCAAAGTGGCACAATAAGCACATGCGACACTCTGGATGCTATGGGATAGATTATGTGACATGAGTGATCAAAGTGTTTTTGAGTGTTACATCTCTCTTTAACCCTTTCAAGCCTGAATTTACCATTGTTATCTTCATCCACTACAAGCCGCGAATTGCTGTCGCAATTCTCGACTTGTAGTGGATGAAAACAACTTGAAATGGGTGGCAAATGAAAAAAGATTATTGTTATTATTGAAACAATTCCATGAAAATTTTCGTTCCAAACCCCTAGTTTTAGGAAATGAAGTCATTCTTCAGAGATGCAGAATGATGCTTTGCTGCATCGTGAGGATTTAAAGGGTTAATATTTGATTTTATTGAAAGCTAGAATTGCGACATCGCCCAAACATTAACCCAGCATTGGGTCAACGTCTCGTGATTTCGGGTTCGAGAGTCATTCATAGTTTAATGATAAACATGGCAGATGTTCCTAGTATACTCACGATGAATTCTGTAGTTGTGAGGGGGGTCCCCTTCCTCCGTACTGGCATTGAATGGTGTGAGTAGCTGGCGTCCAATGGACACACAGACCCTCTCCAATCCCTCCAGAGCTTTGGACGGACAGTCAGTGGGACGAGGCTGAACCAGTTTTACTTGTTCACCACCAGGTGTCCCTGGGGTCTTTATTGTCACTTCAGTATTCATCGCTGGATTGGGGTTTGTCTCCATCGTGCGTAAGACAAAACAGGTAAATTGTAATCACTGAAAACCAGCTGGTCCAGCTGGAGTCGCCCGGGATGTAATGCTGGTATTACAAATTCAATAATCATTGCAAATACGACCATATGGTTATAAAATCCGTGTAATTTCGGTATTGTGAGCATGTGATGCACGTAACATCTACATTACGCATCCTGCCTTGAGCTGCACTATATACGCTAATGAGTCCATGTAATCATCTTAACAAGATGAGGCTTGGGGTGATGAGTATGATATAACTAGGCCATGATGCCAGGTGGTTGTCGTGCGTGCTGTGTATTATGCTGACAGGGGCAGATGTGCAGTCACTATACTATAGTCAGCAGTGTGTGCATGGCCACGTGAGAGACAAGAGTAGAAGAGTGGGGATGCGGCCATGGCCTGCACTACATCAGCCAACAATTGATCCGTCACCAGCAGATCCCCCAGCTATACGATGATAGCCCGGTGAATTAAAACAAACCCGACCGGGTAATCCAGCCGAGCACACCCGCGGCTGTAGTGACAAACAGTCTTGTGTAGCCTGCTCTAATGGGGCTGTATTGTCACGCCATTGCCTGCAGGCATCTCCTGCTGAGCAACCAGAGCCTGGGGTCACACAGCCCTCCAGTCTGTCGCCGGTCTACAGAGATCCGGCATTACGGGAGCTGTTCGCACTACACGGCTCGGGTCTGCAGGCCACCTGGACTAGGCATGTCCAGCGCCAGCCAGGACACAGTGTACAGCAATGTCTCCTGATGGCCGGCCAGCCAACCACGGCTTCCTCCGTCTCCTTATAAATCCTCAGCTATAATAGGATCATGTGCGACAGTACCACCCTCACTCTTAGCACCCCCTGGCTGCCTCTAAGCCACTGATTCCTATACTGACCGGTGCTGCATGCGTGGCTCACACAATACGCTTTGATGCATATTGCAGCAAGCGTCTGTCGTTTCCTGCAGTCTGCAGAAGCATGTCATCATGGAGGTGTGGACTATAGGCTTATGGCACAAGCCAGCGAACACGAGACGTTGAATCAATGTTGGCTTAGTGTTGGGCCATCATCGTAGACGATGGCCCAACATTGAGTCAACATCGAGTAAATATATCGTGTTTGCTGTGGGAAGCGTTTTCAGATGTCCCTAAACCAATTCTGTTTTCACATAAGCCCAGTATTGTAGATGGTGGCACCGTGTTCAGCCACAGTTGGATAAATCCCCAGTAGAATCAGCACCCAGCCCGACGACTGACTTATAAAACTCGGGAGTGAGTCACAGTTTTGCCAGCACAAAATGTTGTCCCTATACGTTGGTTTACTATTGGCCCCACATCCGAGGGGTTGGCACAAAATTAAGAAAACCTGAGGATATCATTTCGTTTTTGCTGTCTACATGCTCGTGCATAATGTAGTAATGTACATGATGATAACGCATGACATGCATTGGTATAAGCCACGGTTTACATCCAAAGAGAACACAAACACATCATCATAATTAGGAATCCATCTGCAACGTTCAGAAAGTGATGAAACGAACATTTATAATCGACATGTGACACGCAATTCGTCAACACAGACGGACAGATAACTTATAGAATACAAAATGGCAAAAACAGATTTTAGAATATAAAGTGACGAGGATGCCAACTGTTTTTGCGGGAACTGTAAGATAGCGTACCCCGTCAGCACGGTCAGTCGTGGATTTGACCAGATAAAGCTGAATCAATAATGGTGCTGACTACTGTCGTTTTTGATGTATGTACATGTGATGAATGATTGATTTCCATGGAGTATAAATGTGTCTGCCCGAGAGAGGGCAGACGATGAACTATTGTGCAATGGATGGGACACGCCACACAAAACATAAAAACTGTTGGTGCCAAATCAAACACGCAACGCAAGTTAAACTTTTAAGTCCTCACGATGCATTAAAGCATCATTTAACATCCTTGAAAACAGACTTGATTTCCCTACAACTAAGGGGGTTAGAAGGAAAATTACCATGAAACTGTTTTACCAATACAAGACAATTTTTTTTACCCACTTCGTGTCATCTTCATTCGCTGCAAGTCGAGAATTGCGACAGCAAATCGCGGCTTGTAGTGGATGAAGATGACAATGATAAATTCAGGCTTGAAAGGGTTTTAAAGAATCTCACTGCCAACAAGTCTTGACACCGCCTTGTGCTGTCAAGAAGATGGTTTGAAGCTGCTCATATAGATTTGGGCATCAGAACCATCTGGGCATTGCATCACGTCGGTCTTGATGTGATTAGCCTCCGTGTGTAATCAGCGACCTCCGGGGCCGCGGGGGCCCCGTTTTACATATAATAACATTAGAACGCGCCCCGCCATAGTATTAGCACGGCAAATCAGCATTCATAACATTGCACACGGACCTCAAACAATCTGACGCTGATTGCCCTCATCCTGTTTACGGGCCGCTCATCAGCGGAGAGTGCTACGACGTGCTCGCCGGGGTCCTTCCCTACTACGCGAATCGACCACTGTTGCCTAAACGGTAGGCCAACGTCTAAGTCGTTAACCCAGCATTCAGCCAGTGATGAGAAGAGATCGGGGTTTTCTCTCGTTTTCTAATTCCACGATTACACACACACGAATCCTGAACGACTGGACCTGATCGTACACGGTAGGGTGTGTACAGTATCAAATCGTACAAATATCGTACAAATAGCGTACAACCTGGTCCTTACGGATTTGTGCCCGCTGATCAAAAATTAATATACTTCACTCGCGAGCCAGTATAACACGCTATTATTTAATTTGTAGTGTGGCATACGTATTATATAAAAACGGCTATACAAAGATTCTTTATGTCTAATACAGCATGTGCAGGTAAATTCTAAACGTTCTCTCAAATTGAGTGTGGGTTTACTTTGTCCACCAGGCATCGCGATCAGTCAGGACAGGACAATTAATCATCTTTTATTGCTGCCCAATCTTCGCTGTACCATGCGGGAACATCGATGATATCCACATCACTTTTTTGCCACCGCACTTCGACTAAATATAATCCAAATAGGATGTGTGGTTCCGGGTGATCCTTGCTGTCCGATTGTCCGCACGAGCATGGATCACCAGCGGTGGTCAAACAACAAGCTCACACCGCCAGCCCGGCAAACATGAGCCGTTGAGGCTATGTTGGTTTTATGTTGGGTGTTCACCCAACATAAAACCAACATAGTCTTAACGTTCCGTGCTTGTTAGAACACACGATGGTGACTCTGGCTGATTGCTTCTTCATCCCGCAAAGCGATCCTGCAGCAAACGGCACGTGGTCACTGTTAGCATCTACTCAAATACACACATACATCGCCGCGATGCAAAGGATAATAACAGTAACTGCTCACTTAAAAATTGGGCAGTAGTTTGTTTGCGTTTGAGAGGTACAGCAGAGATGTAGTGCAAAGATAGCAGAAACTGTTCAATTAAACAAGTACATGTAAGCAGTGTTTGCCTCTACATGGGGCATTGCTGCAGTATAAAGACAAGCAGCGGTAATGGTAACAGCAAGTAAGCAGTTACTGCTGCTTGCTTCAGCATGACACAGTGAGTGGCAGGAGGACACTTGTTGCTCGGCCTACTGGCAGCATCTCAGGCAGGGGGAGACGTAGGTGTTCGGTCACGACTCTCTGCTTTAAATCACAGGATGACTGGCAGTTGCTGCCCTCATCTCCTCATAGATTACAACTGTGACATGCAGACCGCTCAGTCTGAACAATATGGAAAACACTAACAGTCGATATTGACAAAGCATGATTAATGGACATTATATTATTTAAAGTATCACAATCTATTTTTCAAACAATACACGATTTAAAAGTTATTTTACACCAGTGCTGTCAATGACTAAACTCCTTTCTTACTATTGATATTTCGTTTTTTTGCAAATCCCTCAGCACAATATTTTTTCTGTACCCATATTTAATTAACCTCTAGTGGTTATTATCATTATCGGTATTTACTCTCATTTTTTATTCACCGCAATTCCCACATCATGGTGGGTGGAAATGACCAGAATTGAATAAAATAATATCAAATAAAAGCTGAATCGCCCTTAAGCTAAGATTATGTGATGGGGCATGTCCTTTCTTGATTAATATTATTCAAGTTATATACATTATATACCATGGGGTGCGACATTGGACAAAATCCTCAAAGTGAAGTGTTAGATGCAGCCACAAAATGATACATGTATGTGCGAACGAATGTGCTGAGAGCTGCCGTTTAGAATTAGAAAGAGGTATTCGAATGATCAAAGAAGCTCCCATTAACCCAATTGCTCGATCTGTAGACAGTTGATTTGTAAACATTGGATTTTCCAGATGTTTTGTTCGATTCTCAGTCGTTTGAGTCGGCTCTGCCAAACTACGTGTTATAATCCAATTCGATAGGGAATAGAGTAAAAGGTAATTTTAACGAACATAAACATAAAACATATATTCAGCTGATAAGGGAAATATTGTCCAAAATATTTGCACATATATTTATTACATGAAGCAAAACCAACAAACGAATTCAAAATCTATCAATAACTGAAGGAGAAACATGTTCATGGACAAAAATCAGGTTTTTTAATATCTAGGTATAGATGAAAAAAGCCGGATAGTCTGATCAATATGAATACAATCATGGCAATGTCATAATGTACAGACATTTGTCATGTTTGTGTGGAAATAATATCGTCATAATCTATATTATTCTTTTTCTATATAAAAAACGGTAAAAAAATAATAGCGCATGACATGATGTCGCCGATTCTGGATTTTACAATTACAAACGCAGAATGGTCAACTATATCGGCAAACACAATACATGAAAACAACATTGGCTTATGGTTGTGTCACACATTAAACCAATGCTGGTTTAATATAGTCGTGTTTGCTGGGATATACATCTTGTATATAAGTGACCCATGCATCCTGGTCTAATTTTCTTTGAATATGTATGACCAGTAGGACTGATAGCGGCTTCCAATCAATAAGTCACAGACGACGCTAACCCCTGTATCAAACACCGAACATTGCTGCAATGATGGCTCACCATCGCAGACGGTTGGCCATCATTAAGCAACATTGAACGCTGCAGCGACAGTGTCTACATCTGAAATAACCAGTACATGGGCCACGATATTGCGGAAAAAACTGTACATTGGGAATTCTGTTCTAAAGAGCTACATCGACCAGACTCGCTGATCACAATAACACGAAATTGATATATGAAAATAGACCTCATGGACCCTAAACTAAAGTGTGGTACGCGGCGGATGAATTCGTTTTGTAGTTTTGATAAACGAATCAAGGCGATATGAACCACATTAAATCAGAAATACCACAAAAGCGTCCTCGGGAAATCCGGAATGCGTAGACCTTACGACTATAAAAAATTATCTGTGATTCTATAACATATGTTCTGAAATCAGTTTAATCCTTTGTATACCAGTCACGACTAAGTAGAGATCGTTTTTATTACTTTTTCTTAACACGTCAAATACCGGGTTTTGGAGGTGAAATATATAGATTACATGATTAGGCGAATGTAGAAGTTCAGGCTTTGAATTGAATGTATATGAGAATGTGTTACTTAAGTTCCGGAGTCGCAGTGACACAGCTTTCAGTGGGTGAAAATTAAAATTATCTGAGTTGACGCTTCAAGGTTAATATTATGGAAAATGTAAATTTCTGACCGTTTTTTTTTCAATTAAAACAAATATATAAAATGATGACAGCGTTCGCAAAAAAGTGTACTACTGTGGAAAGATTAATTTCGTTTTAAATATTGAATCCAGATATGTTGAATATTTCTAATCAGATTACGCAGCATGAGGTAATGGTGTGTCATATACTGATTATAGAGACCGGTAAGTATTTGTTTACAGCTCCAGACAAAATACAATGTGCGTGATTGGCTTAACGTTGTTACTAGTCGTTACTTGTTTGGCAAACGTTGGAGTAGATATATAACACAATATTCACGTATCAGCACTATATGTGGTGCAACTCCAGATTTGTTTTCTGTAAAATTATTCGCATGATTTGGTTAAGAAAAGTTGTCATAGTCGCTAGACCCTCTGCATACACCACACGGTGATACATAAGCAATATCACTGCGGGCCGACTTGGTCACACGAAATACCGAGGGGATTTTCACATATTGGCATACATTAGCTCCTAAATGGTCTACAGTAGTTGATATGCTCAAAGAGTCTTTTGGTAGGCCTGCTGGCAGATTTTTTCGTGGCCTGATTTTTCATTTCAAAAAGCTGTGACCATGTTGTGTTGTTGTGAATCGGCGGCAGTCTGTTCAAAATAATTAATAGCTCAGTCTAGTTACCATGGTTACATGTAGCATATAGACACATAACATGATATAAAATCTAAACATCGAGTGTCAAAATCGACATAATACCGTATATTATTTCCACACTAAACAGCGATACATTCACGGTGCAGCAAAGCCATATAGGCCTACGTCTTGATATTGAGTCAAGGTTACAATGTCAACAGGCAATATTAGTTTCCATTATCATGAAAACCACAGAAAAATGGGTCATGCAAATGGAGCAAATTATAAACGTTCAGAACAGTTACTGTTGGTATGATGACAAAATCTACACCATACAAAATAACGTACAGTTATCCAGGTTATACAAAAAGTAGCAAATTTGGATTGGACAATTGCAAGCAACACTATGCAGCAGGGTCGGCCGCACGGTTTTGATATATACAACATAGAAACAGCACAATCAATCAAAACAACGTTATCTTGATACCATATCAAGGCTAGGCAGACAGGCAGCATCGGTGGGCATTACATAAAAGTATAACACCGTACACTGCAGTGATACAAAAATTACAATACAGATTAGAAACCATAGAAAGGCTTTGCTGTAGACTTTGTAGACGCCCAGACATATGTGACGCTGGCCCAAACAATAAACAAACCATCATAAGATTCCACGGCGAAGTAATGTAGGGATATTTCTAGAGAAACTGTCATTTAGAGTGCAGAATCAAAGATATAGACTGAAGTAATTCACTTGGTCTCAAACCGATATGTCATTTTTTCTAATCCTATATTCCCCGTAATACAAACAAAATATCATTTTCCCTAAACCTCGAGGATTCGGGTTCAAATCCTGTATCCTCTGAGAGGTAATATCCTTTGCCTCAGACAGCTAGGAGTGCTGGTGAATGATATCGGTTACTCCCTGTGCTTGCGCCGCATCGTATCTGCCAAAATACACCCTAAACAACATACGTTCTTCAGAAGGAACCTTTCAGTACTATCACCATGTAACCTTCTGTAGAACCCTTGCAGGGTTCTCCAGAAGGTTGCATGGTGATAGTACTGAAAGGTTCTTTTTAAAGAACGTATGTTGTTTAGAGTGTATCATGAATACAGATTAATCGCCCGTGCCATTTCAGTTCAGGAGCCTTATCATTAATATACTTACACACACGCATGATTTAATACATTAAATTTCACGCGACCAGAGGTGAAAAATTACATTGCTCTCGACAAAGAAAATATGCTAAAAAATGACGTGTCACAGCAGTCAGACGCCCATAGTCTCCTACAGCTTCGAGTATGTAGTTATTCTGTCACGCAAAGGCAAAAAGCAGTAACTGCTTCCTGTTTAAGTAAGCAGTTACTGCTGTTTGCCATTTAAGCGCAGTATTGCTTAGTGCGATAAAATCAACCCACAGCAATAAGGGGCTGTGGTGTATAATTTCACGTAGCCGACATGAGCAAATTGCAATATTGTAATAACGAATCTACCAGACATTTATAATTACGTTAGCAGGTAATGAAACTGGCCACAAATGATGAGAAACGGGTTTTGTGTTTGCCTCTCGTCTGATTCAGACGCCTCTGCTACAATGATTACACGCGGAAAATGGCACGCTAATGCCGCTCCAGCAATGGTGCAACGTCTGGACGTCATCTGTCCATTTAGGATGTCCTGCTTGCTCAGTGTGGGGACGGATCAACTTGGTTGGCATTGCAGGGCGGTTCTCGCGGGTTTATACACGGTGATCCTTCAACCGCTGACAGCAAGGTCTAAAGAGAGATCCGGAGAACACTGTACGCTCAATTAAACACACAAAACTGAAGCCAGACTGCCGTACATATAAAGTCATAACCCACCGGTCGCAACCAGAAGGATTCAACCGTGTTTAATAAACTAATGCAGACGAGATCTCCGACGTGTGGAGACTGTGAATGTATTTGTGTTCGAGCCCACGGCGGTCAAGAGTGCTAGTTATTTATAAAGTTTTTTTCCTGATATACCCTAGGCTTTGTTAAAACTTTCATGTTACAAAAGTGCAACCATTACGATATTTGAATAATTTTCAAATATTGCGATAAAATCACAAATCGCTGACACGCAAAATGAAGGGTTCGTCATTTAATTTGGGGGGGGGGGGGAGAGAGGAATAAGTAACGTACACAGAAAGAAAAAACTCGGCCCAAGCTGGGTTTTATCATGTTTATGTTGGCCCATCGTATGCGCCGGTGGTCCAAAATTAGCCAAAAATTGAGTAAACCGTTGCTGGGATTATAGTTTTACGTCGCAATCTGTTGTGAAATCTCAAAATTCAAACTGGGACAAACTTCCCACTACATAAGTTCAGGTATACTGTACCAAGCATACACAAAACCATAAACAGTAATGTACGCCTAAAAGTTTTGAATAGTTTGGAGCACAGTGTGGTATCTCAAATAAATCGTCAATGCAGCAGAAGACACTTGCATGACTGAAAATCAACAAGACGAGAACAAACATTCATTTTAAAGCAATTGAAGCAAAACAGAGGAATAATCAAATGTTTCTTTTGCAGGGTTTTACAACGTGAAAATGTTAGTCATATACAATTAATATAATTATTATGTAACAGTAGGCCGTATGCGTGACCAGTATGGGTGTGGAATGAAAAAAGATATTTGTAGATCTGATATTTTAATACATAATTTGGAAAGAATTACGTACCAGAAACTGCAACGGTGGATTAGAGTTGGGCCAGCGTCCCAGACGCTGGCCCAACTCTAATCCACCGTTGAGTAGAAAACTCCAGCACTGGATGAACATGTCCTGTTTGCTGCGTTGCCACAGCATGTAGCGATGAATGTCCACGCTAACGTAAAGAATATTAGCACTGAATCAAAGCCAACGCAAATATTTGACTGTTTTTAACGGCTTACGGGACTAATAAATCTGGCTGCGATCAGCATTGTAAACGACTGTGATTGATTTTGATATTTGTTGAGTTCTCCCAGCTAATCACACGTTGCTGGACATTGCCCATGGTGACCTGCGAAGGGGGGGTATAATCGGTGATAATATACAGCTCACGGTGTGGGTTTGGGTCCAAAAAAAAAAAGGAAATTACTTAACATAATATTATTTTACTGCTATATATATAATATTGATGCTATATAAATACTATTGATTTAAAATATCAAAATCCAGTTAAAAATAGTATTTTTTTATAAATGGATAAATAACCGCGAACACAATGAAATGTAAGTTTTCTATTAAAAAAAAGGTTCTGTGCGCATGACTTTAAATTTCATTGTTTATACGTGACGCCACACATTAGAATAATGACGTCACGCTACTTACAGATCTGAGACGTGACGTCATGACGTTAGAATAAGTGGCGAGGGGAAATCTTGAAAGGGTTGAGTTTGGAACACGTCCGTTAGACATTGGCATGAAGTTGGGCCACTTCGAGGACTATGGCGTCTAGCCGCCGGTATACGGGTTGCGTGTAAACCGGCAGACGTGATCGACGACAAGGAAAACCCATAAAACAGAGCGCCTTGAGTGGACATGGTGGTCAGCGGGACTGACCACGTCCTGATAAAAAACATGCAGGTCACTCTGTGGATTTTATTCTCAAATTGGCCCGCTGCTGTATCTGCTACTTTAATCCCAAAGGGTTGGTAGATGCAAAGTATAAATATCGCCTTAGTCACAAACATAATCACAAACAAAATTTATGCTGGAATATAGCAATCATATCTTTAATCGAATCCTTGTCGCTTTTATCCTGTTTATGCAACAGGTCACCACATGGGATAATTTATTCCAGATAAAATAGTACAATGAATCAAAATATTTCAATCACACTTTGCTATTAACCCTTTAACCGCCGGTGTCACATATATTCGGGTTTTCATATTTTATTAGCACATTGAGTACCACATTTTAAATATGTTAAAGATATTAATGTGACATCAACCAGCAAGATTTGAAACGAGTTGACCTCCATTTTGTCAAATCTGAATAATTTCCACTCCCTTGAAGCTGTGGATCGCGTTAGCGAGACACAACTTCAAGTGGGTGAACATTCAAATTGAATAATTTGGCGGTTTAAGGGTTAACCCTCAAACTGCTAATCATGTCTCTACCGTTCTCAGCCATTTTATTTGGCCTTTAAAAAATATATTTGGAAAAAGAAATAAGCATACAATTTAAATTCTATAATTAAAGCACTTTAAGGGTCAACTGGTCATTAATTATTTTTTTGTATATGCATGGGAACCATATAGGTTTTTTCGTTTGGCGTAATCGGTCATTTTATTGCAGTTGCTACCATGGTCATAGTCTCATGTATTTTGCCTGTATTTTTTAACTGTATGTGTGCACTGTAATGTTTGTGAAATTCATAAGTGATATAACTGTCCGGATGTTAAAGGTCTTAAATATATGTTTGATGTTGCAGTAAGTACTAATTGTAGAGTATAGTGACAATGTCTGATGAATTTGGTAGATTTTACTGTGCAGATTGGGAGAGACGAGAGCAAACAACGCACAAGTGAAAACAGGAACCTATAATCCCGTGATCGCCTTCAAACCCTTTACGTTCTACTGACGCATATATGCATACAACAAATATTAACATTAGCAAATACATTATTTCCAGGAAATTTAAAATCAAACAAGTACAGAACGGCATCTGTAGCATAAATATTTATTTTAGGATCTGCTCATCTCAGCTCTGGCTATTGTGCAATATTTAACACAAATCATAGCGACCACATGTACATGGACCATTAAACCCTAAAGGGTTGCAAGCACAGGCGCCATTTTATGAACACATTTTATGCATCGATGGGAACAAGGCAAAACTCCTAATTTAAAATTCCCTAAACCTGACATTCATGTTGGTAATTGATCATTACCGACAACCTGACAACTACTCACCATGTTTACTAGTTTACAAATCATGGGAGGATAATTGCAACATCCACTTATGAGAGACGAAGACTCGTTAAAAAGAGAAACTTGTATCGTAAAGAAATACACTCTTTGCAAATGAGCATGCGCACACACAAATTATTGTGTATACGTCATAAAAGTCCGTGTAAACAGAGTTTAAAAAGTGGCACGCCAATGTTTATGTTTTGGTGGACTGGTAAGAATGGTGAATCCCTTAGAATGTTAATTTTATCAAGCATTATGTATACAGTCACCTTCAAATTAAATGGTCGCATCTGCCACTTTACAAAGTTACAGATACGACTATTTAACACCAAGGCGACAAGATGATGGTGTTCCTACCATAATTATGCTGGTTGTGGTAATGATCGGGTGCGGCATCCTTCAACTTTTGGTAGACGCTCGACCCGAGGTGAGACCTGGCTACATCTAAACTTTTGAAGAAGTCGGTGAAGCTGGTCTCGGCTTCTTCTTCCATCCTCTCGGCCATCCTTGGTAATCCTCAGTGGTTGTTGGAGTCACCAGGGAGGAGCAGACAGACATAAGCAGCTATGTCCCTTGTGATTCCTGTCCTGGGAGACTGCCGAGAGAGCGCATTGCTGAGCATTGGCGGGCTGGCTGGCTGGCCTGCAGGCGGCTGACAGAAGCAATTGCAGAGCCCACCAGATGTCGATGTCAGCCTGACGCTGTATCTGGATTGTCACCACCCCTCCCCCCTCTACATACATTGAGCAGATGTCAGATCAATGATGGGACTCCATCGTACACGGTGGTCTAGCATTAGTCCAACATCAAGCCAGCACTGGTTCAATGTCTTTTGCTTGCCGCGGGATCCCGCCTCTATCCCCCTCCCTATCAACCCGCGCTCCTCCCAATCCCTCACATTCCCACAATCACACTTCTTAACTCGCCTGATTAGCATGATCAATATGTTAACAAGCAATGCAATTCTGATTGGAAATTACTTTTAGCGCGGCGTCTACGAGAGGGAAGTGGTGTCATTTACTGGGGGATTGATCCAGATGTCAAATCCAGGAGTCCTCTCCTAGTCCTTCTTGCGCGGGCGCTCACAAATGTGCACGTCGCATGTGACGCTCTCACAATCTGTGCATTGATTACTGATAGATCAATCAGTGGTGGGGCGTTGTGACACCCCACTCATTCTCCAATGATGACGGAGACCAGGCCAGAATTGTTACACAGTCATGAATACGGAGAAGCGGCCAAACGTAATGAAAGCAAAGCTTCCGGTCGGCGGCGGCAAATCTCTCAGTCATTACTGGTCGCTCTCGTCCGGGAGTGACAGGCTCGTCTGGCAGATCGCAGGTCGAAGATCGGGGAGTCCGCACGCCGGCACAGCCCCACGGATCAAAAGCTCTTATACTGGCCTCTCCTGCAATCCATCTCCTTATGGCTGCCCTCTCCCTTATTGCACAGTGCCTCTGATGACGGCCTCACAGAGTGGGACTCATAAGCCGCGGTGGAGAACAAAACCCGACATCGTCATCAAACCTTAGCTTCCTTTTACCAGTTTACCTTGATATTATCCATCTTACCTGGAATCATCAACAAACTATCCTGTCACTGCAGGATGAGAAATCTGAACTGGCAGTTAAATGTCAATCTCAACTACTTAGCTCTAGTCAAGGTACCCAGAAAGCCTCAGCTGACTGCAGTGCAAAGCAGGAGAATCAACTTGTAGGCATATACCTCATCCAACGGCCTCGCACGTGCTTTTCAAAAAAACACTTTGACAACCTACCGACTGCATTTGCGTCTCAGCCGGCAGATAAAACTCATCACATAAGTGGTTGCCTGCACCCCACCCCTAATGCTGAGACATTTCAGAAAGTCTTGAAACGAGTCTATCGGCAGCAAATATAAGTCCCAGAAAACTGTATTAGTGCTGGTCTGGACACATTGCACTATATTTACTCAGTTTCAGTCTGCCTTACCCACGGGTGCTTTTCAAAAAACCTCAACACCTCATATGGGATCTACAACAAACCTCAGTTGACTACCTCACCCATGCTCTTCGGCATACTTCATCATCATGTCTCATCCATGCTCTTCAGCAAACCTCAACACCATGGTTATATCGGATTCTCAACAAACATCAACACCCTGCATTTCCGAATTATCGGAAGTCGACCATCTGTCTTATGGTCCTCAAAAAACACTTTTAAAACAAACCTCAACACCATGCCACTTCTTGGATCTTCTACAAAATATGTGATTCTCAACAAACTTCAACCGACAATCGCATCAGCACGAACCTGCTAGAATGAATGAATGAATGAGTGAATAAATGAATGAACGAATGAATGAAGAAATGAAGGAATGAATGGGGTTTTAGGCCACTTTTGTGCATATGTGGGATGGTGAGATAATAAGATACAACTGCCCCCCAGACACAGAATTCGAAATTGAAAAAAGATCATATATCTGAAAAATGTGAAACGGAGCTACATGTACGTGTATATCGGCTAAATGTATACTGCTGTGCAAGACAAACATAACAGTCATGATTTGAGCTATGTTTTTGCATAGCACTTTAACAGTACTAGTATACAAGTATACAGCCGTGCAAATGCAAACAACAGTAACTGCTTACTTGTCAAGTAAGCTACAGCTGTTTTCCCGTTGCACAGCAGTATTCTGCGACATATAACTGGCCAGTTTTACAAAACGGGCCAGTTTTACAAAACCTCCCTATCAACTGTAGGACGCGACGGACGCATTCACTTGATCACCGGATCCATAGCACGGATCAAGGTATCAAAAGAGGCTCAGTGTATGATGGGACTCGATGCGGCGAGCAGCGGGCAGCACAAATGTCTACATGTATCAATAGTAGGCCTACTCTACCTCGCAACAGCATTTCAGATGGCACATCTGGTAATTATATCATTTTGTATTATTACCATCCAATTATCAATTAATTAACTAGAAGGGGTTGAATCTTCACGGGTCACTGACATAAACAGGAAGTTGACATGGCAGGAGGGTCCGCTCCAGAAATCATCACGTTTGACCGTGCTGGGCTCGTACTCTCGTACAATTACGAAAATACGGGCCCTGCTGGTGTGGTACACCACAAGAACAATCCATGTTGTTGCTGTGATTAGTTCGCTCATGGAGATTCAAATTTCGGATCAAAATCGTAGGTCTCTACCAATCGGACGCATTAGCTTAAGGTCAACCGATTTGGGAATATTAGACTAGGCATTTACAGCACATCAAGGTCAATCAATAGAAGGTGGATAATTTGCAGGAGTGATTGCCTGTATGTCACATACACGTAAATGCCCTACATGATATTATGAAAATGAGTTTAATGTTGGTTGAATCATTCTGAAGGACAAAACAGTCCCACGGGACTGTCTGTTGGACGGTCTGGATATATGACATATATCAAGACTGGAGAGATCACATATGCAAATACATGTATGTCATATGTGTGTCGATTTCATTTTACAACAAAATCGTAATCAACAGATCGATGTTAGCTAAACGTTTACATATCGGACCAATACCTAAAATTGACGTACATGTAGATATCATAGCGGGAACACAAGTGCCGTGTGAAAAGCGCGCAGCGCGGGGCCCTGCGCGAAATTAACGTTGATAAACTAGTCTCAACAACGAGGCCGCCATTAACGTGATCGCCCAGTCACATTGAAGAGGGAGAAACAATTCTATTGCTCTGAAAACCCCGCATGGGATCAGCGGGTGTCGAACCCGGGACGCATGCATGACTGGCGAGGCAGTCAGGCGCTCTAGCCATTGCGCCACGTTCCCTTCTCTCACAAGTTATGTTGGATTTATAAATACACCCGACATCTAATGCAGGCTATGAAATTAAACACTTATGGGTTTTTTTTGAGGGGCGAAGGCTAAACTAACAAGACTACATAAGTCCAGGAGCTCCCGCGACGAATTAGAATTTGATTAAAGCAATTTTGTGTAGGGTTTTTAATGTAGTCCTAGGCTAGGTCAAAAATCAAGACGCAAGACAACTAGGTCTAAGAAGCTCAGTCTAAGAGTAAGATAAGAACTAGACAGTCTGTCAGAGATTGCAAACCTCCATTGAAATTAAAGATCCTAATCAGTATCCCAGTAATGGTCTACCTATCTGGCACGGTTTACCCGATATCAGGCCAATCGAGGTAACTAATAGTTGATTTACGGTCATTTTGAATTTGATATGAACTAGTTAAAAACTTAGGGTGCATCCTCTCCCGAAACCTCAAATTTAGTTTTATAGTATAGTAACATCTAACAAAGTTTGCAAAATATTGGGCATGTGAAAGTAAATAATGGCCGATAGGGAGCCATTTTGAATTTGATCGAGTCAGAATTTTTCAAGATGCATCCTCAGCTGAAATCTCACATTTCATTCTATAGTAATCGTCTAGCTATCTAGCACGGTTTACCAAATATCGGCCATGTGAAAGTGAATAATGGCCTAAAGGCTGTCATTTTGAATTTGATCAAGTCGAAATTTTCCAAGATGCATCCTCAGCTGAAATCTCACATTTCATTCTATAGTAATGGTCTAGCCATCTAGCACGGTTTACCAAATATCGCCCATGTGAAAGTGAATAATGGCCGATAGGAGGCCATTTTGAATTTGATCAAGTTAAAATTTTTCAAGATGCATCCTCTCCTGAAATCTCACAATTTGTTTTATAGTGATGGTCTAGCCATCTAGTACGGTTACCAAATAACAGCTATGTGAAAGTGAATAATGGCCGATAGGCGGCCATTTTGAATTTGATTGAGTCAATTTTTTTCAAGCTGCATCCTCTCTTGTAATCTCACATTTTGTTTTATAGTAATGGTCCAGCTATCTAACACGGCTTACCAAATATCAGCAATGTGAAAGTAAATAGTGGCCGATAGGCGGCCATTTTGAATTCGATTGAGTCGAAAGTTTTTAAAAGGCATCCTCTCCCGAAACGTCACATTTTGTTTTATAGTAATGGTCTAGCTATCTAGCACGGTTTACCTGATATCAGGCCTATCGAGGTAAATAATGCTGATTGTCGGCCATTTTGAATTCGTAAGTTAAAAATTTTCAGGGTGCATCCTCCCCGGAAACCTCACACTTTGTTTTATAGTAATCAGGTAATGGTCTAGCCATCTGGCACGGTTTACCAAATATCAGCCATGTGAAAATGAATAATGGCCGAAAAGGCGGCCATTTTGAATTTGATCAATCAAATTTTTTCAAGATGCATCCTCATCTGAAATCTCACATTTCGTTTTATAGTAATGGTCTAGCCATCTAGCACGGTTGACCAAATATCGGCCATGTGAAAGTGAATAATGGCTGATAAGCGGCCATTTTAAATTTTATCGAGTCGAATTTTTTCAAGATGCATCTTCTCCTGAAATCACACATTTTGTTTTATAGTAATGGTCTAGCCATCTAGCACGGTTTACCAAATAACGGCCATGTGAAAGTGAATAATTGCCGATTGGCGGCCATTTTGAACTTGGACGAGTTGAATTTTTTCAAAATGCATCCTCTCCTGAAACCTTACAATTTGTTTTATAGTAATGGTGTAGATATCTTGAGCGGTTTTTATGATATTCCACAATATCAGGCCTGTCAAGGTGAATAATGGCCGATAGGCGGCCTTTTGAATTTTATCAACTTGAAATTTTTCAAGATGCATCCTCTCCTGAAACCTCACAATTTGTTTTATAGTAATGGTGTAGCTATCTTGAGCGGTTTTCATGATATTCCGCAAAATCTTTCAGTCGGATTTACCGATGTTATAAATTAGGTCAAAGTGCTGGGTCAACTTCAAGGTCAAGGTCCAAAAACCTAAAAAGGCACAACTAGGGACCTTAGAGTACATGTACGTGCAATATGACTGTCATCGGTCCAGTACTTTTCGAGATCTGCTCCGGAAACGAAGTGCACGTCAAAACGTCTAAATAGGTCATAGTTCTGAACCAGAAGTAGGTCAAAGTTCAAATACCCCAAAAGGCACAACTAGACCCCCTAGGGGTGTTGTGTGTAAAATTTGAAGACAATCGGACAAGTACTTTCAGAGATATGCTCCGGAAACGAATTGTTTACGGACGGCCCAACGGCCCAACGCCGTAACATCATCATTTTCTCCTCTGCGACCTTGCGTATTGAATTCAGATTAAAAATATTTTAACCTGTCCATTAGCCACCTGGAAGTAACCCACATACCAAAAATTGTTATCCTAGCTTATTTTCTTACAAAGTTATAGGCAAAAGAAGAGGCAAAAAAAAAACGGAGGTAGAATCTATAGCTCCCTCCGTCTCACCTACGGTGACGGCGGGAGCTAACAAACAGTTATTCTCACACTTCAAGTACGGGTACGGGTATGGTTAACATGGTAATGATAACTACTGTCAAGCAAGAATTTCGTTTCATTCCCGCTCTCTGTTTTCAAGGTTTCAAAGCAAAAATATTTCTTCCACGTTTTATTTAATACTGTTGAAACATTAAAACAAAGGCTACTTCATGAACAAACCAGATACAGATACCATCGCGAATCTTTTCACTTTTTGATTATGATGTGAACAAAATTAAAAACATTTCACGGCAATTTCACGATGCCTTGTCCACACAGGTGTGAACCAAACAGCTGCTAGCAAAAAATAAATGTTTAATAGCCCACTTTAATTCTGCACTGCTTTTCACAAAATGATAAGAAGCGAGCAATCAACACACATCAAGAATAATATTACATGTATAATTAGAATAATTTTAGCATACCGCACTGTAGTTATTCTAATAAACGACCTGGGCGATAATAAGAATACCCCTGAGACTAGAGGGAGGGGGGTGGGCACTTGCTAGAGTAGTTTGTAACGGCTGTAGCAGTGTAGAGTACCATGATCTTGGATTTTATTTTCAAAGAAGGGGAGTGGGCGTTTTTCAAAATATGGGCGTTTATTTGAATAAATACGTGTTTATTAACCCTGAAAGCTTCAACTTACATAAATTAAATTTTAACCAACGTGAAATTGACTTGTAGTGGGTAAAAAATAATCATATTTATCACCTCCAAATCCTGTTTTTTGAATTGTAATAAAAAGGCTTTACAATTAGCAGTCCTGATTGGTGGTGAAAGGGTTGAAACGCTTACAATATATCAGATCCCTGAATGTCTGGTAATTAATTGTTCAAAATCATTTTTTTTCTAAAAATGAGCTGAGAGGAAACATGTGACATCAGTCATCCCAACGAACCCAAGAGAAGACGATAGTCCAATGGTTGCACAATGATGGGCTGGAGTCTATCCTATCCATGATATACAATATTTAATTTTTAATTAGTGAGAGGCTATCATGCCATTCAATAACTCCATATTAATCTGGATGGGTTAACCATTTGAGCACTAAGCACGGCTAGAAGCCTTTTTTTACTCACTTGTCTGGCTAGTGCTATCCACAACATTAACCCTTGTCCTGCTATGCCCGGATTTATACGGCTTCAAGCTGATTTTAAGCCAAATAATATGCTACTGAAATGGGTGATATAGTTTTGTGGTAGATGCTCGGTTAGTCAAATAATTCAATTTAAAAGATGTATATTTTTTTTAAATATAAATATTTTTCGTCATTTGAAGCTGGAAATTGCGTTAGCAATTCCAGCTTCAAATGATGAAAAATACAATACAACCAATTCAGCAGGACAAGGGTTAACCTTTATAAGCAACCATTAGACCTAACGGAATAATGTTTGGCACATAGCTACATGTATATCTATATAATCCTCATAGCCGTAAGTCTTTCACCTCCAATTTTCTGAAATTGTATTATCAGATACATGTACACCACATTTCAAACATTTAACCCGTTTACACACCACCTTCCTGGAGGTATTTTTAAAATTAAAAAATACATGAAGAGGCTTTGATCCCTACCAGGCCACCAATTATAATGTCATGTGATTTTATCCTTATAAATATTCACTTACAAAATAACACTTGATCAATCATAACCAAAAAGATCTAAATATTTCGAAACGTGCTCAGGTAATGTGAGCTTGACAGTGGCTCTAGAATGCTAATAAGATGTTCTAGCAGAACTACTGTTAACAAACTTACCTTGAGATCTGTCCGCCAGATCTGTGTATTCAAAAGGGGCATCTGTTGTAATGTCAATCATCTCGTCGTCTGTGCTGCTACACGCTTCACTTGTCATACCATTAGCACCTACTGCTCTGTAACGAGGCTTTCTGAGATTTTTGGCCATGTGTTCTGAGGTTATCAATTGGTCTGATTCAAGTCCACTTCGCGAGTCCATGCCATAACGTGTAGAAGCAACAGAATCTGCATGTAAACATATTTTTATTTAACTTTAAAAATATTATTGCCTTTAAGAAGTTTGAAATAGATAGGCCAACAAATCAGTAAGGCCAACAAATAAGGATTTCCCAATATTTCATAGCATTAGCAAGCAGACTAGAGTACAATTAATCACACTTGTCAAGCTTGTGGGAGATCATTCTCTGATTGCACATCTGCTCACTGAGCAAATATTATAGGATTAGACATAACTTATCATTCTTTTTACCCATTTTCTGGCCTCGCTATTCGCTTTTTAAAAGGGTAACATGATATAAATATAGATATAAATTGACATGGTTATTTTATTGCCACATGCCATTTCTTGTCACAAAAACAAGCGTGGCAAATGGGTAGCGGAAGCCCGGCAAGTGCATGTATATATTATATTTGAACACAAAAAATATTTCAAAGAAAATGGCATGCATTTGCACAAGAAATGATCATGACAAAATATTTCAACATGGAAAAAACAACAAGTTATTTATTTTGCTCCAATAATAATATAATTTTATCATGTTTATTATCACATGATCCTATAATGTTGTGCATTATATAAGAATATAATAGTTTGTTTAATACCATTTATTATTTGAAAACAGTCATGAAGCACACTATTGACATCAGATTACTAGTCACAGTTGTTGTCACTACATTTCCTCTTTTGGGAAAATCCCATTTGGCTGCTTTCACTATGAAAAATGGTGAAAACTCCAGCAAAAAATAAAGGGGAATTTGCCAGGGAAAGCGAATTCTCATTCCCTTTCACTTCATTTGCACTTCCCACACTACAACTTACAATTGCACAGTACTGTATAGTACACACCACCAGGGTACATCTAAATACTCTTGGTTTGGCAATTTATGTACATCTACAGTACTTTTGTCAATAAAAATACGGTTTACCCACAGGTGCTTACACAAGTATAACTAATTCCCTCGTAAAAATTATAAAACAAACCGACTCTTACTCTTTTATAAATATATCTCGAAATTTTTGGAAGAATAAAAAAATTAAATTCAAGAGTATTATATTCATTCATCACAAGAGACAGCACATTAGTGCCACCTGGTGAATACAATGTAACTGCAACACTGCAAGTGCATAATAAATTTATTGAATGACTCTGACTTTAGTGTCACCTGGTGAGTGTATTCTAGGATACCATTGAATTGTATTTTCAATCAAAGCGAGGCCAAGATCGTAAAAAAATCATTATTTTATTTCAGCTTCCTAATTTGAATTACAGAAAGTTACTTGCACGTGATTAAGCCTAATACGTTCATATACAAGGGACGTCAGTTCAATGCAGGGCCAACATCTAATAACAAGAGGCCAGCCGGCCACCATAATCCCCCGCTCCGCCCTTGTGATAGAAATTTCACAGGGTGCATACTTCCCTGAAGTCTCACATTCTGTTTTACAATAATGATCCACCTATCTAGATTACTGTGTATATTACAGATATTGAAGTCAATGTTGGTCGCAAGTCAGCATTTTTTTAGTTTGAGCGAGTTGCCATTAAGAGGGTATATAAATATATCCCTCACTGAAACCATACATTTCGTTTTATAGTATTTATTGGACTGGTACATATTCTATGGAATCTTTGTTCCAACGGTTGATGCTGTGAATAAATTTAATGCCTTATCAATGTTGAATTTTGTTGGTAGATTTTAATTTTATGTGTTTTTCTCTAGCAAAAAAAAACATTTTTTACCCTAAAAAGTGACCCATTTTTCGCACGCGGCTGCTCTAAAACTATATTCATGGGGTTTCGAAAAGGGCGTAAACGGTGATTGTACACAGTTGAGACGATGACTCACTTTGCTTCTCCTGTGCACGTTTCAAAAACATTCATAACAATTGGCCCGTTTTGTTTTTTGTCTGCCATCTTGAATTTATGCAAATTTGGACAGAATGAATATTACTTTTTGGATCAGGCCTAAAAAAAAATATTGTTTGTTTCCGATTTCCGACCGACCCTATCAAAACATGTGCGACCCAAATTTATTTTATGGATTTCCTAAAAAAAAAAAAAAAAAAAAAAAAAAAATTTTTTTTTTTTTTAGGAAATCAATAAGTTAAGGGATGAGTTACTGGCTGTAGTCAAAGTAACTAAAAAACGTTACGAAAAGGAGAGGAGGGGTCAAAAAACATACAAAAAACAAAAAATCGTTACATAATGTACAGATAAGACATGCATGGAAGTGAATTTGGCGCCAAATAAAATAAAAAATAATTCTTACCTACCGATTGGTTGAAGTGACAAAAAATAAAATAAAAATAAAAAATAAAAAAATTTCCTACCTACCCACTGGTTAAAATGACAACAAATCGGAAACAAACATATATTTTTTTTTGGCCTCAGAAAAATTAAAGAAGTCTACAAATAACTTTTATCATCATCATTTTCCAAATTATGCCAATTTTGAAGGTTAGAGTGCTCATCTAACTATCTGGCACAGTTTGTCTGGTATCAGGCATATTAAAGTTAATTACGGCCGATAGTCGGCCATTTTGAATTTGATCAAGTTGAAAATTTTCAGAGCATATCCCTACCTGAAACTGCACATTTTGTTTTGTAGTAATGGTCTAGCTATAAGGCACGGTTTGTCAGATATCAGGCATAATAAAGTTAATTACGGCCGATAGTCGGCCATTTTGAGTTTGATCAAGTTGAAAATTTTCAGAGCATATCCCTACCTGAAACCGCACATTTTGTTTTGTAGTAATGGTCTAGCTATATGGCACGGTTTGTCAGATATCAGGCATATTGAAGTTAATTACGGCCGATAGTCCGCCATTTTTAGTTTGATCAAGTTGAAAATTTTCAGAACATATCCCTACCTGAAACCGCACATTTTGTTTTGTAGTAATGGTCAAGCTATATGGCACGGTTCGTCAGATATCAGGCATATTAAAGTTAGTTATGGCCGATGGTCGACCAATTAAGCAGGTAAAATTTCAAAAAACCCAAAAAGCACATCTACACCCCCTAAGGGATGTGTGTGTCAAAAATTAAAAAAATCCATGCACGGGTAACCGAGTTCTGCTCCAGAAACGAAATGCGGACATCCGGACACGGGCGGGCGGACGGACAGCCGTACGGACGGACGGCCGAACGACGCCAATACCCACGCCCCCACTTCGTTAGGCGGGGGATAAAAAATTACTATTGTGATGATGAACATTGTATGAGGGTGAACATGAGTCCTAGAAATTATGGATTATTCCCAGTTCACTTTTTACCTATTTTCTGGCCTCGCTATTCGCTTTTCAGAAGGGTAGAATGAATAATATGGATAAAAATAGATATATTTTTTTAGGTTCGTTTTTTTACACTATTTATAATCTGAAATCTCCGATGTTCAGACCCTAAGAACAGGTGATTTGCCGTTTGTTAGATATGTTTTTTTAACCCATGTGCACCCTCTATTATGTAGGTTTAATGTTGGTCTATTTTCCAACTGTTCAAACTGCCATTATAATCAATACCATTGCCAATGTCAAATTTTCCTGGTATAACCACCACCCAACAGGATGGAAGAAATCTCCTGGACTAGGTGTGTACAGTAGGGATTACATCTAGCTTACCATGTCCGCGTGACGGACACGGTCGTTAGTGGATGTTTTTCCGTGCACGCACACGCACACGAAAGTGCGTGAAGGACACTTGCACGCGTATACACAGGCTGGCGCCACAACTCACGGAGACGACTTGGCACGGAAATCATCCCAGTGAAAGCCAGTGCAAAGTAGTGATATTTTTCGCTTGCATTCCCACTTGTGTGCATGCTCGTCTTTAAAGTCACATTATCAGCTTTATACTCGTCGAAATGCACGCACTCCAACGGGACGATATGTGTAACCATAACCATAATAAATGGAATCCACGGATTTGGGGCGACTCCAACGGGCAATGACGGGGAGGGGAAGTGGGTTGTCACCAGGCCATCCTAAAAAAATTGTTTCCTATTTCCGACAGCATGGGTGAAAATAGGAGTAAAAGTTAGTCCTACCGCATGGCATCCATTCGTCTGCGCGGCTGGTCAGACCCCTGGTTAAGGTCTGATTGGACTCTATGCAAGTTAAAAAATAATTAAACCTCCCGGAAAAAAAATAACAGACTAGCCTAGGCCATATCTAAAAAAAAAATTGTTATGGTCCATCGAGATATGAACTCACGCCCCTCCACTTAACAGGCCCTAGTGCTATCCACTACACCAGGGGGTCATTCAGTCAACTCAGTGGCCAACAATGGCTATCATATTATGCCCTTATGAAGCAAGTGAAACCGTCCATGTCTGTAGCGACGTCTAGCAACCAGCTGGCAACGTCTTGGATACCCATGAGTTTGGGAATTAGGAAATCTCAATTTCCTGAAATGCTAGGGGTGACCGGAATGAACTGGGCCTCGGGATGAAGCAGAGGTTAACACTAGCACTAAAAGTAGCCCTAACACAGGTAGGCCTATCTGCTTATGCACAGTCAGTACTGTATAGGCTAGTACTGCTTGGACATTTTCACACCATGAAATCGGAAACAAGGATATTTTTTAGGATGGCCTTAGGTAATCAGGAGTTGACCGCTGGGGCTGACGGACTTCCACGGACATCAGGCGACTCACACGTGGAGGGGGCGACTCGCACGTGGAGGAGGGGCGATTATACTTCGTAACTTGCACGGAGAAAGGTTTAATCAAAAGGTTGTTTGTACGTGCAATCATGTCTATTAGCGTGTAAACACGTTGACACACCTCGCTTCTTCGTGTCCGTATAATTCCGTCTGGGCGAAAGGAGTCACAATCCGTGGTTTGGTGTGCATGCCGAGGTACGCACACGCCGTGTAAAGAATTTTTCACGGGCTTGCGTCGACGCACTCCCGTGTGTGCTTACGCACACAACAGACTGGTAAGCTAGAGGGAATCCCTACTGTATGTACTACAGGTCTTGCTTCATTGTGTAAATTAGTATATATTAAATTATATTAGGACACAGTTAAAACAGAATTTGTAATCAAATATTATTATTTATTAAAATTACCCCTCCCCCCATGACCTTGAACATAGCTAACACCCCTCCCATCACCATGAACATACAGATGCACCTCCTATCACCTTGAACATGACTGACGCCCCTCACCCCCTCACCTTGAACATGGCTGCCACCCTCACTCCCCATATCACCTTGAACATGGCTGACACCTCTCATCCCCCTCCCATCACCTTGAACATGGTTGACTTCCCTCACCCCTCTCATCCCCTTGAACATGGCTGACACCCCTCACCTCCTCTCATCACCTTGAACATGACTGATGCCCCTCACCCCCTCCTATTACCTTGAACATGATTGATACCCCTCACCACTCCCATCACCTTGAACATGGCTGGCGTCCCTCAATCCTTCCGATCACTTTGAACATGGCTAACGCCTCTCACCCTGTCCCATCATCTGAAACATGGCTGACGCCCCTCACCCCCTCACCCCATACAACGATAAATTTGAACATATTTAATGTCATGTGTGTGCTAAAATCATTTTTCAAGGTCCAGAGGTAGCACATTTGAGATTTGTGCTTAAATGTTCACTGTTAAACATGCCACTGTAATACATACGTGTGTAGGTTAATACAATGTCAACCATCAGAAATCAAGGTTGATCAGTGTCAACATAGACCTGTATGAATGTGGAATGTTCACATGATCTGTCAGCATCCAGAGTGGTGCATGTCATGGAACAAAACTGAAGCTAACATCAGTAGAACTTAAAAATATTTGGAAATCTAAATGACCTTCCAGGCAGTACTCATACATGTGTGTATTGACCACCAATATTGCAATTCACTCATTTTTAAAAGCGAAACTACAATACGTCAAAACAATGCTTTTGTACTTAACCCTAGTTATGTCCAAGATTTGGGCAGCTGTGCCTGTAGAATGTCAGGCATTTTTGATGAAAAATGACTTCTTGGATTCAGAGTGATATGTCTGTTTTTCTTGTCAGAAAACATGTAAAACCATATATATTTAGTTTCAGTGGGTCCTGGGCTACAAAGTGGTTGCTATGACAACTCCCCCTGGTAAGTGAAAAATCCAAGATGGCCGCCCAAAATGGTCGCCAATCACCAGTCATGTCACTTGAAACAGGTTTGAGTCCACATGAATGGTTGTAAAATAAAAGCATTGTGTGGTATTTGACATCTAGGAATGATCACTGTTATAAACTGAGTAGCCAAAAAAAAAATTGGGGTAAAAAAAAATCAATTTTAAGGATTTTAGAGCAATTAGCGTTCAAAACGGGGGTGCCGAAAGTAGCGAGCTCATGCGTTATTTCTCATGAGAAATCCACGATCTGACATATACCTGTTATTGTAACAAGCCAAAAACTTTTAAAAACTATATAAAAATGTCAATTTTATTTTAGTTTGTCCTTGACTATGCAATGGTTGCTATGGCAATGCCACATTTTGAGCAAAGATCAAAGATGGCCGCCCAAAATGGCCGCCATTTGCTAAAAAGCGGCAAAAAACATGTTTGTTGCCATACAATTAAATGTAGCTTTAGGTGGAAGTCGATCATATATGTTGACATAAAGTGTTGAAAAATGTCATACAATAAGCATCTCTGAGGAAGAAGACCCTAGACTATGTGTTTTCAACCTTTGATGTGTCAGGAAAATGCCATGCCATGTCTAATTGACCAGCCGTAATATGTTTACATGTTATTGGGATATTTTAGGCCTGTATAGTCTAAGACGTGAACAGCCACACAACATTACTTTGAAACATGCAGGGATTCAAATTCACATACGCCCGGTCGCATTCTGTAAGGGCGATTGTAAATCAGCATGTCACTAGCTCTGCTGGCGACTGATTCCCTGTGCGATCCGCAGATCATGTGTGGCTATTTACGCATAACTGCAGAGCGCCGCACAGCATGCTCAGGCGTCGACGTCGTGGCGCGCTACAGAGCGTTGTTTCGGCTCACACGTGGTTGTGTGTATCAGAGACCTTTACGTTTGAGGAGCACTGAAGCGCACATAATTCAAGATTTGGTACACTAAAAAGTGAGCAACTGAATCAAGTTTGATGCTGACACATGTGGACATAAAAATCACGTTCACAAAGTTGTTAAACAAACTACTGACCAGTAGGTCTATGGCCTGGTCAATCAGCGGTGCGTGGGCACGTGTATTGCATGTGGCCCGATCTGCGGTAGCCATGACAGCCCACAGCGTCACTTATTGCACCGTGGTTCCCAGCTTTCGTTTCACCCGATATTTCACAGCTCAAAATGGCGCTGATCAAGGAGATAATTTATCTAGTTTGCCAACATACATGCATGCTGACAACATTTCATTACCCAACGAGCTGTGGGTAAATAGATGCAGTCTTGAATTGTTGCTGATTCTAAAAGACTCATGCATTATTGGCCTGATAAATCAAGCATTAAGCTTACATAAAAACGCCTGCAAAAAGTCTTACAATTTTGTGTGCATACAAGCTGTGGCTAATACTCCAGTTTCAGTCACACATAGGGCTAAATTAAACCCCCAGAAAAGGCCTAAAATACACCCGAGATAACATTTTCATCCCAGTTATTTTGTACCTTGCCGTGTCATGATGCCATAGAGCCTAGAGCTCCATAGACTTCCTTACTTCTCTGTTGATAGGACTACATATCAAGTTCAGTCACCTTGAATAGCCCCTAAACAATATGATAGGATCGAGATACATATTTTTTTCAAGTATGCTAATGTGACATCATTTTTATGTTTAAAATGACTGAATTTTTTATATTTGCAAAGCTGTTTAGCCTACTTTTTTTGAGTTAAAATGAACACTAGTGAGCCAGTGTTGAATTAAATTAATTGTCTGTACATCTGATAATTATGAATAGCCAATTAAATCTAAATGAATTATAGAAGGTGGGGTTGCCACCAGCTAAGAAAATAAAGAAAACTAGAGAAGAAATGCTGGTTCAATAACTTACCTTTATATGAAGATAAAGGCTGACAGAGACATTTTCAGGTGGGGTGGCTGGTCTATTTCACTGGCCCATTTACTCTGACTTCACTAAAGCTCAAACAGCTGCAGATGTGCTAATTAAAGCTAGAATGCCCACCTGCATCAGGCTAAGCCTACGGAAGATGGGTCAGAAGGGGAAAAAATCATTAACCAGTGATTCAGCCATATCGCACATAGTCCGGCAATTTTTTTCATAAAAACATTAAACTAGTAAGGGCGATTAAAAAATCATAAGGGCTGGCGAGTGGATAAAAATGACTAATTTCTTCCCCTGAACATGGGTGTGGCTTCAGTAACAGTTTGGACCAGGGAACTACTAACGATATGCCCATTCATATAGAGCCGTTAGGCCAAGCCGCCGAATGCGAGCCAATGTCCGCCGATTTCCACTCGGATTTTTCCGTAATTCCAAAATGGCGGCTGCGGTGATTTGCGCATTTTCAATATTTGTTGGCAATTCATTGCGCGATTGTTGAACAAATAGTAATAGCTATAGTAAATAAATATGAAAAAGTATTCAACATATTTGTATTTCTAAAGTGACACATTTATAAAACCATTTGATAATTAAAACTTGATCAAAGTCGATGTTAAGCATTAAAGGAAAACACAAATTGTCAATTTGTTGACATCCTGAGCGGAAGTGATGACGAACTAGGTCAGATTGGTCCGTGAGGGCATTTATCAGCCAATTAGAATATCGGCCACATAATGACACACGCCATGCATTTGCAGTCATTACATGACTGGAGATGCCGGAAAAACGGCCTCAAAACAACTTTATTTAATTAAAGCCAATAAAATCGGCTTTGACAGAGAAAACACTGAGGTATCATTTAGTAGAATGTAATATATGAAAGCCTACACACACCATGCCAAGGCCTAGACTAGCCCAGACATTGAGCAAACAGCAAAAGCCAAAACTGTGTGGTAACCCTCCAGCCCACCCCCCCCCCCCCCCCCCACACCCCAGGTCCCAGGCATGGCCAGCGGTGAGGTGGGTCAGGGAATACATTGACTGCTGCATACAAAAAGCCCTTAAACATGCTCAAGGTGAAAAATACTGTGCAAGCACTCAAATACCCCTCGGCTGATGCAGTGACTATATATGCCAGGTTTCAAGGCAATTAATTGAAAATAAGAACGATTTAAGCAAAATGGCCGCCACAGCCTCGTTTTCAGTCTCACATGAAAACGGACAATACTAATAGACTCGCAGACCCCGAAAACCTATACATATACCAGGTTTCGAGCGAATTCTGAAAAAAAAAGTTGAAAAAAAATTATTCGCCAGGTGGCGGCCTTTTTGATTATCGGTGGAAAGCTGTAATTCTAATCAAGTCATCTCCATACTCATGGGTAACTTCACATAAAAAATTGGAGAGATCCAATAATTATTTTTCAAGTTATCACGTTAACAAGGAATTAATCAATTTAAAAATCAAGATGGCCGCCATAGCCTCGTTTTCACGAAAACGTTTCGCACCCGAAAACGGACAATGCCAATAGATTCGCAGACCCCCAAAACCTATATGGGCGGTTCTCATTAGGTGCGTCGAACAAGTGGGACATTTGGTCCCGTTTTTTTAAAGCAAAATTTTACCTTATTTCCTGTTTCAAACAGATCGATTAAATTAATGATAATCAGTCATACAATTAAATTTGAAAGCAGAAAAATGGAGGATAAATTTGAAAAATACGTGTTTTTTAGGACGGTCGAACAGAGGAATCCAACAGTATTTTGGTGTCCTCTCAATAATGCCATGTGCGACCGCAGTGAATGATTTGCTTGGTGTCCTGTGTGCGACCTTTGGTGTCTCATGTTCGACCAAATGTTCGACCATGTTGACACGAAATTTTTTCGTGTCCTTACTTTCTAGTATAGATTTCAATGTTACGACCATTTTGTGTCCTATGTTACGACCACTTTCGTGTCTCACAATGTTTTGTGATCATAACTTTTCACTGGTTTGTAGGTTTATTCTCCAATTTTCACAAAACTATATAAATATAGATACAGACGAGATCCAACATCGATTCTGCTATTTTGTACAGTCATTATGAAATAAAAACACTATATATGAGCGGTCGAGCGGTCCCACATTTTACCTTATTTTCATCCCCTATAGAAATATATTTTTCTTTTTGTTCGATATTGTTTTGTATACAATTATGTAAAGCACATACAACCCGTGTACGCATGGATGTATACACACCAATTTAACAGTAAAAGTTGTCATAATTATTAAATTAAATGATCATATTTAGATTTAAAAGCTCTTCCAGCTTTTTTAGTTTGTTTAGAATTGAAAAGTATTAAAACATTCCAAAGTTTGCATAGAGAAATATCATTCTTGTCTATTTAAATTAAATACCCCATTTTCGACGCACCTTTTGAAAATAGCCCATATATACCATGTTCCAAGGAAAATCTGAAAAAAATTCAAAATTTTGATTATCGGTTGAAAGCTGAAAATCTAATCAGGTCATCACCATACTCATGGGCAACATGACATAAAAAATTGGAGAGAACCAATAATTATTCTTCAAGTTATCGCGCGAACAAGGAATTTTATAAATAAAAAATAAAGATGGCCACCATAGCCTCGTTTTCGGTTGCACGCTAAAACGGACAATGTCAACAGACTCGCAGACCCTGAAAACCTATATATACCAGGTTTGAAGGGAATTATAAAAAAAAAAAAAAAGTCGAAAAAAAAATTGAGTCGCCAGGTGGCGGCCATTTTGATTATTGGTGGAAAGCTGAAAATCTAATCAGGTGATCTCCATACTCATGGGGAACTTCACGTAAAAAATTGGAGAGATCCAATAATTATTTTTCAAGTTATCGCGTTAACAAGAATTTTTTTAAATCTTTGACCTTGACCTTTGACCTTGGGTAAGAAAAAGTGCCGGGAGGGGGTGAATGTTTGTATGAATTATGAATTTATTGCGTTGCACCATGTTGGCGTAGTAGCCAAAAGAGTGAGTGCGGCGGCGGCGGCGGAGACAGCGCACGAAGGGGACGACAATACCCCTTCGGGCCCAATGGGCCGAGGGGTAAAAGGAGTAGACTAGAGCAAAGGCAAACCTTCTTTGAAAAAATTCAGGACTCATCACCTCCCCCCCCCCCCCCCCCCGGGTCTGACTATGCCGTAGTCTAGACTCTACTACTCTCTGGTCACTACTCTAGACTAGTACCCTGAGACTAGACAAATGAAATGAAGTAATTGGGGTTTTTGCCCACATATAGCCTCTTACTCTTAAACTTACTTACTACTTAGGCTAAACTAGGCCAGGTCCCAGCCTCCTAGCCTTGTCGTCCTAACCGAGGCCGTGGATTGATGTATTTGTTTTACCCGAAAAATTCAACATGGCGGGTGACTGAGAGTGATCTGGACCACAAGGTCCGAGAAATGTCCATAACTTTTTAATGACTGTGCGACCTCTGAGCTGAGTATGCGGGTGTGGAACTAAAATATTACTCAGGGGTAAAATTAAATGATGAGGGCATGCCAATCCACAGGACTGACAATTAAAGGAAACTGCCATTCCTGAGTAAAAACTGTCTTTCATAGAAATGGCCTTTGTCCTAGAATGGCCTTGAATTTTTGAGTTCATCGGAATGGTTAATACCGAATTTTGCCATTCCTGCACATTTTTTGGCTGTAGGCCCTACCGGAATAGGGTGATGACCTTAATTTTGAGCCCTGTTACTTTGTTAGTGTTATTGATTTAAAAAGAAGACTATTTGCGACCTGATTATTCAAGGACAAGTCACCAGATATGACTGTCCAGAGAAATGTCCCAAGAATTTGTACGCCGTATGCAGGTATGGGATCAATTTGTGCTTGAAACCTGTTTCAGCCACTGGGGCTACCAGCCTCCCACTGTCCCAGTCTACCAGACCCAGCCCTGGGAGGCTGGGGCTGAGCCGAGGATGGTGAGCCTCAAATGACGAGACAAGACTGAAGACAAGTGCTGCCCTCCACTCCAGACCCAGTCACCAGAGTCCAGACACACTGTCACTGTCCACACGGGCCACAGTCAGTCACAGGATTCGAAATTTGAGCCCTGAGGGCCTGATGGTCTGAGGCCGAACACGCTACCCCTCGGTCACGGAGGCTCCCCACAATATTGAATCTTTCAGCAACAATGAGTAGGTACATCCAAACAGTCATTATGATGGGGTTTTTCGTGTTTTTTCAGGATTTATGTGAATTTGTGATACACTGCAATAAAAGACATATTTTTCTCTGTTTGTTTGTTCTTCTTGCTCACTATTACTGGTAGAAATGAAGCCATATTGTAGAATTAAAAAAGTAATTATCTTTGAATGACACTTTTATCACCTTTTCCGAGGGTTCCCATCATTAGATTTCTCGCAATTATGAAAAATGGTGCCAGCTCTCGCCTTTAATTCCATAATTGTTGCAACAAGTGCTTGAAGAGGTAAGTGGAACAGGCATGCTGTGGTCCCTTCTGCTAATTTTTTTTACGCAGGTGCCATTTTACAATTTTTGTAAAAAAATGCAAAAAATGAAAATAGACTATGTCCACTGCCCTATGGGGAAGTTCTGGAGGACATCATTAAGACCGTTTGGACAGAACAATGTGGGCATCTCAAAGAATTGAGATGCCTGGGGAAGGCTGCACTAGTTTGCCCTAGCGCTGATCGGCCTACGGCGCTGAATTGTGTACAGCCGCTGTCCTGCCACAGAAATAAACTGTGCCCAGCTCGGGGTTAAATCGCAATTCGCTGTTTTATCTGCAGTGTACACGTCTTCACTACCATATTTGACCCATATATGTGAAGATTTTTTATTGTTAGAAAGGGAAAGTAAGTTTATATTCATGTTATTTATCCGAAACTACACTTGAGGCTACCAAGTGATCTCGGGTGGAGTGGGGTGGAATCGTGAGATTTTGTGAGATGTCGTCCTCGCACGTGGTAGATGACGTCATCGCACGTGGTATCTGCCGTTTTTCTTGTGCTTCACGCACGTGTTTTTGTGTTGCTCAACAAGTTTAAGGCGGTCTGAGCTTGCGTCCTCAGCGGACGAATTCTCCTCACATAGATGTTGCTCATGTCGCACTGGCGAAGGTTGATGCAAACCTATATCGCCGTGAATTGTAGTTTTATTTTACCTAAATTCAGGTCCAATATGTCACATATCAGCTCAAGAATCACAGATATGTAAGAAAATATATTTATTATAAGCAAGATGATGTTAGATTGGCCATAGCTCATCAGATTAAGTCCAGAAGAGCAATTTAAAGTTGGTATCAAAGCCACTTTGATACTAGATTCACGGCTCTGTGGCTCGCTGCGCTCGCCCAGAGACGTTGTTTACTCGGCTATAGTTTGCCCATGGTAAAACCTGGGTGAAGTTTTGTTTGCCTACCCTGCACTTCCTCATGAGGCGCACCGAGGGTAAAAATGGAAGTTTCACGGCTATAAGGATGAGAATCCATCAAAATTTTTCTTCTTCCATCACCCCCTCGTGGACTTGAAAAGAAAAAAAAACTGGGGCCGGAGGCTATGCCCAAATTTCTGATTGTTGTGTGACCTATTTGCTCTGTTACAGTATTGCGGGGCACTCATTGGGTGCCCTGATGTATCTTATTTTATTCAGCTGATTTAAAAAGTTCGAGTGTCTGGGTGATGTTTTGGCTTCTGTATCCCTGCCGGAATTTGCAAAATTAAGGTCACAGCTTTTGGATGTTTTTATAATTACCTCACTGTCCTCAGACTCAGTCTCAGATTTTGATCTGGCACAGCATTTTTCTTGCTCAGTGAAAACTGTGGAATGTGGTCAATTATTTATTCTAGCATGTGGGCAGTTACGAAAAAAGGCTCAGCATAATTTTATTGGACAATTTTAAAATTTATTGAAAGTACCTACAATGTCAATGAGGTGAGAGTGAGAAGAAGGGGGCGTTGACCACTGACACAGACTCACAGTGTCACAGTGACACTGTTGACAGCTGAAGTGAAAAGAGAGATTCATCATTCAGAGATTGAGTCTAACAAGTGCCCCGATCTCCCCTACCAACCTTATCATTAGAAATAATATATACTAATAAGGTTGGTAGATGAGCTATTCGGCGCGTGGAGTCTAGCGTTAGATTAGATTTTACATGATTTGTCTGCGGCGAATGCGCAGATTTGGTTGTTGCGATGCCGGTTGGAATAAGCAGCTGTCACTATCAAAACAACACCATTCAACGTATTTTTACAACACAAACCTAGTATAAAGTTTAGTCTTTGAGTAATTACACGCTTTTGTTTGATTTATGAAGAACAACACAGTGAAACATACGCAAAAAGCATTGTTTGTTTTTTCCAGACCAAGCTGTCAATAATTGCTGACTGCTGATTGGCTGCTGTAATGGAAAAGGCAAAAAACACTTTAGGTGAACCTAGTTTATTTTAGTTTACCGTTCGTCCGCAAAAAATATTTGGTGCAGTCACCAGATGACTCTCAATATTAGTCTAAGGACCAGTGAACTATATACAGTTCACTGCTAAGGACCATGGATATCAAAAAGTGAGATCTATAACACGTTCGAGGTGTCATCTGAGGATGAGTAACTGCCGGTTGTAACGTTTTATTGGTGTGCACTACCAATTTATTAGTCACTTAGTAGATATCGTTGATTAACAAAAAAACGTTTTTTTCAAATATGGAAAATATAGGAACTTTCAGCTTAATTTTCTTTTGGAATATCTCTTTCTTTACCAATTTCGCATTTAGGCCTAGATGCGAAAACTACCTTCCTTTACCAAATTCGCATAAACCCATGCAAAATCCACATGTCACTTGTGTAGGCTACATGCATTAATTGCAATGGAGATATTTCATTACATGCGTTTGGTGAAAATCGCACACCAGATTGGCCCGTAACATGGACGCAATGTTCTCTTGCATTTTTAATTTGTGCGATGTGCAATATAGAAACTTATGTCTATGTGGTTGCTCGGTTAAACAATATTAGCAGAAGGTTGCGAGTTTGTTACGTCGTCGGAGGTCACCAATATTGAAACTTAAGTCTAAGTTCTCTATCTTTCCATTTACTCTACAGTCCGGGCGAGGGGGAATCAAATAACTATAACTTCTGACTTTGTTCGACTCCTTGTTTCTTTATTATAATCATAACTTCGTTGTGCACTGATGAGATGGAGTTCACGGCTCAGGCCTCATAGCTGATTCTGCGGAGAGTAGAGGGACAACAGGTCCGCTCTGCTCCCTGAGTAGATCGCAAGTGGAAGTCGAGCGGGAAGACCGCGTGCATTAGCGGCGGCCGTCAGGGGGCGGCCTCTCGTCAGATGCCGAATCCTGCCGAACGCCGCCAAAACCGGTAGCTTTATCCCCACACAGGCACATTGCTGAGGAATCCTATAATTTCAAGCACCAGCACTGTCCGCACCTTGTAATATTTATTATTGAATATTTTGATTTTATTTCTTTACATAAATGCAATGAATGACTTTTATTTTACAATATAGCAATATTAAAACTCAAAAAATTCTAACATAAATGTGTTTTTCGAAAAAAATATTATGTAGGCTAAATTTAGCCAATTTTAGCCAAAAAGCCTTGTCCCACATTCTAAATCCCACATAAACAGGTGATTTATTTTAGACTTCCTGTACCGGTATTATAAAAAAGTTATATTTGTTCCTGATATAATGTTAGTGTAAAACACCATCTATAGGCCTACGATTATGTTTTTAAAACTAATTTTATTATATTACCACTTTTCATGCAATTTATGTTTGTCCCGCGTTGCAGCGACTCTCCGTAACGCTTATAGTTTTCAGGTAATTTCTATACTTTTTCTGACCAAAATATCACTTGTCTGGTGCAAAACAGTTCAATGTTGCGCCAGACCTTCATGCAATGAATCGTGAAAAAAGTATAATAAATGTGTTTTTGTTTAGAAATAATGTAGGCTAAGGTTTGCGCAAGTCTTTGGGTGAGTATTTTTATACAACGTCTCTCCATAACGCGATTTTTTCCACATAAATACTGCAATAAAACTTTTAAGCACCCTACAACTTTCAAGCCTACTACAACCTCATTAGAAAAAACAACAAAAGTAATCATAGTAGGCCTATAGCATAAGATATAGATGCGATTCACGATTTAGTAAAAAACAACGTCTTTCCATAACCCTTATTTCATGTCACCCCATAACAAAAATAAAAACGTTATGCAGAGAAAAAGTAGTCACAAATTATCATTTTACTCATTTAAAAATAGCTATAAACCTTTATGAATTTGGTATTTTAACCAACAAGAGACACAGCTTGTTGAAATAGTAACTTTTTTTTTTGTCCTTTAAATTGTCTTAGCATCGATATGTAGTATTTGTTTATTGTCATTCCATAACAGAAATAATTGTCGTGATGGTGAGACAATGCTCGTTATTATTGCTCTCCATAACGACAATAATCGTAGCGGAGAGTAATTCTTATTTCATTATTTAAGGTTTATTGTCAAAAAGTGATTCTTTCCTAATTAGGTGATCAACATTATAATAGCCATATGTTCAACTACCTGTTATTGTGGTTTACTTTTGTAGAAGGGTCACTGAGAAATTCAAGTTTGAAGATCAGGCCTACTCCGTAACATAAATTGGTCTCTCCATAACTGTAAATTAATCTCTCCATGACGGTAAGAAAAATTAAATTTATAAAAATAAGCATATAAAATTAAAATTAAGCTCTGCTGACAGCGCTTTGCCAGTAAACAAAGCTGATATATTATGTTTAAATTTGTGACAATATTTAGACAATCTCATATATCATGGAAAATATCATCACTGGTGCCTAAAATTATAGAATCCCTCAGTTATGACCTGTATTGTGCCCAGGGGATATACGTACTCAGGCGTCCTCCTTAAAATAGAAGTCGGTTTTTGGGGGTAGTTTTATCAGGAGGAAGTCGGTAAAGGAAGAGACATATCATTTGAACCGGTTTGGTGGTCAATAAATCCATCAAGAATATCAACAATTATATTTAACCATTTTAACCCAAGAGTCTTATTCTATCGAACACAAATGTCACCCTTGTGATGTCAATTGGGACAAAACAAATATTTATTCTTTATAGTCTAATCAACTCGTTATTATTGTCGATGGAGTGGAATCATAACAATAGCTCTGTTAATTTAATGCTTATTGCATGTATTGGTCAGTTCAAGCGACACAATCAGGCTAAAAAATCATTGAAAATTCATACATTGCGCACAAAAAAACATCATAGTCCGGCAGCGAAGGGTGGTGACTGGTGACCCAAAATTCTCTGATATAGTTTTTTTCTCTGCTGATTATTTATCTTTGGGGTCTACATAAAGGTAATATTCAGGGTGGTGTGTAGGTGTCATCTTTGAGCAATTTCAATTATTCAAGATGGCCGCCATGGACTCGAAAAAGCTCCGAAAATGCCTCAGTTATGATGGACTCGACTTAATAAAGGACAAACACTCGGTTAATATGTCCTGTAACAATGTCTGTTTGTCAATTTTTTTCACATAAATCTGTTTTACATCTCCAATGTTTGAAAATGCAATAATGAGGACCATTTGGAGTCCGAAATGGCTGCCGTAGGATTAGAAGTTCGGTTATAATTTCGGCAACAAAATTATATATGGACAAATGATAACATTTAGGCGATGGGCTAGGGCCTGCTGATGGCTACCATGCACCCCCCCCCCCCCATCTGAACGGAACTAACTTAAGTTTTTTGAAGCCTTTGGATATACTGAACACAAAATCGAATGTTTACATTGAAAATATAGGGACGCAAACCCTATTTCGACGACTTTTATAGAGGTACCCTAAATATGTTTTTAACAACGTCGCGTAATTTAAAATAAGGAGGTAAGGTTACTTGAATGTGTGTTATTTCTGTTCTGGTAGACCAATCTGCAACTATTTGCATAGTAACGGTAACTGAATTCCGCTTCTTATGATATATAAATCCTTGCCGTATAATACATAATAATCGCTAAACATAATTTAATTTAAAAATCAGCGAAATCCACAACAAAAAAAAACCCGCACACCATTTCATCAAACGTGTTTTACATGTATCCACATTTGGGCCACAGTTTTTCAATCCAGATATGCTTTTAAATAAGCCTGGATGTTATGTGTGCTTTGAATTTTTTTTAATATGTACATTTGTGCATTTTACTTTACTCTGCATCTAAATAATGGACATCAAGCAAAGTTAGAGATCTGTTTTATATAAAAAATTATATTATATGAAAAATGACAAAAAATGCACAAAAAAGTACAAAATGGCCGCCGTCTGTTTGAGAAATTGTATATATCAACACACAAGAAAAAAGAAAAACCTAAATTAAAAAAATATACCAACATCACTTTCATATCAGTTGAAAGTCACTATCAAGGGCTTTCACATGGATACATAATATTTTTTTTCTGCTAAATACGAAATGTACAACAAAGCACTAAGTTTGTACTTTATCCCTCCATTTGAATAATTTCCAAATACAAGCAGGAATTCACGCTCATGTTAACTTTATATGGTATAAGTGTTTGTTATTACTTTTACATTCTCTGGTGCCATTTTTCAAAAGTGATCTAGACCACCGGTGAAGTGATCACAGCTACTTTAAAAGTTATTTCAACAACTACAAAAGTGATCTTGACCACTGAAGAAGTGATTATAACCAATTTAAAAGTTATCTCAGCCACAACAAAAGTGATCTTGGCCACTGAAGAAGTGATCACAGCGACTTTAAAAGTTATCACATCCACTACAAAGTGGTG